>JASVER010000045.1:6030455-6395383 GCA_030449065.1 Oceanodroma leucorhoa | reverse complement strand
CCCCCCCCCTTGTTTTTGTTTTTCCTCTTTTTAAAAACTGGGTAACAGCCTGGAATCTGGAATATATAGTTGTGATGCTGCTAAGGGCAAACACTATTTCCTCCAAGCTTAAAGTTCCAAAATTGTTTGCTCCTATGAAACTCCTGATTAGCTTTTGCCTGTGGATCCCCTCACAAGGACCGCTACCTGCTGCACCCCCTCGGCTCCACCGAGCTGGATGTGCTCAGCATCCTGCAGGAGACACCTCGCAGGGTGAAACCACAATGCTGTATAGGGCAGGGTTTGCTGTGACAGTTGGAAATAAATTTTCTCATTAAGTTTAAACTGTTTTGTCAAGGGACTAAACAAAGAGTAATCCTCCAGTAAAAAAAGGGCAGATGAAGCTTTCTTTTGACATGAGTACTCTTAAATGAGGAAGAGCATTCACCTATTTCCACCCTGCCTGTCATCGTAGATTTCCTTTGTTACTTGTATTCTGATATAATTCTTTTCGTCTTTTCAAAAAAGGCAAACAATGTGTTTTCTCAGATAAATATTTAAAACTTCTATGTTAATTTTAGATCCAAGATATCAGTGTTGAAACTGAGGACAACAAGGAGAAGAAATCTGCTAAAGATGCTTTGCTTTTGTGGTGCCAGATGAAGACAGCTGGGTGAGTGTGGATTAAGTGATTATCTCTAAAGCTCTTACAGCATTTTGAGTTTTCACTGAAATAATTTTAAATGGGCAAACACATATCCCTCCTTAAGTGGATTCAACCAAGAGAAGAGAATTGATGTTTACAAGTCTGAAAATTCTGAATTTATTATATTAATGCTGTGTGATAAACATACCAATCTGATAATCCATGAATATATAGTAATCTTTTTCACCCTATTCTGAAGAAATAATGATGCTTCAGATGTTTGCCCAACTTTTCCCTCTTTCCATATATATGGAAATATGATCAAAATGTCTTTCTCTAACAGTAACCTTCTTGCATAATTAAATATCCATTTGTAGAGATTCAGTATGTGTCCCCCATGAAACTTGGATGTCCCTGTGATGACTTGGGGCACTTCAGCATTATTCTAGTGGTACTTCATCTGATCCTTCCAAGAACTCTTATGAAAGTGGTTTGTGAGCAGCCTGAAATTTTTGGAGACTTGCAAAATACCCAAATCACCAACAAATTAATTTTGCATCTGTGTACCCATGGGGCACAAGGGTGGCTATCTTATGTGCTTTGTTTAAAAGTCAGACAGTGACTAGGGTCAGTCCTTGAAGATGCACTGGGACAGCAGACAATTTCAAGGAAAACTTAAGATATCGCTGCTCCTGTGGCACCTGCAGCCATCAGGTTTTACTCCTCTCTGTTCCTCCAGCTGTCCTGCTCGTCTCTTGAACTTGGTATTTTGAGTACCTGAAAATAATTCTTTGCCAGCAGCTAAATCAGGAGCAGGCCTTAGACTTGCAGGGATTTGAAACCTCACAGGCTGCAGGTTGGGCAGCAAGTTACAAAATCATAGCTTCAAGTGATTACTTCGAAGTTCATTTAGAGCCTTTCTCTGGAATGCATATCAAATCTGCAGGGTTTACAAGAGTAAATGGGGTGCCCTTAACTCTAGTGTCAGTCTCTGATCAGAGAACAGTCATGATGATAGGTTGTCAGTCACGGGATGGGAATATTCCACCCTTAGGTTTACAATGAATGTGTCACTCCTGCAACCAGCTTTTGGTGACAGAGTGTGCAGAGCTGCAGCAGGGATGCTACATTGACTGTGCTCTCTTTGTTTTTTGTTCTGTCAGTTACCCCAACGTCAACATTCACAACTTTACAACGAGCTGGAGGGATGGGATGGCTTTCAATGCACTAATACATAAGCACAGGTATGTGTGGGTAAATGTCTTTATGGATTTTGAAAGCTAGGACTGTTGCAGCGTGCATTGGGTTTTGCAGTTACCTTGCAGCTTGATTTTAAAATCTGTGGAGAGGAGAAGGTTGAATTGCTGAGAGTTTTACAGCAACTTGCCTTGCTGTAGAGGTTTACAGCTCTTGCGGTCACTGTGAGCTCATCTGGGCAACAGCTTCTCATGTGACAAGTCAAAACAGGTTGCGTTTGGTTTCAAAAGAGTAAGTGATACACATGATTGTTTTGGTTTGTGACTGACCAGGTTGGAAGAAAAGTTTTTGTACCTTATTGAGTAACCGATCATTGGATCTGGTCACCTAGAACTCGGGAGCGGGAGGGGAACACAATACACAAGAGCAGCCTGGGGTGGACAGAAATCCCTGCGCAGGGATGGCAAAATCCAGTGCTAAACTTTGACATGGCTGCGGATGCTGCTCATTGGCATGCTCAGGTGAAGTTATTGGGACGGCTTGCACACTTAGATGGGCATGAGGAGAGACTGCGTGACCACAACTTTGTTCCTTTCTTTTCCAGGTCACCTTTATCCCTGGTAAACTGTCGTCCGTTTTTTGCCATGGGCTAGGTTCTGCCGTGGCATATGCTAGGCATTGCCTCATTCCTTTAATAGTCCCGTTGAAATGCACAGGGCTACTGGGCAAGCGAAACCTTGGCAGGAGGAGGGGCCAGGTTTTCTGAGGATTGCAGATTTTAGTTTATTTGTTCATTTGAGGGTGGCTGCACTGTGCTTTGGGAAATCTAAAGAATTTTCCATCCTGTTTAGGCCTGATCTGATTGATTTTGACAAGCTGAAGAAATCAAATGCACACTACAATCTGCAGAATGCTTTTAACCTTGCAGAGCAACACCTTGGTCTTACTAAGCTCCTGGACCCCGAGGGTAAGAATGGTCTCTTTCCTCCCACCCCTCCTTGTTGCAGGGCACAGCTTTGTGATAGCTTTTTGTGTTAAAGAGAAGCTGGATGCTGCTGGCTTATCTGGTGATACAGCCAGAGAGGGAAAGAGAGAACGCAAGATGTCTCCTGCAGAGGACTGAGCAGCGGTAGCACAAGAGCCCTTAATCCTGTGTTTATTTTCCCCATCTGACAAGACCACGGGACTGGCCATGTATACATAAAATCATTCCAGTTAGAGGCACCCTTCTGATCTGCTCTGAGAAACATTCTCTGTGAGCTGGAAGATGAATGATGTGGATTTCAGCAAATAGTTAGCAGCTTCTTTTGCAGACTGTCAGTGAATTTTAGCCTGTGCTTTTGTGAAAGTGTGCATGCTCATGCATATTGGAAGACGTGCTCATAATGCTAGGACAAGCAACTTTCTTGTCACAGGGCGAATAGAGGCTATGTGTTTGGGTGAGTTTCTTCTTGCTTATTTTCCAGTGCCTCAGAATTGCTGCAGGAAAGGAAATAACTTGTTTTCCATCTGTATCTCTCAGAAGATTTACCTGGACAGACATACAATTAGGTTTGAATTCCTCTCTCCAAATACTGATATAGCATCAAAGTTCTCAATTAACAGTAGTTCTGTCAACTCACACAGACACTAGAGAAATTATTCGGCCGTGCACAAGCTGTGGCGAAGTCTGGAGCCTGACTCTAAGACCCAAAGGCCCCTAGCCCACAGACACGTGCTTTAACCACAGTCCACACCAAGACAAAGAGATAAAGGAGCACTTCTTAGTGACAAGAGTTCAAAACTGTACAACACCAAGTAATGCAGAACCAGTCCAAAGCTGCTGAATTTGTTTCTGATTAGGACATAAATCTTGGGAGCTGAACTGCCACCGAACCCATCTCTCTGACTCTTAAATGCATTATTAGCTTTGTTGTTTTAACCCATGCACCCTCAGTATGCTAAGACAACTCTTGTTTGGTTTGCAGATATCAGTGTTGACCATCCTGATGAAAAGTCAATTATCACCTATGTAGTGACATATTACCACTACTTCTCCAAGATGAAAGCTTTAGCTGTTGAAGGAAAACGTATTGGAAAGGTTTGCAAGCTCAAATTATAATTTGTTATAAAACAATTGAAATATTTGATTTATTTTTTTTCCCTTCTTGGGTATTAGTTTTTTAAGAGTCCACTGTATGGTAGTTTTTAGTTTTGCTTTTTTGAATGTATTTTGAATGTTAAATATTCCCATATGACTGTGAGGAATAGTTAATTTCCAGCTGACTCATATTAGAAAACATCTGGCCAGTGTTTTATTTTTGCTTGTTAATTTTGCATCATTGCTGCTTTTCCTTTCTCATTAACTGCTCCTCACCCTCTGGGTCCTCTGTCTCTTCTGGTGCCCAGAGAAGTCCCTCATTTAAGAACTGTGCAGTCATTCTCTGCCCTTTGGCGAAGTTGCCCCCATCTTTACAGCTGGCAGACTGAACGTGAATCCTTTTGTGAGCCTCAGCTCTGCCCCTCTATTGCTGTGGGATCATGGGAGTTCACTGCTGAAAAATGCAAAGCCCTCATTCCTCAGAGATCCCAGCCCCTGTGGCGCTCAGGAGTGAGTGGTCTGATTCATAAGTCAAGTCTCTCAACAGTTTCTTTTATGTAGCTTGTTGGATTTAAATGACTGAAGAGTGCTGCCCTTGTTACTCATGTTATGTTGTGCTGCTTGTTGCAGGTGCTTGACAATGCCATTGAAACGGAGAAAATGATTGAAAAATACGAATCGCTGGCCTCCGACCTTCTTGAGTGGATTGAGCAAACCATTATCATCCTCAACAATCGCAAATTTGCCAACTCGCTAGTTGGTGTGCAACAGCAGCTACAGGCATTCAACACTTACCGCACAGTAGAGAAACCACCCAAGTAATTTTAATCTTAGCTTAAAACAACAGTGGTCTTGCTTTGTTTAGTCAATCATTGATTTTTTAAAAAACAAACACATCCAAGTAATTTTAATCTTCGCTTAATTTATTTTTCTGAACAAACCCAGATATCATATTTCTGATTGGCACTCATCATTATTACTCGGGGCCTGTTTGCTTTATGATATTCAATGTGCAGATAACAAAACAACAACAATAGTAAAAACTGTGTCGCCTGCAGGGTCTCAGAGTCCTGGAAGCTGTCGCTTCACTGAGATGCCTGCCTTATAATATGAGTGGTAATAGCATACCATGTTAGTATAGTAATATCACCAGTCATGCTTGTTAGCAGTGWGTAATACCAATACACTGCAATTAAAAGAATCTTACTGCTTATCCAAAATCAAGAGGAAGTGTGTCTGGCTTTGTAAAACAGAGCTATGCTTACTAAAACTTATATATCCAAAACTGTGCAACTTATTTCTGGAAAGTTTCTTTTAGCATTATGATATCAGATCTGTTTATTATTTTTGTCTAATATAAGTTCTAATGGATAATAATCACAATCCAAAACATTGCAGAGTATCCAGACATCATCTATAATTGCAGTCTGTTCCCTAGTACCTATGCAGTTTGTTTATTTCCCAGGCATACAACTCGGGGAAAACAATGGGAAGAGTTTATTGACTGCAGTGGGCTTTAAATAAAACTTCAATTTCTTGAGTTGATAGAGTAAACTAGGGCAGCACACGTAGTAGAATAAAAAAAAATGCAGTCTTCTGTCCCCCAAGGGAGTTTAAATCTAAACACACAGACAACCGAATTCTGTGAAGTTTCTTTTGCTGTTTGACCCAACTGGTTCCAGGGGATGTGTGGGCTATTTCAATTGCTTCCAGCTTTCACACAAGATGAAGGTGTTTATCTGAATGCTCCATTCATAATGTCAATATTTTAAGGAAATGCTTTATAATACCTTAATAGCAACGAAAGCTTTATTGTAACTCAATTCTTTTGCAAAATTTTGTTTAGATTTACAGAAAAAGGAAACCTAGAAGTGCTGCTTTTTACCATCCAAAGCAAAATGAGAGCCAACAATCAGAAAGTATACATGCCAAGGGAGGGCAAACTCATCTCTGACATTAACAAGGTAAACTGAGCCAGCTCCTCCTGTGTGACTCAGGATTTTGTTGTTTTCCCTTCAGTGTACTGGGAAGAAACACATTTGCTATCTCCAACCTTGATGTGGGGGACCATAAGGGATGGGGGAGATGGGGTGACCTTTTCTTATAGCTCGGACTCACTAATCTGAACCGAATGCCTAGGTATCCTCAGCATCTGTAAGATCTGCACTGGAAAAATGCTCAGTCATTCTGTGCAGTTGGTTATAGATCTAGCAGCCCTGCCTTACTCCTCTGGGGTCCTAGCTATTAGAATTAATTGACAGAAAGTAGCAACAATACCTAGGTATTGCAGCCCTCCCCATTCGCCCTGCTGCTCGCAGTGTGGGAGAGCGAAGGAAGTGCCATGACTGATCTTGTGAGTTCCCCCTCAGGGTTTATGCCGCTATTTTTTATGCTGGTGCAGCTGGCAGAACAGCAGCAGAGCTGACAAGCTCTCTCAAGGATAACAAACAACTTAAAACTGTGAGCTTTTCTCGTTTGTGTTTGATCATGCTTGGCATTCCCAGAGCAGCTGTTGTGGGTGTCTGTGACCTCGGTCTGCATCCTAGAGAGCCGTAAACTGCACAGCTCTCCTGTTTGCATTAAGTCCCTGTGCCTGTGAATGCCTAAAATACTTCGGTTTCAGACAGTTTCACATCTGTTAGGATTTAGGAGAATCTAGGGTAGTTTGTGTTTAATTGTGGGTATTTTTGTTGTTTGTAAGAAGATCTGAAAGGTGATTAGCTGGCTTTCAATATGCTTCTAAGACTTTTTATTTTTGCAATATTAATGTCATGTATGTGAATAACTTTTGGCTTTGGGGGAAAAAAAGGACTTGTATGCACCAAAAGTAATGGAATTCTGCAGTTGTTTTCTTTTCCAAAGTGGATGTAATAAAGAACAACAATTGTATGTTGATTTTAGAGGTGAGAGGCCATGAATCTCTCATTCTCATTTCCTAAAGGAGGAAGATGGAATCCACTTATTTGGGAGTAGTGATCAGAAGATTTTTTTTAAACCAATACTCCTACACATTCAAGACAGGTGGTTTGCTTAGGGTTTGTTGGATGCAAAAACCCAATAAACTCGAGAAAATGCATCCGAGATAAACAAGTCTTATACCTCTTGCTCAGAAAATGAATGAATGAATTGAGAAAAAATGTTAAGTCGTGTGCTTGTATTAGCAGACAAGGTGTAAGGCCAGCCAATGCAAACCAGATTTATTGGCATATAAATAAATAAGCCAGTTTTGTGAAACTTGGCTGTAGTGACTTCAGTCCTGATTTCATGCAAAGAAGATATGATTTATCATAATCCTATAAGAATGTGTGTTTAGAAGACGCATGTTTTTTCTCCACGTCTTCAGGCCTGGGAAAGACTGGAAAAAGCTGAACATGAAAGAGAACTGGCACTGCGAAATGAGCTCATCAGACAAGAGAAACTGGAACAACTTGCACGCAGATTTGATCGCAAGGCAGCTATGAGAGAAACTTGGCTGAGTGAAAATCAACGTCTCGTTTCTCAGGTGCTGCTTCAGAAATTGTGTGACTAAAATGATTCCCATGAGTAATTATAAGACACAGTTCTTGCAAAGACAACATTTCCTCCCCTATGCCTCATATTTTACTGAATCTATGTATATTTATATTTGTTGTATGTGTATGCAAATGTATATTTAGTGTATGTGTATATGTACTGTGTGTCCTATCTTTAATGCATTTGGGATATCCCTTCCTTGAATCTGTCAGTCTGTACTCAGGAGATATTGATGTGGAAATATCTACCCACGGTCAAGATTTTCTTTATCTGAATAGTTTGGTCAATTCAGTGGAATTAGCCCAGGGATTAATTTTATTTTTTAATATTAGAGATGACTTCAAAAAAATCCAAACCTCCAGCTTAACCCTGATGGCCACCATGTTTCTTCCCCCAAAGGTAGTAAATGATATCTCTGATTTTATGATATCTTTGATTTTATCAGTGATTCTCTGTTTATCAGAAGTATCTCTGATTTTATTAAAGATGACTTCTCAGAGCATTTTGAGATCCCAGATTTGCTAACAAGTGTATTCTGCACAGTCAGAAATCATGTTATGAGCAGTAGGGCTTTTCTCCTCAGCAGCCATTACTGAAGAAGCTCTCTGTCTTTACAGGATAATTTTGGCTTTGACCTTCCAGCAGTAGAGGCCGCAACAAAAAAGCATGAGGCCATTGAAACAGACATTGCAGCATATGAAGAACGAGTCCAGGCCGTGGTTGCAGTTGCAAAGGAGCTTGAGACTGAAAATTACCATGATATCAAACGCATTACTGCGAGAAAGGACAATGTTATACGCCTATGGGAGTATCTCCTGGAGCTGCTCAGGGCACGGAGACAGCGGCTGGAGATGAATCTTGGTCTGCAAAAGATTTTCCAGGAAATGCTGTACATTATGGACTGGATGGATGAGATGAAGGTAGRTGTTAGCCATTTGAGAACGTAGACCAAATATTCTGGAGAGGTGTAGATGTCCTTTTTGGTAAATTTTTAAGATTCATTTTACCCCTCTGGTTTAATAGACAAATGCAGAAGATCCACATTCAAGGGCGGTGAACAAATTCCTTATACCTTATGACGATTTTTTAAAAATAAAGATTAAAAACAAGGAAAAAGAACAGTTCGCTCCTATAAAAAGCTACTTCTCAGCTTTATGCCTCTCATGGCTTTGGTCACAATGCTTGGGTAAGGATGGCGATTTTGGTGAAAGGGAATTAAATAATCTTTCTTCATCACAATTTACATGAGAAACGAGTCACCTCTTCACCTCTGTGCTTTAAAAAGCATGAATTTGTTCCTGTCTGTTCTCCTGGGATCTGGGAAGGGAAAGGACCATGACTTTGTTCTTGTCCATCAGCCAGCAGAACTTAGAAGCTGTTGGAGGAAAGACAGACGTGTGTAGCTCAGTGGCAGCTCACAGTACCTGGACTGAGCGCTTTTCATTGGTCCTACTGAACTAACTTAGCTTCTCATCATCCTAGACTTAAAACTGCATTAAAGAGCAGTCAAGTTCTTCATGGTTGCCAGTGATTTTAAAAATACTGGCTCAAATTCATATCAATCATATCTCTATACATTTGAAATAGCTCTCCTCATGGGCCTGGTGTTTCTCTGGACTTAAATCAATGTAACAGCAAAGAACAGTGTAATGCCTGGAGTCATTAAGAAGCAAACAGTTTATGGCCTTCAGCCCATTTTACTTGTCTTTTACATTTTGATCAGGTGCTTCTGCTGTCTCAAGACTATGGCAAACATTTGTTAGGAGTTGAAGACCTGTTGCAGAAACATGCTCTTGTGGAAGCTGACATTGCTATTCAGGCTGAGAGAGTAAGAGGGGTCAATGCATCTGCTCAGAAGTTTGCCACCGATGGAGAAGGTAACTAGCAGCCAACGTGTCCTTCTTTGTCTTAATTGTGTATGAGGTTATCTGTAAGCGTCATTAGTTCTGCAAGGCATGTTAGGTAAAATTCAGCACCAGAATAAGAGAATCCAGCTTCATTTGTTCCTTCTTCACTCACTGTGTCAATGATTAATTTGACCAGGTACCTGATCAGGAGTTCATTGTGGTATTGTGTTTTGCATGAGATATCACGCTCCTAACCAGCAGCTGCTATAACTTTGTAGTAGTCACCATTAATTCCCCATTCTGTGTTTCTAATGCAAACAATACAAATTACTGGACCCACTCTGATATTGTCTCAATTTATGCTAAATAAAAGCAATTCCACTAAACCAGTGTCATTAACTAGAGTAAATGATGTTAATTTTGTGCAATTGTGTTGTATGAAGCTGGTATAAATCTGGAGTAGTAAATTTCGTTTCACTGAAAACAGTCATGAATATTTTTCCTTTTGTTTTTTTTTTTTTTTTTGTCTATGCAAAGAACAGTATTTTCTGATCTGTGTTATGGTATGGTGGAGCTTGAATAGTTCACGCTCACTTTCAGGAGACTAACTATGAATTCTTTTACGTAAACGTCGTAGATGGAACAAACAGGAATTAAGAACTCTGTGTGTGCCCCAGCTGTGGAGATAAAAATGAATCAGTCCAAGTTGTAATGTACATTCTGTATCTGAACAGGTTACAAACCGTGTGACCCGCAAGTTATCAGGGACCGCGTCGCCCACATGGAGTTCTGTTACCAAGAGCTGTGCCAGCTTGCAGCCGAGCGCCGGGCCCGCTTGGAGGAGTCCCGGCGCCTCTGGAAGTTCTTCTGGGAAATGGCTGAAGAAGAGGGTTGGATCAGGGAGAAGGAACAGATCCTGTCATCTGATGACTATGGGAAGGACCTAACCAGTGTTGTCCGTCTCTTGAGTAAACATAAGGCGTTTGAAGACGAAATGAGTGGTCGTAGTGGCCACTTTCAGCAGGCGATAAAAGAAGGTGAAGACATGATTGCGGAGGAGCATTTTGGGTCTGAGAAAATCAGAGAAAGAATTAAGGATATCCGGGAGCAGTGGGCTAACTTGGAACAGTTATCTGCCATTAGGAAGAAGCGTCTGGAGGAAGCCTCTCTCCTTCACCAGTTCCAGGCTGACGCTGATGACATTGATGCATGGATGTTGGACATCCTCAAAATTGTCTCCAGCAATGATGTTGGCCATGATGAATATTCCACTCAGTCCTTGGTCAAGAAACACAAAGATGTGGCTGAAGAGATTGCAAGCTACCGGCCAACCATTGACTCGCTTCACGAACAAGCAAAGGCTCTACCGCAGGAACATGCCGTATCTCCAGATGTGCAAGGCAGATTGTCCGGAATAGAGGAAAGATACAAAGAGGTTGCTGAGCTGACTCGGCTGCGTAAACAGGCCTTGCAGGATACCCTTGCTCTTTATAAGATGTTCAGTGAGGCAGATGCTTGTGAGCTTTGGATTGACGAAAAGGAGAAGTGGCTGAATAATATGCAGATTCCAGAGAAGCTGGAGGACCTGGAAGTGATCCAGCACAGGTGAGAATGCCTTTACCAGGAAGTTTGGGGAATACTGGGTGGAAGTTTTTTTACACCAGCTACCTTTCTCAGCTTCCCTGTGGCTCAGATTCTCTGATGCCTATGTGATCTTTTTTTGTTTGTTTTTTCCCTCCGCTCCAGATTTGAAAGCTTAGAACCAGAAATGAACAATCAGGCATCCCGTGTTGCAGTAGTGAACCAAATTGCTAGACAGCTAATGCACAGCGGCCATCCAAGTGAGAAGGAGATCAAAGCACAGCAAGATAAACTCAACACGAGGTAAGTGAAGGCTACATGAACATGACACTGGCTGAAACAAGTACAGTGGGGTCATTTGTGTTTCTTATATATGTTTTTTAAGATATTCTGATATTGTTACCTGAAGTATCTTCAAGGTAGGCCTTTAAAGCTTCAGAAGGAAAAAGARCTGTGTCTTTCAAATATTTGATTAACAGATTGAGTTTTGCTGTTGGCCTCAATCAGGTCCTGAGCATATCAGTACCTTGATTTGAGAGCTGGAAGTTTACTGTAATGACTATTATGATAAAAAAGAAACCAATATAATTTCATGTAAATGCACTCATTTTTTGGCTTCAAAATAAACCGAGAGAGTACATTTAGTGTGAAAATTARATTTAACTAGCAATTTTTCACTTGAGGAAAAATTATGCTTTTAAGGACTCAGTGTTGCTGGTACTTGTCATATTCTAATAGCTGGGTTAATGGTTGTTTTGCTAAAACTGTTGATGATATGGGAAGGACTGAAAAAACCATGAATAGTTAGGTTCTTTCATGGCTTACCAAGCTARTGTGAGCAACCGCTCACTCAGCAATGTTGCCACATCCTTTTCCCTTGTTATACAAAAATCTCAATTTCTCTGCTTTTCTCTCCTCACAAATTCCAGATGGAGCCAGTTCAGAGAACTGGTAGATAGGAAGAAGGATGCTCTACTCTCTGCTCTGAGTATCCAGAACTACCATCTTGAATGTAATGAAACCAAATCCTGGATCAGAGAAAAGACCAAAGTGATCGAATCCACACAAGATCTAGGGAATGATCTAGCTGGAGTGATGGCCCTGCAGAGGAAGCTGACGGGCATGGAACGTGACCTGGTAGCCATTGAAGCCAAGCTAAGCGACCTGCAAAAAGAGGCAGAAAAGTTGGAATCAGAGCATCCTGACCAGGCACAGGCTATCCTTTCACGGCTCGCRGAAATCAACGATGTATGGGAAGAAATGAAGACCACCCTCAAGAACCGGGAAGAGTCCCTTGGAGAGGCAAGCAAACTGCAGCAGTTCCTGAGAGATCTGGATGACTTCCAGTCTTGGCTCTCCAGAACGCAGACTGCAATTGCATCCGAAGATATGCCAAACACACTGACAGAGGCTGAGAAGCTGCTCACTCAACATGAGAATATTAAGAATGAAATCAACAATTATGAGGAAGATTATCAGAAAATGAGGGACATGGGTGAGATGGTGACACAAGGGCAAACTGACGCTCAGTACATGTTCTTACGCCAGCGCCTACAAGCTTTGGACACTGGATGGAATGAGCTTCACAAAATGTGGGAGAACAGGCAAAATCTCCTTTCCCAGTCTCATGCCTACCAGCTGTTTCTCAGAGATACCAAGCAAGCAGAAGCATTCCTTAATAACCAGGCAAGTGGTCAAGATATACCTTATTTCATTTCTACAGGTTGGCACCATATACTGCAAACAATTAACAAACAAGATCATTTGGCAGGAGAGCTACAAACAGATAAATTGCCCTTTTTTAACTATAATTTGCTTTTTGTATTTTACTGCTAACTCTTCTTGGGAGATGTTTCTTTCCATATGTGGTGAATCTGTTGGAGCAGACAGCATAGCCTGAGTGTAATACTTTTATCTCTCTGATTTATCCTTTAATCACAGGAGTATGTTTTGGCACACACGGAAATGCCCACTACCTTGGAAGGAGCAGAAGCTGCTATTAAAAAACAGGAGGATTTCATGACCACGATGGATGCCAATGAAGAAAAGATCAATGCAGTTGTAGAGACTGGCAGGAGGCTAGTTAGTGATGGGAACATTAACTCTGATAAAATCCAGGAGAAAGTGGACTCTATTGATGACAGGTAGGGTCAGAATTATGGCAGAATGTAGCTGTTCATACTTTAATTCTGTTCGCTGAGAGATGACCTTTTGCCAGAATCCAAAGGCAAAATAACATGTTAGAAAATGTCTGTTGGAGACTGTTTTCTTTGTCCTGTGGAAAAATAGGAACTGTAATGTTTCAAAAATGTGCCAGGCTAATCTTAATTAAATATTACCTCTCCCATTTTCTAGAGACTTACTAGGTAATGAGCTCACTACCCAGAATTTGGCTATATGAGTGTTGCTATATAATTCTTGGAGTATTAACAGACTTTGTATTATGGTGGGAGCTGTATGGGAGCTATACCTGGTTCCACAAGTCTTAGTTTCCTCTGCTACCTCCTAGCTGATTTAATTTTAATAATGTATTCCTGTCCTTACTCTGAGGAAGGAATGTGGCTCTTCAAGAGTGTAATTGGCATTGTATCTACCCCACCCGCTTGGCTTTGATCACCTTTTCCAACTTGTCTGGCCCTTCTGAAATCAGATTAGGAAGCATTGGTATAATGTGTCTTTCATCCTAGAACAAGTCTTTTGCTTTGTCTCTTTAGCTGTGGCATGGATGCTGTAGAACGTTAAGAGTTTCTTTTTCTTTGAAAACCAGATGTTCAGTTTTGATGGCCATGATTCATGGTTCTTTCTGCTTTTGGTTTGAATAATAGTGGAGTCTTTCAAGGTGCTTTTCAATCGTGGTGTCAGAACACAGCAGTAAGCTCATACAGAACTGTTATGTCAAATGTTACTGACAACCCTTCTATCAGACTTGCATCCTCCCGTAGCCGGTAAGCTTAGAGTTATCCAGGTGCCTTTATCTCCAAGGAGAAACTGAACTGAAGTGGTTAAAAAATTGTGCCTTTCCTGTTTTGGCAAACATGTCCTACTGTGTATGCACCCGCTTTAGCTGTAGCTCATGGCTTCAAGAAAGGCAGWTATTCCTGTTCCCAGAGCTTGCTGGGGGCCTCTGAGCCCTCTGACAACCTAACCCTGAGGATACCTCATGTTTTTATTCTCTCTCTGACCAGCTTGACTCTCTTTAGATCCCAAAGAGAATCTGCAAAGGCCAGGAAGAGGAGATTATATGAAAGCAATCAAGGTGAAAGCTAGGAAATTAATTTTCCTTATTCACCCTCTCTGACTTTCAATGRCCTCTGCTGTAAGTTTTCCCATCCACTTATGAAAGCAGGAGGACTTGATCCTGGCCTTCTGCTCAGGTGTCTTCTTTCTGTAACTTTTGGAATATTAAAAGATAGCATCCAAGGATACAGTAGGAAATGGTCAGCTGCTTCTTGCAGCCCTTTCTGAGGTGGCTGGAGTGGGAGACAGCTTCAGCCTCTGTCCTGTGTGCTCTGCAGAGAGGTTCCTGCTGCCCCGGCTGTGGTGCTCTGGTGACTGTTTCTCCCCAGTGCAGCTACTCCTCTGWGTCCCCGTTGTCCTGTGGCACCCCAGCTGGCCCCCCGAGCCGCCCTGGCTGTGGGACGTGTGCTGGAGTTCCTACTCTGAATGACAGGCAAGTCCTAGAGACTGTATTTTCTTAAGCCCACTGTTTTCCAACGCGTTTCCTCAATTCCAAAGCTATTTATGCAGAGCACTGCAAAAACCATCCGGTGCACTGCTATTCAGGAAATCCGTGTGATTGCTCTCTGAGTCTGTAAGGCTGATAAGCCTCAAGAACAAAGCCTTAGGGCTGGGTGTAGTGGGAGTGGTAGCAAAGGAAGCCTCTTTGGTTTTAGAAAAAATTGCTCTCCCAACCAAGCTCCACCTGGATGTATAACAAAGGACCAAAACAAACAAGTACAAATATGCGCAGTGGCTCCATACTTCCCATGTGGAGCTCTTTGTAGTTTTTAGTATTGTTAATAGTGTTTTTTACAGTCATGCTTTCAAGCTATTCCAGAGGAGACCCCACTGTCCGTTGGTACAGGAGACAGACCTTGCCCTAAATGGTTACCATCTAAATAGACATGGTAGGCATCAGGCTAAGGAAAGAGAGGAGAGTGCAGAAGCGGAGTGGAGCTGTGCAATAGGAGATAAACACTTCAGCACAATCTTTTAGTGCAGTTCACAGGGAAGAATAAATGGGAATAAGGACATGGAGAAAGGGTGAGGGAAGGAGAAGATGGGTTTGAATAAAGCTATCACTAGCTAGCCTTTCCAGGTAGGAAAGAAGCTGGTCTCCCCAGTGCAGCTGTCCCTGCTTTGGTGACTTCTGCTGCTGTTTCTGCCAGCCGGAGGGGAAGCGTTTTCTCCTCCATTTTCTCTTGGAAGAGTGTAAGGGGACTGCCCTAGTCTGCGTGCCTACACAGGGCCTTTCTGATTCTGCAAGTGAGATTTAGTTTAAAGACAGTGGCAGATCTGTCTCAGATTGTGATCTGGGTCTGTTTTTCATCAACTTTTGAATTTGTGCAACTTTCTACTCAACAGAGAACAGAAGAAATTTTTGTTCTTCGCCATTCAGAAAGGAGAGTGCCTCTTGTTGGCTGGAACAACTAAAGCTAAAACTGCCTTGCATATATCTCAGTATTCATAGCAGGCAGTTGCATTCACGCTACATGTAAGATTTATTATTCCTGCACAGGCTTTGAAACCCGCAGGATTACAGTTAAACCACAAGTGATTTTGTTAGTTTTCAGCATTGTTAGCATTCTCAGGGGCCTCTGGGGGGACAGCATGGCAACATTGTGGCAAATTTTGGTGCTCTGCTCTTGGATTAATTTGAGTCAGACACCTCCTTGTGCTGAACAGATCTCATTTTCCCGTTTCAGATTCTTCATAGTGTTGCCACAGAAGGAAGATGCCCACATGTTTTAACTGACTACGGTACATTCCCTATCCCCTCTTTTGCCATGTAGGTCTGCCTTAGCATGGACATTTGGATCTGAGCTTGCCTCTTCAGTATATACATAGGGAAGCACCCTTTTAATGCAGCTGTAGACACTGCTATGGTGTAAGTCATATATGTGATTATTTATGTGAGCAGGCAGATGAATTCAAAGTCATTCTAAATAATGAGAGTCTGCAGAGCAAACTCTTTTGTGCAAGTGTGGGATCTTCTTCCACAACCTATTTTAGCAAATCAATAAGAAGCAGTCATTGGCAGCCTTAAGTGTGACAGGGTCTGAGTTTCTGGCCATTCTCTGTCGTGTGTGTCTCAGAAGAGCAGGATTTTAATAGTTATGACTGCAATCAGCAGTTGAACAGTAAGCTTTGCGCTTTTCTCCACCCTCCAGTGATGGCCGAGCTCTTAGCCTTCAGCAGAGCTGCAGTCCAGTCTGTCCACCACCCCGACCTGCCCAGCTGGCTCAGCTGGGGCCTCTGCACATGYGGCCAGGGAAGCAGGGTGACCAGGCAGCCTCCTTAACACCACACTCTTCTAGYATCTGGATAAAAATTTGTATTACGAAGGGTTCTGTTCTCCAGTCTGTCTGCCTGTTTATTCTACCTAAAGCCCTTCTGATGTAGTGGTAGTAGATGGTAGGAGAAGCTTTCTAGTGGTGGAGGTAGTTACGCACAGAAAATTCTAAAATCTCTGTCATTGGAGCTTTTAAAGACTTTGGGGAAACATGGACAAAGAATTAATAATGTTTAGATATAGCCAGTCTGGGGCAGGAGGACAGACTAAATGACTTCTTAAGGCCCTTTATTCCCATCAAAAATAACGTCAATGCTATGATGACAATACAGGAATTCCTGCYTGTTCCAGCAGTGTCCATCCTCAAAATACTACTACCATATCTTCAAGTATCCACTTATTACAGTTCAGCCCTGTTCTTCTTCAGAGAATACTCATCTTTCAGTCTCACTCCAGGTCATCCTGGACAACCAAACAGCCTTTTACAGTTAAATAGCTCTAAGAAYCAAAGTTCATATTTGTTATGCTAAGAACAAAAAAAAAAAAGGCTCTGTCATCATCTGTTTGATATCCCTGCATGGTTTCCCTTCAAAGTTCTTGAAGTTAGTATTTCCAACACTCTCTGGGAGATATTTTTGTTAGTTTTTTAAACTCAAGTTTTCTCAACATAAGAACTTCTCTACTTACTCTTAACTCTATTCAAATAAGTGTCATGAAAATTCTCCTTTTAATTTCACAACTTGTGTCCTCTCCAGAATACATGAGTCTATAATGTAATCTAGCCTTAAATCTATGAAATCATCATGATATAATCACCCAAGCAATTCCTTTTTTCATTTTAGCAACCTGAGTAATGCACTGTATTTGCCCAGGCACATAAAAAGCAGCCAAGAAAGAGTGGAATCAAACCCAATGATGTTAGCTACATTATAGAGACTTTTTCCTAAGGCACAATTTGTGTCCTTTCCTTTGTGCATTCTCAGATAACACCTATCAAAACTTCAAGATTACCTGGACTTGGACTCCAGCCTCTTGCTTTGATGGTTACATATGTCTTGCCATCTGATCYGTAAATCAATTTTCTTGACCTACAGCCTGGTTATTCAGAGGAAGCTGTTGAGACAGAAGCAATTTGTAGTCCTGTAAAGGGTTTTCTCCTATTCCTCTGCCTACAGACCTTTTGCTTTTACATAAAACGTATCCTGAAGTATTCCTTGTGTTTCTGAAGTCACTAAATTCATGCCAGAGAGCTTGCTCTGGTAACTTATTGTAGATCAGGAAAAGTGGTATCTTAATCCAGTTGTTGTCATCAACATGTAATTTATAGTCTTCTAGAATATCATGAGTCTCTGGAGATTTGCACTGACATGGATTTATTTAGCTATTGCCAGTATGCGCTGAGATAATCTTATAAATTGCCACCCTTTAAAATAATTTCTAACTCTCTATCCCTGTTTATCTTAGGTTATTGCAAAGGGCAGCAATATTTCACTTTAAGACCCTGTACAGTGAAATATGAACAAATCTAACACAATGAGCAGTAAATAAGAATTACCTTCTTTACTCTGCCTCCTCCATCTACATTGCCTTATAAATAATGAAAGTACTGAAGTACAGGGATAACTACTCCAAGTTAAGCATTAGTTAAAAACATGTTCAGAGATACCTTGGGAATCAGCTCTTCAGGCACCATGTCCATTTGGAGAACCCACCAAGACCTTTGGGACTGCCAGCATGACTCATCCTTCAAGGGGCAAACAGTTATGAATTAAAAATAGGGCTTCTAGAATAAGCTTTTCTTTTCTTCTGTCTACTCTTGAACGCTCTGAAAAATATGCTCCAGTGTGCATAAAGCTTCTATTTGCAGAAACACACAGGTGTGTTGCATGCATTGTTTATTAAATACGGGATTTGGAAGGTTATATAAACCACTACAGCTTTGTTCAGGAGAAGAAGGTGCGGAGTATATTATAAAGGTATATTGTAAGAGCATTACAGCAAGTACACACTTTGCAAGAGCCACATAACAGGCAAGSTTATTGTTGCAATTTTGCAGATAGTTTTCTTATGTTTTTTGGCAAACAGTCTGAACTTCCCTGTGGTCTTCAAATTAGTGGGCCAAATTCTGTACATAACACTTGTGAAACCCTGCTGACTTCAAAATTTTCCCTGTATATTTAACTAGTCACAAAAACAAGTAGATGCTGAACTTAAGTAGGCATATTAAATAACACATGCGTGATTAARTAATCACATCTGAGCTTCAAAAACGTCCTTCATTTGAAAGGCAGTAAAAGATGCATACTACATACTTATTCAATACGTGTATCCCAGAGAGGCTAMAGAAACGAACAAATGATGGTTTTGCATGAAATGCCTATTTCAAGTTTTTTTCTCTGCTGTTATTTTTTTGGCTAGACATAGGAAGAACCGTGAAGCAGCCAGTGAACTTCTGATGAGACTGAAAGATAACAGGGATCTTCAAAAGTTTCTTCAGGATTGTCAAGAGGTAAATTACGACCTTTCACTTTTACCGCTAAAAGCTGCATCCTGCAGAAGAGTATTCCTACCCCGTATTTTATGAGGACTGGAGTACTCAGCATTTTGCAGTCAAGTCTTCCAGTAGTATTTAGTGTGGAGTAAACAATTTAAAAAAAAACCCTGCTCAAAACCCTGCAAAAATTAATCTGTTTGGGTTTTTTTTCTCATGAACTGAATTTCCTTTTGTCATCTAAGCTAAAGACAGGGAAAATTGCCAAAAGCAGTGACGATTTTCTGCTGTGGTATAAATTAATAATGTGCAATCTGGTAGGATTAGCACTGAACGCATTAAGAATTTTGTCTACAGATCTATATATATATGTGGCCTGGTACAGGAGATTTCAAGTGATTTCTACAAAACATTAGTCAGAAAAGTAGGAGGTTAGGAATAAGAGGGGAGCAGGATTAAACTGGATCATTTTTAATGTGTTATTTATCTGATAGTGTTTAAAGTTGTTAAGTACTATAACATTTAAAAAAAAAAATCCTTTCCAGATTTTCTAGTGACTTACATAGACTGTTTACACTGAAGGCACATTTTAAAGTTAAGAATAATCTTGTTCCTAGCATGAGGAATTAATCAAGTAATTTTCAGGTTATTTCATGCAGTACTGACTAATATTAAAGAGCCTTGCCTGGGATGTGCATTAAAAACTAGCTATCCTTATCTGAAGCCTGCAAACAGRGCTGACTATGACAAAGCTGTGCTTTTGAATTCAAGAGTCAGTACATTAGCTGCACATTTTATCCAGCTACAAGAGACTGGAAGTCACTGCAGTGTGTGTGAATGGAATTGCCCACAGCTGAGATTTTGTACAAGAAACAAACAAAATGACGATCATAAACTGGGCAAATGATGTTTACTGCTTGGTTGCCTAGATGCAGTCTATTTTCCTGCATTGCATAAGCTAACCGTGAGCTTGGCTTAAATTGCTCCTTCCTTGGTAGTAAAAACATGACAGATTAGCAAAAATTCTGCTGTCATTAGCAGCAACTAATTCCTTCCTCTGTAACATCTCTGGTACAAAACTCTCCCTGGCTCTTGGAGCTCTTCTAGCCTCTGTGTCAGTGTGGTTGTGTTCCCTAGGATCTGTTTTTTCCCCTATATCATTGAAAGAAAAAGGAAAGCATAAAAGCTCTAGTGTCTGGCTGCCTGAATGCCTTTCCTCTCAATTGTTTCTCTCCAGCCACTAAAGCATGGATGTCTCAACTGTGCAGTTCAAAGACAGAACTTACAATACCCAAATGTCGCAAATTTCTCCAATCCTTTTTGAGAGGACATTAGCCTTGATGATAATTGAATGGTTGTTTTCTGAGAAGACAGCCATAATGAGACTTAGAATTTGCATTAGCGTGATTACAAAGTGCCTACTGATACCTCTGTTGGGCTGGAGGGATTGTGTGATGGAGCACCACTGTCCTGCGGGGTGGAAGGGAGCCAAGGGAATACCTCGCCCTTTGCTTTTTTGTTAGCGCTGACTGTGAAGCTGAGAATTGTTAGAAAACCGATTTGAACCAGTCTCCGTTTCACCTGGCAATGATCCTTTGGCCTTCCTGCCTGCTGCCTGAGGGACAGTTTCGCATCCGTCTGTAACTTGAGGAAAGGAAGAGTGTTTCGGCAGTATGCTCCTTCCCCAGGGCAGCCACTTTCCTCATCGGTCACTCGGTGCTGAAGCATTATTRTAAATGTGGCCTCCTGCCCCTCGCTCCTTCCTGCCTCCGACTGACAGGCGAGGCAGTGAGCAGGGTCAGCGGTGCTCAGGGAGGTGGCAGGATAATGCTCCTAACAGCAGCTCCGCAATGATAAACCTTTCCTCCGGGTCAAAGGCGGGAGAAAACACAGCAGATTTTTTTCTGTTAGTAGTAGATACAGTCACAGGTTAATCCTGGGGTGTTGCTTTTTCTGTCTGTTTCTCTCATTCATAAATAGGAATGTGTTAAATAAATTTGCTGAGTGAATGAAATAAAGAGTGGCAGCAGAAAATCCTGAGAAGAGGAAATGTGATAAATTTTGCCATTTAGTTTTCTTTGACTTCCTGCTTTTTCACAGCTCACCTTCGACGAGATTAAAGCTGATCTTCCCTTAAGTGCTTAGAAATCACAGCACTGTCTGGGCTGATTTCTTTAGGGACGCCAGAGTGAAAGTGTTTGGCGAGACTCCGCATGTCAGAAGTTTTCTGCCTGTTCACTGAGTGTGCCGGCAGGTTTTGTCATGCAGCGCAGATGTCTGTGAACTTTATGCCGCAAGATAGGCTGTGTCAACTTGGGTATTTGCAATGTCTGGGAAGTGCAGCAGCAGTCAGTGCTCTTTTACCTTCCCTTCTTGCTCTGCCAGATTTACAAGGGTTTTGTCTCTGCATTTGTCTTAGTTCATGCCTGGTTTTCACTGCAGAGTGTTACAGTCTTCTGGAGCTGAGACCAGAAACCAAATTTTGTGGTATAGGTGCAAGGGGTGGGAGAAAACCTAATAGCTAGCTCTGCTGGTGTTAACAACTGATGTATGGTTTTCTGGAGAAATAAATACTCCAAGTGTCAGTCTGAGGCACCGTTTTTAGGGAATTACTGTATTATTTTTTAAATCGACTTTTGCACTGAAGATACTGACTTCCAGTGACTATAGCGGTTGCAAAAACCAGATTTTAATGGTCACCCCTTAAATGCTTTATTTGCACTTCTGTGTTATCAGAAGGAGCATAACAACACTGTGAGAGTCAGAAATGAGGGCTTTATCCTGACAGCCACTGGCTGTGTATCACATACCGTCTGTGTCTTGGGTCACCCCATCTGTTAATATGAACGATACTACCTTTCCTTGGGAAGCACTTTTAAATCCTCAGAAGACTTAATGCTGTGGCTGAGTAAAAGCAAACAATGAAAGACAAGCAGTGCAATTTGCAGAGTATAGCAGCTGTCTCCTTCCCAGAAAGGCAGAAGTAAAACCACTAATTTTGGGTTATACAGTAATCCTTAATGTAGCCTTTGATTGTTAAGTAGCACAGTAGCCTGTTATAACTGTAAACTTCGCTGCCTACAGACGTCTTCATTAATATGAGCATTTTTCTCTTCAGACTGCATAGCAAGATCAGATGAGGAGTTTCTTTGATTGCTCTGATAAGTTTTCCCTTTTTATAGAGCTTAACAGTGCCTTTAAGGGACAATTTAAAAAAGGCTTGTGAATGCTAAGTGAATTTGTTGCCCTGTATCCTGAGTACATAGTGGAGAATTGGTGAGTCTTGCCTGTGCTCTGTTACTCTTMTTGTCAGGGTGCTTCCTCGGCAGGACGGTGTGTGTTGCTGAAGTGGCATTCTAGAAGCAAAGCTTAGATTTGTTTTCCACTTGGGTAGGTGACTCTAAATATGCAGAAAATGAATCTTTTTCGAATTCTATAAACATTCCTGTGAATGTGTTTTTTATCCACACGTAAGGGATAGATAAAGCAGTCAGACTCACCCTAGGAGGAAATTTGATGTTGGCTGCTATGTTCATTTTCACTTTCTATTTGCCCTTGGYAAATAAGCTATCTTTTAAAGTATTGATTTTTCTCTAGTGTTGATCTGGAAATTGTTCTCAGTGCCGCTGTATTTGCAGAAACTCAGAATGAAATCAGTCTTGGATTTTATATAATGGGAAACGGAAAGTCTTGTGTACCAAAACCCTACCGGAGATTGGAGAAATAAATTTATTTATATMAACCTATATAGAGAAAAGGCTATGGGGAAAAGGTACAAATGTGGTGTAAATTAATGGTACAAAACCGTCTCTATTATTAAGACTTTTGATACGAGTAGAAATACAGAATTTCTCATTCACCGTTTCCCTGAAATTTAATTCTGGAGACTGCCTTTTGCATGCCACTTCATTAGCGTGTACTTCTGCAGTGTCCTCAGAAAGTCAGTAAGGCTCCACAGGGTGTAGTGATGACTTTGAAGTCCCCATGGAGTAATGTTGCAAGGGAAAAGCAGTACAAAAATACACTGTGACCAATAAGTAGAACACATGTCCCTGTTTCTCTTGCTGTTGAACTGGGTGAGACCTGTGTGTTTGATTTTGCTCATCATGGAGTTGATTCCTTTCTGCTTGAGTCATGGGTTACTTATATATTGGAGATGGATGTTTAAACTTAACTGCTAAAGAGGTGGATCCTTGACTGAACCCTGAGTAAAAGCAGTCTCTGAATCTCACGCAACTCTTCTGTAGAGGCATCTCTTTATCCTTGATCTGGAGGTATTTTGATACTTTGCATTATTTCACACTACAAATGTTCTCACAAACACCTGTGTATTTTCCTTTTCAGCTCTCACTCTGGATCAATGAAAAGATGCTTACAGCCCAGGATATGTCCTATGACGAGGCAAGGAACCTGCATAGCAAATGGCTGAAGCATCAGGCATTTATGGCAGAACTTGCATCCAACAAAGAATGGCTGGAGAAGATTGAAAAGGTAACTAAAGAACATCTGAAAAATGCCCTCATCTTTGTCGAAGATGGTTATGCACAGAGATGGGATCTGTTCCTCTGCAGAATTGGTCCTTGAATCATCTCTCCAGCTAAGGCAAAAGGAGATTTCATTACTGTAGAATAAGTATCCTCTTGCATTGTGTCTCCATCTAACCCATTTTATTCCTCATTAATGTTAAATATTTTTTTATCCAAGACATTCTCACAGAATAGTCATTGGCTAAGTTGCCAATTTAATTTTGTCTAGTCTTTCTTATCTGTTAGGAGGAAGGCATAACAGTCATGTTCATACTCAAAGGGTAAAAGGGGCAAATATTGTGTTTTTAGTTAATAAAGTAGAAGTACTTCCTGGGAAATAACTGAATGTAGGCGAATAGCTGAATTTAGACTCCCATGCTGCCATGCTGGTTTTTGTTCATTCAGGACGATAATCAGGCTGCCTTTTCCTGTGCAAAATTAGTGCATGAGGTAAAGTACAGCCAGTTTTGTGACTAATTAAGATTCACAGCTCTGTATCAAGTTACTTTGAAGGCTTTAATATTCTGTGAGGAGCTGTACGTTTTTTCCCCCCATCTCTCATGTGCAGCTCTGGAACACTAAGGAGGTCTCATCTTTAGCTCTGACAGTGGGTTTCTGTTCAGTGTAAGTTAGCTTAATTGCTCATTTCCTCTCCCACTTTGGCACTCTGTATCCCATTAGAGGCTTTTCTGTGATCTGCAAATAGCAATACCCTTTAATGGTGTAATTACAATGCTGCTCTTAGTACTGGAAGTACTTTTTTAGTGATGTTAATGCATCATCACCCTTTGCCTCTGAAAAATCAGATTGCAGTACCAAATTTGTGTATCGAGCCACAGCTGACAATCACTGTATTAATGTTACCAGTGGTCACAGCCATTAAATGTGCTGGGTTGTCAGTAGTGTTCACATCTGAAAAGGTTTTATCCCTTGTCAGCACCAGCTAGGTGCAGAGATAGAAGTATAATTAGAAGTAAAGAAAATATTTCCAAAACTAATACAATCTTTGTAAAGGCAAAAAGATATCTAAAGTCCAAGTGCTCTGCTGATGCTAGGTACAGGGTTCCTGCTTCCCAAGGAAAATGGTTCCTCTCTGGTATTAGCTTAGACCCATGGTAATTGCTGTAACCCACTGACATAACCCTCTTCGGCTGCACAGCTCAGTTTTGGTGCCATAAGCTCCCACTCCCAGCATTACGTTGGGTCTTCATTGGTCTCCTGGTGAAATGGCCCACAGAAGCTGGACACACAGCTCATTCAGCTGCAGCTCTCTCCTCTGCTGTCACGCAGGCGGCGTGGGGCAGCCTGC
Organism: Oceanodroma leucorhoa; assembly: GCA_030449065.1. Taxonomy (NCBI): domain Eukaryota; kingdom Metazoa; phylum Chordata; class Aves; order Procellariiformes; genus Oceanodroma; species Oceanodroma leucorhoa. The sequence continues at coordinate 6,370,702 of JASVER010000045.1, read as the reverse complement.
TCTGCTCCTGTCTGAGCAGTGTCCCCAGGAGCTCCCACAAAGGAAAGTGTGCAGTGGGGAAGAGAAAGGAGGCGTTGCTTGACCTTCCCATTGCCAAGACACCCTCTTCCTGGCAACAGACGGACCTGGGAGCTGATGTTCTGGAAGGAGTCACTGGATAATTGGAGATAGAAAATGAGTGGTTGATGCTGCCAGCAGATGAGGAATCCTGAGTGCTTACTAATCAGAATAATTTAACTAACGGTCTGTGAGTGCTCCCGAGGACATACCATTTTCTTGCTCTTTGCTTTGCAGGAGGGAATGCAGCTCATTGCAGAGAAACCAGAGACTGAAGCCGTAGTGAAAGAAAAGCTGACAGGTCTCCATCAAATGTGGGAAGAGCTTGAATCCACTACCCAGACCAAGGCTCAGCGTCTCTTTGATGCAAACAAGGCGGAGCTTTTTACCCAGAGCTGTGCTGATTTGGATAAATGGCTGAATGGTTTGGAGTGTCAAATTCAGTCGGACGACTATGGAAAAGATCTCACCAGTGTCAACATCCTGTTGAAGAAGCAGCAGGTAAAGGGAGTGCAGGTTGCAGAGTGGGCAGACAGCAGGTATCTGCACTCAGAGGAATAGACAGGGGATCTTTTCAGTTTAAAAAAGAATTTATTTGCTTTTCTTTCTTCCTGTTGTTTCATGTGTTTTTTAAGAAGAACCAGAAGTACACCCAGAAATAAATCGGGCGTAAATTTCTTGATACAATCTCTACCTTATACTGCCTTCCTTCCCCACATTAATATCTCTATTCTGCCTCCTGCTGTAGTCCTCCGGTCACCGGTCATTCCCTCTCTGTACATGATTGCCTGCCTGTGATTCAAACTTGTCCGAAGCTGGTCGATCCCTGATTCCCTGCTGTAAAGGCAGCAAGGAATAGCAAGGACAGAAGGGAGCAATGAAGCTCTTGTGTGCAGTTAGCTGTGCTCCGTAGTTGTTCAAGGTAACTTGTGAACGACCGATAGAAGAGATTCAGCTGTGTTGTTGGCCAAATTCACCATTTGCACAAGCAGGCGTAACTGAGGGATATCAGCAGGTGGCCACAGTTGTGAATCTGTGTTTAAGCCTTGTTCCTTGCAATATGAATGCTACAATAATTATTAATGTGGTAAATCCTTACTGACCAGCGTCTATTCTTCCTTCTTATGAAGCTATTGACGTACCCTAGTCGTATCAACTGCTTTTACCCCGGTTTTCAGGACCTTTTTGCCATGTTTCTGTTTAGATGCTAGAGAATCAAATGGATGTTCGCAAGAAAGAGATAGAGGAGCTGCAAAGCCAGGCGAGGGCTTTAAGTCAAGAAGGGAAGAGTACAGATGAAGTAGATGGCAAACGCCTTACTGTAGAAAAGAAATTTTTGGAGTTGTTGGAACCTTTGAACGAAAGAAAGGCAAACCTGCTGGCCTCCAAAGAGATCCACCAGTTCAACCGGGATGTGGAAGATGAAATTGTGAGTATAAAATAAACCCTATTCTCCAGAGAATAGGAAAATGTCACACCTATTGCAGAGTTATCACAGGAAGAAACCTTTCGATTGTATCTCTCAATAGCATGTTTGAGTAATGCTGCTTTTTGCACCTCGTGTGCACCGGCCTGTCTCTGTTGCCCTAACTGTGTCTGGGGTTGCTTGAAATCATATGTGCTCTTCTCTTACTTTCAGTTGTGGGTCGGAGAGAGGATGCCTATAGCTACATCTACTGATCATGGACACAACCTCCAGACGGTGCAGCTACTAATAAAGAAAAATCAGGTAAGTAGGTACTGTTAGAGCTCCATACCTGTTATTTCTCCTTAGTGCGGACTAATTCAGGAAGGAAAGGCTTGGAGTAAAATGATGGGTGCTTCAGTGGTGATGTGCTATGGGGAGGCGGTGTGACCACTGCATGGTGGCGTGTTCAGGGAGGGCACAGCCCCAGTTTGTCCACGTGAGCTGATGGCATGTGTTTTGCTGTCCCTCTAGAGTTAAGACCCCTGACTGACATTTCTTTTTTGTTTGGTGTAGTGTCTCATCAGTCTGCTTTTCTCCATGTAGACCCTTCAGAAAGAAATCCAGGGACATCAGCCTCGTATCGATGACATCTTTGAGAGGAGTCAAAACATTATCACAGAGAGTAGCCCTAATGCTGAAGCGATTCAGCAGAGACTTGCAGACTTGCAGCAGCTGTGGAACCTGCTAATCGAGGAGACAGAGAAACGCCACAAGCGCCTAGAGGAGTCTCACAGAGCACAGCAGTATTACTTTGATGCTGCCGAGGCCGAGGCCTGGATGAGTGAGCAGGAGCTCTACATGATGTCAGAAGAGAAAGCCAAGGTGAGCAGCTCCACAGTGACACTAGTTTGGTTTTAATTGCTTAGCTAGAGGGGGGCAGGTGACATAATTTAATATGTCGCTAATGTAATGGTAACATAAACAAATCTAATTCCCTTGTGAAACCTCAAGTGATCATCTCTTCATGGCATCTCTGATAGTGTGGAGGATAGGCCTTGCTGTACTGAGTCAGTGAATCATCCTCAGACTGTGGATGGCAACTGTGTGCCTTCCTTTGCTGTAAGGTCAGAGTGACCAATACAGTCCAGTTAGGTCAAGTTTTCTATTAGTTTTGAATCACCGGGAACAGCACAATGCACCTGTCTGTGAAAAAGGCCTGATGGCCACTCACTCGGTGCCATTCGTCATCAGCTTTTACGCCCAGTGAATTGAAATCAGAACAGCATCAGACCATACCAAAGAGTAGGTGAACTTCTGTTTTTCAAGGAGGTGTTAGAGTGCTGTATCTTGTTTGTTATTTACATAAATGTACTGTGTTCGTTGCCCTGATAAAATAAAACTCAGCTTTGAATCAGTATAACACATTCCATGGGTGTTCAGTCTTCAGTTAAAAAGGATTTGTTTTCTTTTTTGTATCTAAGCAATGCAAATAAAAAGGAATACTAATGTGAGTAGTACRTTACAAAAAATATTTTAATGAAAAGGCTCATTGACAATATCAGTTAACACTGAGAGSTGGGGTTTTTTTTCTTAATCATAACAATGCATAGAAAGTTTTGATCGGAATTTCTCCAGGCCCTGGTGGAGAATCCTTTGGCATGGGCTCCATAGGATTTCTTTTCTTTGACCCAGGCTGTCGTTGAAAAGCCTGACAAGTGGCATACCTAAAACTGTTCCATTTTCCTGAGCCCTGCACAATTGCCAGTGTTGTGTAAACACACAAAGAGCTTCATAGAAGAGGAAATTCAACATGCTCAATGCACAGCTGATGTAATTTTGTTCTGCATCCCAGAGGGGTTGTTGCATTTACTCTTTCACATGTTATTTTGCTTTCTGTGGGTACCATTTGCTGTGAACTCAACTATTAATATACCATTGTCAGAACAACTTGTCTTCAAGCTGTACGTGGGAGCAGTTCTTTATAAATCTTTCTGGCTACCACCACTTTCTGCTCGCACACCAAGTTGAACTTGCTGTGTGGTGWCTTTCTCTGGAGTGGGGGACTTGACTGTCATTTTCTGTCGCTGTTACAGGATGAACAGAGTGCGGTGTCCATGCTGAAGAAACACCAGATTTTGGAACAAGCTGTAGAAGACTATGCTGAAACTGTGCACCAGCTTTCAAAGACCAGCAGAACTTTGGTGGCAGATAATCACCCAGAAAGGTATTAACTGCCATTTTTAATTTATTGTGCGTTCTTTTAGTAGTTCAGTCACTTCATTGGGTCATGCTGACACACAAAGACTACAGCAAAGAGTGAGTAGCTCAGAAGAGTGTACAGAGCAAGAGGAGTTCAGCCTCACTCAGTTCAAGATGCATGTTGGACCACCCTGATTTGGCCAAGACAGGGTTCTGAACAGGGTCAGTATGTGCWGCTGCTGATTTCTGGATAGTACTGGACACCTTCAATAAACGTCGGTTGTATCCTTTATACAGGCTAGCGGTGTCRGGTCTGCCAGCACTGCCGAACCTTACAGAGGTACAACAATCCTGAGGCAAGGGTCCATATTCACTCTTCCAGCCAACTTTTATGTCCAGCCCATAGGTTCACAGTCATTTATTCTTCTGTCTGTAGGGCAGTGCTCCCCAAGATCTGCCTCCTCTCTTTGAGATTCCAGTAGAATCAGGAACTGGAATCTGATGCTTTAAACATGGGCACATTAACGTCTTGGTTTTGGTAAATTTATCTCAACTTTTCCTGTGGGAGAATTCAGGAAGCTTAAGAACTGTTTTGCTGTAAGAGCTGCAGCTAAGCAAACAGAATTCTCCATTGGCTTTGACTGAAAGGCTGATTTGACTATGAGGCTGATGTATTTAACTGCTCTGCCTTCGCAGCTAGGAAGATAGGACTATCTTAGGAAAGACACTCTGCCTCTGGTGGAAGATTGTTATTTAACTCAAAAGCACTCTCTTGTGGTTGTGATAATTTCTGATGAGAATGGATTTCCTGGCCGAGCTGTCTGAGTACTGGAATAACATAATCAACTTTACAAGGCAGAGGGAAGGCAATTTGACAGGGCTATACGGCTCAGACAAAATCTAGGCAAAAGATAGGGCAAGTAGAAATATTAATCACTTTTGGAAATGCTGAGCTTTAGGGATTAAGAAACCCATGAGTACTTCTGAACTTCGAAGCAGAACTTAAATGAAAATGAAATGCTACTTGCCTTAGCAGCTCAGATCCTGCCTGTAATTCTTGGAGAACACTCTCTGGTGTGATCTGTGGTCAAACAAATGGAGAGCTTGGTTCCCAGCTTCACTCTCTAAAGCCAGGAGGGTTCTATGTAGAGGGCAGAGTTGTTGTCCAGCTAGTGCAGTCAATTGTCCAGCTAGTGCAGCCAGCAGAGGATCAGTCCAGTGTGTCCAAGTCAAATTCGTGCATGGAGCAGACATGCATTCTGTGTATTAAATACCCCAAGAGTGATTTTTATTCCTTGGAGGTTTTTTCCATTTACTTTTATTATTTGTAAAAGACGATGAGGACTCAATGCTCTGTTTTTTTCAGTGAACGTATCAGCATGCGCCAGTCCAAAGTRGATAAGCTGTATGCAGGCCTGAAGGATCTAGCAGAAGAGAGACGGGGCAAGCTGGATGAGAGGCACAGGCTGTTCCAGCTTAACCGCGAGGTGGATGACCTGGAGCAATGGATTGCTGAAAGGGAGGTGGTGGCAGGATCCCACGAGCTGGGACAGGATTACGAACACGTAACAGTAAGTGCTTTGGACGTGGCTGCAGGTTGACCTTCTTTTTCTGAATGCTGCGCACAGTAGATGGTTGATATAAATGGGTGGCTGGCTTGCTCAGATCAGTTTGTAATTACAGCGCTGCATGAGCCTGTTTCTCTGCATTTCAGATGCTACAAGAGCGATTCCGAGAATTTGCCCGAGACACTGGAAACATCGGACAGGAGCGTGTTGATACTGTTAACCAYATGGCAGATGAACTCATCAACTCTGGACATTCAGATGCCGCGACAATTGCAGAGTGGAAGGACGGACTCAATGAGGCCTGGGCTGATCTCCTGGAGCTCATTGACACGAGAACACAAATTCTAGCAGCCTCTTACGAACTGCACAAATTTTACCATGATGCCAAGGAGATCTTAGGACGTATTCAAGACAAACATAAGAAACTGCCTGAAGAGCTTGGTAGAGACCAAAACACAGTGGAAACACTACAGAGGATGCACACAACATTTGAGCATGATATCCAGGCACTCGGCACCCAGGTGTGTAGCAAGCAAGTGGTGCTGTCTGTGGGTATAGGAATCTGAGCTGCAGAGTTCTGCTGCTGCTCTTGGCCCCTCCCTGGCTGGGAGASAGAGTGCTGCCAGCTGCTTTCCAAGTGTATTTTTGTGGGAATAACTTCACCTGCGTCATTATCTTATCTGTTTTTCTGCTTCTCTGTCATTGCATTAGGTTAATTAGTTTATCTAAAATAGAAATCCGTAAGTACACAGATTTCTGATTATGTAGGTAATTGTTGAACATTATTCCATTTCCTGGCCTTGGTTGAAGAAGAAATCATAAAGGCAGAGAACTTCTGTATTGATTTAAAGTAAAGCAAAAAGCTGTGATGTCTCCTGACAGTCTCAGCCTGCTATGTACGTAGGAATAGACAGCGGATGGAGAGGCACGAGGGTAACGCACTTTAGCTCCTTAGAGGACCTTTCTCCGATTGCTTCAAGCAGCAGCACCAGCAGTACACTGTGTGGCTGGTACAGTTGGAAAATAGCTTGCATTTGAAGAAAAAAAGGTTCATTGTCTCTTTAGTCAATTTCTGAAAGACATTGAACAGATAAATCCATAAAGAATTTTTAATGTACCAGTGGTAATATGAAATCCAGGTTTCAGATTTTTCTGTCCTTAACATTGTTCTTGGGTGTTAGATTAATTGTGCTGGAAGCCACCTTAGATTTGCCTGCTCCATATACCATGTTCACCTTGCTAAACGCAAGACAGAATTATCCTGTCCCATGGAAGAATCGATATTCCAAAGGATACTTGGAGGACAGGGGCAAATATGAAGGGATGTGTAAGCCTGGTTGGTTGTTTTGGGGTTTTTTTTGTTTGGTTTGTTTGTTTTGTTTTTTTTTTTTAAAAAAACCACCAAAAAGCCCCAACCAAACCCTGTTCTGCTAGGCACTTCCTATTTTTCCTTTCTGAGAGGCAAAAGAGGTGTGTAGACCTACATAGAGGCTTTCTGACTTGGTTATGAATCTGGGCATTCTGACTTAAATACTGCTTTTTATGATGCTTCCTAACAGCAGTCYGAAGAGATTTAAACTACATAGTGCAGGCTAAGATTTTTAAAAGCAGCCAAATGTGATCTAATTCCGAATTTTTTGAAGCCAAGGTATGTTAAATAGAAGGCAGCAGCCGTTGATACAGCACACAGGGGCTTCTAAAMTAAAAAACAATGTTCAGCTGCCAAAATGAGAATTTTGGAAGAGAACAAGTTGCTTAAGAAATGGAGGAATTACGACTGACTGCATTTATCCCAGTAGGTTGGAAAAGATAGCTTTTATGGCCAAGCTGCCTGCCAATTCTTGATTATGTTGCAATTTACATAGTTGTTTACACTAGAATAAAGGGGATATAGCAACCAGTTGATTTTCCAAGTGTTTTACTTTCAGAAGCTGTAGATTTTGTACAGAAAATGGGAGACATTCACAAAACACCAATCCCAGTCTCTCAAAAAGGTAATTATAATCAAGGCCTAAACGAAGGAATATGTAATCATAGCACAGAGCTGTGGTGAAAGCATTTAGGATAGTTTTCGACTGAAACAGCTAGAGCACCGAGACTGATCATTATGACAGTGGCCTGATCTCTGTGCTTGTAGCTAGAACACTGTTTAATTTGGTGTTCAAACTTGGGGGGGAAAAAAAAAAAAAAAAAAGAGAGAAAATTATTAGAGAAGAGGTAATAGAATGATTCCTGACTTGAAAATTTGTGAAACAGTCAAGAAATAGCATTTGATGGCACAAGACAGTGTTTGAAAGGAAAAGAGATTTCTGATAGTAGAAAGATCTTTGAATTTCCAAATTTTCTTCTGTTTGAAGTCATTATCTGCATTTTTGAAAAAACCTCTCTGTCATTAAAATACATTTTTCATACTCTGWCAGAGAACGAAAAATCATACTCTGTCAGAGTAGTGGTTTTGATACAGGAGTTCCTGAGTAGCAYTGAAAATTTGATGATGAAAATTGTCCCCATTTACCCTGATATTTAACAGTCACTTTGTATTGGCGCCCAGTTTTACAGGARGTTTAGGCAGTGGCAAATCTTTGTTATTTTGGGGGCCCCTTGACCCAACAGTCTTCTCTAAGAAATAGTCTCAGAGGGATATACTGACTTAATAACAGAACAAACCTTTTTAGTATTGACAGACTGTATTTGCCATGCCTTTAGAAAGCCATTCAAGTGATGAATTAGCAGCTAAAATTTCCCCATATTTGTGACTCAAAAGTATCCAGACGCTGATGCGTTTCTGTCTTATAAAAACACACCAGGTGAGACAGCTGCAGGAGGATGCYGCACGCCTTCAGGCTGCCTATGCTGGAGACAAAGCTGATGACATCCAGAAGAGGGAAAACGAGGTCCTAGAAGCATGGAAGGCGCTGTTGGATGCCTGTGAGGGCCGCAGGGTTAGACTGGTGGATACAGGAGACAAATTCCGTTTCTTCAGCATGGTTCGTGATCTCATGCTTTGGATGGAAGACGTTATCCGACAGATAGAAGCCCAAGAAAAGCCAAGGTAATGTGAAGTATCTCTTYTCGATCAGAAGGTAAGGCTGCAGATCAGTTGAGGAAAAGACTTAGTAGCGCTGAGCCAGAAATTCAGAGAGGGGCTGTCAAAATCTGATGGTGGTATAGCAGCTTGCTTTTGTGTATTGCTGCCCCACAGAGGCTGGGGGCTTCTGAAGTAATTGCAGTGTAAAATTGTGTTCAAAGAGATTAAGTCCCACACGTCTGTTTATTTGATCTCTGATTCAGACCAGAATGGTGCCATTCCTAAGGAAAGGCTACTAGCAATCTTGTTTCCTGAACTACAAAGACAATCTAGGAATTAATATTTTTATTGTACAGTTCTGGGTTAGTTTACTTGTTTGAAAATGTAACAGCTGTTAAATCTGGAATACATGTTTCTGAACCATGGATTGATCATTTTAGGGATGTTTCCTCTGTTGAACTACTAATGAACAATCACCAGGGTATCAAAGCAGAAATYGATGCCCGAAACGACAGCTTTACTACCTGYATCGAGCTTGGCAAATCTCTTCTGGCAAGAAAACACTACGCATCAGAGGAGGTACTGTGCTTACTGAATGTGTAACAGCTGCAGTGCAGCTGGCCTATATATTTTGTTTCAGCTGGAGAAACTTGCATTGTGTAATCTACAGATTAATAAGATACGTATTTATAATGACATGCGTTACTTCAGGGACTGTTCCACTTATTTGCTATTGTGAAATTAGTGTATGATTTAACTCTGTGAAGTCATGTTGGGTAGCAGAGATGGCACCCAAATTTAAAGTATCATTTCCAGTCCAGGAAATACAAAGAAGCTGTTGCATTCAGTTCTTCAGAGAGAGCGCTCTGGGATGGCCGTGTTTCGAAAGGTGGCTTCTTTGAGCAAGAGCAGAGACAACCGTGAGACAGCCTGAATTTTGTACAGGGGAACTGGAATGCGAGGAAGGAGCAGGAAAAAGTTTGTCTCATAGGGAGCAAATCCAGGGAATATTAAGAGAAAAATGTATTGAACTGCTTAAGGCCTTGATTTATTTCCTGATTTGTCTGTGCCAGAGGAATAGAGGCTTAATCCACGTTTCTTCCTGCCTCCTTTCGGTGGAGAGAGGATAGCCAAATGTAAGATACTGCCCACTCAGGGAGGTGATATTTTCTGTGTCTGCGTTACACAGGAGTGCTGTGGATTATCCTTGGAGAAACATTTGCTCAGGAACTGGGAGGTTTTCTAGCCAGTATTGACCCTGAGAATAACACAGGGCTTATGCTGGCACCTCAGTAGTGTTAGTGCAGGTAGCTGCAGGCTTTTTGTAACAATCATGGGCAGGACATTTTGCATTATTTGCTAGAAAAAGGACAGAAGGTATAATACATGGTTGYACTATTTAGATTTGTTTGTCCTTTATACTCTTTTTGTCGTATAATCTTGGTGCTGTAGTTTTAACAGATACTGCATGCTTATGCAAATGTGATATTTTAATACAAATGTCATATTTACTTATACATAGAAGAGAAAAACAGCTGTTGTATTCACATTTAAGTYACTTTCTGACAGTTTAGCACAATTTATCCTGTCCGTAAATGCCAGTGCCTTTTGCTGCTGGTAACRGCTTACACGGTGTAGTAGGGTGAGCCTGGTGCATGTGTAACAGTCCCACATTCTCCTCTTCCATCCAGATCAAGGAAAAGCTGCTGCAGCTGACAGAAAAGAGAAAAGAAATGATTGACAAATGGGAAGACAGATGGGAGTGGCTGAGACTGAGTAAGGACGTCCTTGGATTTCTTTTGGGCAAGGCCATGTCTAACTCTCTCTTCACTGTGTCTTTCTGAACGTTGAAAAAACCTGCRGCTCCTTACTCTCTTACTAACAGCGCTTGAAAGTGTGTTTGTACTGTCATAACTGCAAGATTCACACCTGTTGATTGTAAAATAACTGAGAATTTGAAACCAAGAAAGGTACACCAAAGGTCTTACTCCATATGATCAACTTTGAAGCTAGGTGAAACTGATCTACCATATTTTGCAGGTGTAACACATTCCAACTGTGTTTCTACAAAGTATGCACTATTAAAAAATAGGGAGAAGTAAAGCCCTGCTACCTTATGCATGTTACGTGCCTGCATTATCTGAGAGGCTACAATGTTGATGAGCGGTTTACTGACAAAAGGTGTACTTCTAAACATTGCAGTGTTTTGCAAGGTTTACGCCAGCAGCAGCAACCCAGTTCTGATACTCTTAACAAGGTGATCCGTATCTCATATACGGACTGAAGCCTTTGCAGCAGACAGTTGTCCAGGATCTCAAAACGTATACTGCAGTGTAGTCATTCTGTGGGGTTCTGGGCTGTTGTGTATATTTTATTAATTGTTTCTGAGCCTCAGCAGGCTTTAAGGAATACAGTACCATGGGCGATTGACCCTCAGTTTGAGTGTTTGCACCATATTCTTCATCAAAATTGCTTGATCCCATTCACAAAAGCTGTGGAAGCTTTTTTTTCAGCTGTGGAGACAGAAGGGAGGGAACATGGAACTGTAGCACTATAAACAAGCATAAGGTACAGAAGTACTGCTTGCTGAAGGGAACTACAGCCTACAGTCTAGCTGTTCTGTAGACAGGGCAGTCCGAGGAAGAAAACCAGCAGATAACAGACTTCTACTCTGAAGTTAGTAGGTTACAGCAGATTAGAACAAAAAGGAAACTCTGAAATTGCAAAATGAAATAGTCTGTAGAGAAGTGAAGGTGGGCCATAACTTTTATTTTTCCTCAAATCAAAACCAACAGGACGAATTTCTGTCTTTTAAATTATTAATTTCAGTGAGCTTAATTAAGGAAAATACTTAGCCAAATACATTGACTTTTTTCCCAAGCTATTTTTAAGTAAATTCARAAGATGCCTGATGACTCCATGATGCCCTTTTTGACATTAATGGCGCTGATATCTGTGCATTCTTTGCTCAGTTTTGGAGGTACACCAGTTTTCAAGAGATGCCAGTGTGGCTGAGGCCTGGCTGCTGGGACAGGAGCCCTACCTATCCAGTCGTGAAATAGGTCAAAGTGTTGATGAAGTGGAAAAATTAATTAAGCGKCATGAAGCATTTGAAAAATCTGCAGCTACTTGGGATGAGAGATTTGCAGCACTGGAAAGACTGACCACGGTGAGTGCTATARGCGAGAATAACCTCTCTTGGCCATTCCCCTTCATTTTGGTGTCATTTGGTTGTTCGGAATAGCTCCCAGCATCACCAACCTAATCTCCATTTGTTGATCCRTTTGTTGATCAACCTAGGCCAGTCACCCAGGGCCTGAAGTTTCATGTTCCCAACAATACTAAAACCCTCTCAGGTTCATTTGAATTCAACAACCTGCAAGGAAAGCTTAAGTGATAAATGACCTTAGTAATCAACAGGAGCTGTCTCAGGCCCAGGAGTGGTGACCCAGAAGCAAATTCAAGAGCTGAGTGGTTTGCTCCAGCCCTCTGCCATACAGGTTGTACTGCTAAAGAGGAAGGGGGATTCTGAGTGAAGAAGACCCAGATCCAAATCCTTGAAATTTTTTTCGGTTAAAGACGACAGTGTGAGGAGACAGTGGTGGGGAGGGGGGTCCGATAAAAATGTTTGTTGTGTTTTCACTGCTCCAGTACAAGACTACATTGTCCCCTAGAAAGACATAGTAAGGCAAAAAAAMCCCCACATTCTGAGCACAGCTGCAATGTCAGTAATTAATGCTTGGAGAGCATGTTACCATCTTTGGAGARTAATTTTACTTTAGACACTAAAATTGAAGTGGCTTGATTTTTTAAATGCACTGAGCATCACAGCTGCAGACAAAATGAATTGGAGTTTCTCAGCATCTTCAGAAACTAGGCTGGTTTTATTTATATGGTTAATTTCAGGGTTTTGGATGTGGAACACTGTATTTCTATGTATGGCAAGCAGACAAGAGAATGTCACTTTTTGATATTTTAATAGCTTGGGCTCCTTTCTTGTTTGTCTGGTTTTTGTTCTAGTAGAATGAATTAGAAAAGAAACATGGACAGTAGCAAGCTGCCACCCAGGCAGTCTGCTTGACGTTGAAGGGTCTGATACTGTATGCCTTTACTGACAAATTCAGTGGAACAGACTTTGCATGGTTAATACTTTTAAAGAGTGATGCCATCAAATATTATTCCAATAAACTTTGATTTCAGTAATGTTTCAGAAAAATGTACAGAGTTATTTTTAGTTTCTAGAAATGCCCCTGAAAAATGTGCAGCACTTTTAAATGCACAAAAATGTTTMATTTCTCAGTTGGAACTGCTGGAAGTACGTCGACAACAAGAGGAAGAGGAGAGGAAGAGACAGCCACCCACTCCAGAGCCAAGCCCAAAGGTTGCAGAGGATGGAGGCTCCCAGCAGCAGTGGTAAGCCCAGGGTGTGGGAAGCTGAACTGCATACTTTACACTGTTTCTTCAGACAGAGTTCTCAGGCTGAAGCTGCATTGTAAAGGGAGAGACTGGAGGTTGCACGTTTTTGTAACATGACCCTTTTTAGAAGACTTGGTGGATGTAATTTATGGGGACAGGACCTTTCCCAGACATCTGAATTCACTGCTAAGTTGAATGTTCCAATTTTTCATCACGACGCAGTGTTACAACTGCTGAGGTGTACCTGGCCCTAAAGTAAAAATGCTGGTTTTACACCCCCTGTGTTATGAATTAAAATCTCTGAGCAATCTTGGCTTTCTTCTTTAATGTGCGTCAGTTACAGATAGATTTCAAGCCACGTCCATGGAACATTAACATTTATAAAATTACTTACGTGATAGGAGTAGACTTATTTGTAAGGTAACTGTCAGGAAAGCCTGTTTTGATCTCACTTAACATTGGATTTATTCAGTTGGGCCTGAGGATTTTAAGAACTTCGTTGAATWTCTGAGGTGTGCAATATTCAGTAGGAAAATCTCATTTTGGTGAAAAAAAAAGGGATGACTTCCAAGAACTTAATACAATTTCTTTTCTTTTTCCTCTCTCCCAACAGGGATGGGATAAAAGGAGAACAGGTTTCCCAAAATGGTTTGCCATCAGACCAGGAATCTCCACGGGTTAGTTACCGCTCCCAAACCTACCAAAACTACAAAAACTTTAATAGCAGACGGACAGCCAATGACCGATCGTGGTCTGGACTGTGACATACAGAATCATTTGCAGCAAAAGACACCGTTTTTCAGTATGGTTTACTGGTACTGGTTTAATCTTTTGGCTTCAGATTTCCCTGCTGCTTTTCTCTTCCTTCCCATCAGTTGACTTYCATTTAATTAGCAGCCCCTTGGAGATATATTTGCTTCACTTTAATCCTTGTTTATTTGAATCTCCCCACTGACACTCAGTTCCTTTAAGGTGACACATTTATTTCATGTTATTGACTGTGAGTTTTTCATGTCGCTAATAGTATTAAGATTTTCCAGCTAGATCGTCCTTTATATGAGTAATTGAGATTTAATGAGATTACATCATAATGAAGAAGAGAACTAGAATCTGACAGGTATGACGCATCGAGTTATACTAACAGGTTTCAGCACGGCAACATTATTAAATCAGCTGCATTAGCGAATTATTTATAAGGCCAAAGATAATACATGCAAGTGAGCTTGGCAGTAAGGGCTGGGAGGGGGGGGATAGTTGTAACTATCAACAARTAAAAGCCTTAAGGTTAGTTGTATAACATTCCATGCAGAATGGACTCATTGACAGCAGATAAAAATAAACGTGAAATAAAACATAAAAAACTAGTATCTAGATTTATCTTGGTATTTAGTCCTTATGAAGAGTTGTGATCTTGCTGAATAGGTATTTTGGGGCCCCATTTTGCCTTGGTCTTGTCCAATTTACACTACAGCAATTCCATTTACTGACACTGGAGAGACAGTAGTATAAATGAGAGTAGGGTGCAGACCCTTATGGAGAGATTGTGATGCTTTTCTTTAAAAACTAAATAAAATACATTGGTYTCAGATTGCAGCTCTTTATTTTATATAGATTCAGGTTGAATGGTCAATGCCTTATTCATTCCTTCTTGATAGGGGATGTCCCAGTGGAGTCAGGATGCATGCCAATAATCTTAATGTGCAGCCATAAAAATACCAGTAAATATGTATATATAGTTAAAGCAACACAGTAGCTGAAAACTGGCTTATCTCTCCATTACCTTCCTGTACAGCCTACTTGCTTCAATTAATGCTTTGAGTGGTGAGAAAAATGACACTTCTCTTCCTTATGTTTTTGAACCTCACTCTCTGAGGTCATATTAAGTGCAGGAAAGGCTCCTGGCAGGCTGAGATCAGTGCATATTAGAGCTCTTACCAGTACTGCAGAGGAAATGCCAGTCCCAGTCTAGGGCTCTGGGAGGAAGTGCCTTTCAGCGTACGTTTATCTTTCAAATAGCCCGTCCCAGTTACTTTTGGGTCTGCACACAGRCTCTGTCAATGCTCTAGGATACTAAGCAGTTCTACCTTTTTCTTTCTTTAAATAAGGCCTTTTGGTTCATCTTTAATACTAAATGAGGAAGTSAGCTGTCTGTTGTACATTCTAATGTTTGTGAAATTATATATAGTTGTGGCAAGGAACATGAGGTGGCCTGCAAGCGCATCCCAGATCRTCATCATCTGGTTGGTTACCACAGCCATATATATCACCTGTTTGCTTCTTTTTTTATTTTATGATACATAATGCATTTCCATGTTAATCTTCGCCATCTGCACTTCCATCTTTCATGAGAGYTTTTTAGTTCATTGAATCTTGTGTTGCAATACATCGGATGTACACAGCTGTATTTCTGATTTGAGGAGCGAAATGTGCTGCTGTTGATCTGAATTTAGACTTCTGACGACTAGCTGAGCAGTGCAGCTGAATTGTTCTGTATTGGCTGAGCTCRTAAAGTGAGAAAGATGATTGAAAGGATGTGCTTCAGTAATTGTACTTTTGCTGTAACTTGTCTTTCCACTTCATGATGCATGTATTTTTTTCTTTTGTCAGGATAACAACATATAGCTTCTTAATGCTTTTAAAAATCCCTATAAATTTATGCAGATGATCTGGTGACTGCCTACACCAGTGTTGGCTCTCTGTGCCTGTAAGAGTATGACAGTTCTCTGGGCAGTATAGCTGTGGCTTCAGACTCCACCATCTGGGAAGCCTTCAGATGTATTCTGGCTAAAAAGTAGTATGTAAAAGTAATTTATATAGATAGGCTTTTTTACTTGTGTTAGTACACTTATATATAAAAATTACACTTTTATGATGAAGAAAAATGAAGTCATCAAAAAAGGTCATCATTTTAGGCACTAGAAGTGTAAGATTTCACCTATTTATTATAGCCTATGGTACTGGCTTAAAACATTAAAATGGTACGTAGGCCAGAACAATATRTAGGCTGTCATCTATTTACATCTGAAAAAGGCAAATATGTCTTTTATTATTTAAGCTGTGGTGCAGAGACTTAAGTTGATGAACTGGATATAATGTTGCTTCAAGCACTATGAAAATCAAAGGAATGTCTCCAGTCACTGTCACCAGCTGTCTTGTTGCATGTTACAGTCCTGATTTATATATCTCAAGAGTAGTCTCTAGCCACTAAAGCACTTGCAACTAACCATTCAGTCACGATTAAGAAAACTGTATTCATGTACGTGATAACTGTTTTGTTGTAACAGTAGTTTGCTATTAATGTTTGTCCTCCATTGCGTTGTCTCTGCATGCCCGATGCATGTTTCCATTAAAGTTTGCTTAGCTCCTGTTTTTTCTCTAGTTTCATGACACATTCTTTGCATAGCTGTTTATGATTCAGATTTATTTTGCTTGTTTTCTGTTAATTGTAGATAACACATGAAAAGGAAATAAAACCTGAAAGAGCATCAGAAAAGCTTTTCATAGCCGTTTTACAATCAATAGTATTTTAAGTAGAAGTTACAGGTCTGATTGTGTGATTAAAGTTGGCAGTTACCTTTTAAAACCACAGGGTTGCAGATTGCAGCACTGAATTACATGTTATTTCCCATAAAAACACGTTAAGTAGCTGTGCAGTGGCTGCTGTGTTGAAACTGGTCTGTTTTACTTCAGATTAGTGGTTATAGGTACCCCAAAATCAGTAATATTTTCACATCTTGCCAGTATTGCTACAGAAAACATGCTACTTTCAGCGTCGGTTTAGGTAACAGGTAGTTCTGGGTAGTTTAGGTAAGTTGTTGAGATAAGTTACTGTGGTCTATGTAATTCCTTATTGCTGGTCACAAAGGCTTCATATATCTCAGACAGGGATCCAGGCAGTTGAAAAGCAGAGAGTTTGAAGTTCAGTAACTGTCACTGGTCAAAAAGATTGGCAAAGGGCTGTCCTTTTTCTTGAACGCAATCTATTGGCCATTGGTGATCAGCACTGGTAATGGTTGATTAATTGAGCTTTCATTGGTGAATCACTGGTTGTTTATTTCACTACCTGTGTTATAGTAGCTGTGTTTGGATAATCTTCAGCCTTATCTATTTATTTACCCTCTCCCCCCCTTAATGCAACATTTATGTTATATTTTGAGATTTGGATACAAATAGTGAGGTTTGAGGGCTTAAATTTATCCTAATTGTGAAGMAGCAGTGTCATTGATTTTTACTTCCACTGGATAACGGTGCAGGGTAGATGTTTCCTCTTACAAACTAAGCTGTAAGACTACATGTCTTTAGGGACAGAGTAAAATAGAAATGACTGAAGTGGAATGTGAGCTGTGATTCTTTCCCTGTTTCAGTGGTGTAGTGTCTGTACTCTGGAGATTTAGATTGCTTAAAGGCAGTTAACCAATCCTTCCCATATTCATAGCAAGTTGACACTTAGATCTTCCTAGGTCAATATATGAGGTACAAAGGTGTGAGGTACAATAATGTGTACTTGGCAGGTATAAGAAGTTCTAGAAAACGGTGGCAAAATTCAGTTTGTTGCATAATAATTTGGCTGCTTTTGAATTGTCCAGACCATGTGCAGAAGTGGGAATGTCTAATTATTGTGCCATTCACAAATACCTGCTTGTCTGCATAAAAACAGTCCAGAATGTTTGTAATCTACTAGAGCATTAGCAGCACTAAGCTTTAGTAACTTGCTAATAATAATAATGATAATAATACACACTGGTTGTGTAACTCCTGAGCTGCTACCAATGGCTCTACATGTCAAAGTAGTGGTACAAGAAAAAAAAAACTGGGACCAAGCTGCATTTCAAAAGCTGATAGCCATTAGGATTCCAATTTAAATGATTTTTGGATGAATGGCTCCTGAAGACGTCGACAGCTTGACCAGTCAGAGCTGCTGGAAACATGGCTGCTCTCTAGGCTATCTCGATCACAGTGCAACAGGCAACGCGATCAACAAGTGATGGGCAAGGCCTTGGTTCTGTCTTTGTTTGGGGGTAAATAGCTGTGTGATGTTGTGTGACTGTGGTGGTTTTCAGTTCCTTTAACAAAAATCCAATCCACCTAATAACGAAAGTCTGAAAAAGACCTTGATAAATTGACACATGACCTCATTTCCCTTGTCTTTAAGATCCAATATCCTAACTGGGATGGTGGAGATGAAATGCATGGTGTAATCTTTCTAATTTCTGCATGTTTTGATTTTGTTGTGTCACTAGGGGAATGGGGAAAGCGGGAAAGGAGCTTTTACAGAAACAAATAAATTGCATAAATTTTTGTAAATGCTCCTGGGCAATTTTGACRTATTTTTCTGCTGACTCATAGTTAATATATTTTATAGACTTTTAATASCCCAGTAATGCCATAAATGTGTTTAAGGTGGCTGATGTGTATAACTTCTACTGTTCCTCTAGGTTTGCAGAAAGTGTGATTGTTACTGTTCCAAACATTTGAGTACTTACCAACAGAATTGAATGCTCTCATTTTAGGAATAACAATATATAAAAGAATTATGAATTGACCAGCAGAGCAAAGCACAGTAAAATTCACACTGATGTTTAGCTGCTCTTATTCTCCCGTCTCTCCACCTATAAAATGGGTACTAATCCATTCATACCTTCTAATTTCCTTGGCCTTCTGTGTCTCCGTGGAGTGTGAGAAAGATCTCATTGGCCTGTGTCATTCTCCAGGCAAAGTTTATACACAGCCACATTGTGCAGGGAAACAGATTAACCGCAAGATACCTCAGTGTTGTGAGGCTTCTAGCTGAGCATTTTTACCACTCTTCTAGGTGGCAGAAACTGCAGAAACAAACGAAATGGTCAATGGAGCTGCAGAACAGAGGACGAGTTCAAAAGAGTCTAGTCCTGTTCCTTCTCCAACGGCAGACCGCAAAGCCAAGACCGCCATTCAGGCCCAGACTGCTGCTACCCTACCAGCCAAAACACAGGAGATTCCTTCAGCTCAGATGGAGGGCTTCTTACATCGCAAACATGAATGGGAGACACACAGCAAGAAGGCCTCGAGCAGGTAAAGTACTCGATGCTTAATGCAGGTAATTGCATCTGAATGCACCAAGATATAAGACAGTAAATGTTATCCCTGCTGCTACTGTCTTCTCACAGCTCCTGAAGACCTTTCAGGCTTATGCTCCTGCTGTTGTAGGAACTGTGTATGGATGGCTGAACGGTATATTTGATAAAGTTGCAATCTAAAGATACGTGGTAGAAAATGCAGTGTTAGCCATATTTGGAAGGTGGAAAAGTGAGGCATAAAGATACCATGACTTCCCCACTTCACATGATGAATTTGTGGCAGTAGTGGGATTTGATTCCAGATCTCTCAAGTTGTACGTTACTACAAGAAAAGAAAAACATGTAGGTGTGAGAATAGAAATGTCCATATTCTTCTGACATTTTCTGTTTGCACATTAGCACTTTCCACCTACTCCGTAATCTGTTCTGAAGAGAAAAAGCGGGTGAAGATGATTTTGTGTGCCTTAGTTGATTCCATTCCTAAGGACCTGATCCTGCAGTTCTCAAACAGGCAAAACTGAGATTTCTGTCTGCGCTGGAAAAACAGACTAGGGCCCTTCGTGACCTGAGAGAGCTCTTGAAACCAGATTTATGACTTGGCTGACAAGGAAAATGTTGGCTAGCAAGTGGTGAGCTACAGCAACATCTGAGGGATTTGGTAGGAGCCRAAGTACTCAGCGGAGCTGAGTGCAGACCACAAATAAGTACAGTACTACCATGATTTTTGTTCAGCTAGAGTTGTTCACACTGGAAAACTACTTGGAGGCAACGACAGCCACCAATACTAACATCTAGGGACTCTTATGTCTAGTAATCATTGGTTTTTGTAGCTGTATTAGAGAATGAGGCAGATGATGCCACTAAGAGTATTTGTAACAATCAAGGATTTCACGTGCAATCCATTCATTAGCTTGCAGCACAATGAGAATTCCTTCTACAATAAAGCGTAGTCATTAAAAGGTCAATTAGTTTCTCTCACAAGTGTGCAAACTGCCTAGTCTGCCAAACAGTCCTCCCACTGTTAGGATAGGCTTATGTGCTATCAAAGAGCTCTGGAAATATCTACTCCATTTGGCTCAAAGTCAGGACTTTTGTCTTGAAGCCATGCTTTTATGAGAGAGTTTGCGATCTGCAGTTTACAGGACTGTGTATGCTGTATTCACATCCTCAGACTGAACTAGTCTCCCTTACGTTATAGAAATAATTGTATTTAATTTCTTCAGTTCTGCAAGTAAGAGCATTAGATTTACAAATACTTTTGTTGTTTTCTGTGTCTTGAAGATCGTGGCATAACGTGTACTGTGTCATAAACAACCAAGAGATGGGCTTCTACAAGGATTCGAAAGCTGCTGCTTCTGGCATCCCCTACCACAATGAGATTCCTGTCAGCTTGAAAGAAGCAGTCTGTGAAATAGCGGTCGATTATAAAAAGAAAAAGCATGTGTTCAAGCTAAGGTAAACCTGCTGAAGCATCTTGCCTTTAGTTTAAGCTGTGGTGGGTATGTTCACTGTGAGAATTCATGGGAGGATCCAGCCCAAGAACCGATCATAATTATTAACTGCAGTATCTTACTTTTCTGAACAAGCTCTTCCCAACACTGGAACATGGTATATTTATCAAAGGTAGCAAGCACAAAACAGTATCAAAATAATCTGTGCACTTTATTTACATCTGGGGACAAGACTAGACATGTCTGCCTGAAGTTAGGAGCCTGCATTTAAAAAAGCTGGGCTTTTCAGCTGCTCCCTCTGGAATTAACTGAAAAGAGCTGAATGTTCATGATTCTGCTCTTTTCAAAATCAAACCTCTTGTTTAATTTTTTCAGTATGGATTTAGGAGACTACTGAAGACATCTGTCACATTTTCAGGTCTGGAACAGGTAGTTGCAGACCATTTCATTTTGAAGTATGTGAAGTACTTGCTGTTCAAAGGTTAAAAAAAATAAGGCTTTTCCTTCCAAAATTGTGTTTCTGTTTTACTGATCAGTCTTTTAGTGTCAATAGCGAAAAAATATTTTATTATTACACAGCTGCTAGGTGATTCTGTCAAAGGAGACTCACTTTATGAACTGATCGGTTCGTGCATTCCAAGATAGAATTTTTTCTTTTTTTTTTCCTTTTTCTTTTTTTTTTTTTTAATTTTATATTGATAGAAGAATCCTCTAAAGATGATAGAATCCATATCCAGGGAAATTTGCTTTATAGCAAATATATAGGGAAATATATAGCAAATATTTAGGGGAAATTTACCTTTCTTGAAGACAGGCCTGCAGCTATGTGATTCATCCTTTATACTATTTTAAACATCTCTGAATTGATAATGTAAGGATATGCTGTTCCAAATATGAAGTTAGGCAGAAAAATCAGTTGCCCTTCTTTCACAGTACCCTGTCACCTGCATCAGGGGCTCTTGGGTAATTGCATGTAGCATGTTTTCTTTACTCATTCTCGTTAGGAGAGTGCCCAGAGGGTTCACCAGCTCGTCATGTCAAATCTGTCTTTCCAAGCAGAGGAGGGGTATGTTGTTGAACATCTGAGAGGCTGAGTTGTCTACAGATCTCACGTGCAGGCAGATCTCTCACAGAAAGATCTAGTTGTGATCTATGGAGAGTACACTGGAAGTATTTTTCTTAATTTTTTAAAGAAGAAAGCAAGGCATAATTATATTCTTCCTAGTGTCTGTCTGTCTTTGCCATTATTTTACTGTTTAATACTTAATTTCATTTCATAAAGAGATTTTAAAATGCTTTCTTTTTGTGGGGAAAGATCAGGAAGCCTGCAACACAGCTCCCACTGACCCTGCCTCCTACTGTCTGATCTGATGTTATTCAGTCTTTTTTTTAATTAATATATATCTTCACATACATTGTTAAATGTATCCCAGTTAAACCATCTGAGTAAATTCAGCACAGAAATAAAACAGAAGAGAGACTCTGGCCTTCAGTGTGAGAAGAGGCAGCTACTCATAAATAATAAGCAGTACAGTATCTTGAGTCACCACCACAGTAGTTCTGACAGCAGAGCAGCTGCAGAATTTTGCTAGGTTTCTACAAAAGCCATGAAAACTCTGGGTGTTGCCTGTGACTTTTGTCTTTTTAAAGTATTGAGTAAACTTTTATACTGTCTTTTGCAAAAGAGATCTGCCTGAAAGAGCAAGAACCGAAACAGCAATCACCAGCTGCTGAAGATGGCACGCTCTGCAGTGCGTCCTGATGTACTGGAACGCGTCCACTGTCCCAMGCATGTCTAGAGACCAGAATATACAGTGTGTGTGGCTGCCTCTGCGTGACAGTACAAGATGCCAAAAACATGCGTTGTTGGGGTGTATTTGTGCACATATAGATGTTGTGACTATACTGTGCAGTCCCATGTGTCTCAGTCTGATTATGTACTGTAGCTAAACAAGCAGAAGTGGAAGCAGTGTGACTACTACTAAGCTAAATTTGTGATGGTTGTTTTCTTTACAGATTGACTGATGGCAACGAATACCTCTTCCAAGCCAAAGACGATGTAAGTTTGTTTTTCTTCCTGTTTATTACTGATGTGATATCTGTGCTGTGCTACAACAGGGAAAAATAGCTACAAAGAGCTCAGGGGTGCGTTTTAATTTCCTGGTCTGCAGTCTTGTGCATATGTGCGCATRATGTGTAGATTCAGAAGCTCCCGCTGGCACCACCGGGGCAGCAGGGCTTTTCAGGTACAGCTTCTAGTAGACGTCTTCTGCGTAACCAGAGGAGTGCCAGATGATGAGTTAGACCGTGTTTCCTTTCATTTCCCACTTCTATCCATTCCCCTTCCTCAATGTTGAGTGAATTAGAGAGGCCGTGTGACACACGGATTGTAACAGCTTTCTGCCTTTGGGGCTTCTTGAAGGAGGAGATGAACACGTGGATTCAGGCCATCACATCAGCTATCTCTTCTGATAAAATTGAAGTGTCCCCAACCACCCAGAGCACTCCAGCCTCCAGCCGTGCCCAGACCCTGCCTGCCAGCGTCACAATAACCAGCGAGTCCAGCCCTGGCAAGCGGGAGAAAGACAAAGAGAAAGACAAAGAGAAAAGATTCAGCCTTTTTGGTAAAAAGAAGTGAACTCCATCTCCACACACTGCACTTCTCTGACCGTTCCAGTGGAATTCCAGCATGCGAGCTCAGAACCAATACGTTTCTCTCTGTGCCTCATGTTCCTCGATGTGATTGACATTTTTTTATTTATAGAGCGTTTTAAAATAAAAAGCCAACAAAAAAGAATCTAAAGTTACAAATGTATGAGGTGCATTGGGCAGCTTCTGTAGGAGGGGGAGGACCAGGTTTTGGGGGGTTGTTTTTGTTTGGTGTTTTTTTTTTTTTTTAAATGAAGTTAATGTAGATTAGATCTTAATATTTAAACTGTTCCTCAATTTTGTGAGGCTGTCTTGGAAAATAACCCACTCCTAGTGCTATTGGTATGCAAGGCAGCGGTGCTTTTGAATCTACTGTGCACATCAAAAACCAATGTACAAATTTTCAAAAATGTTCACTTCCATTTGAGGTTGTTATGCCGAGTCTTGACTAGTAGAGCCTCCCATTACAGTTCTAACATTTATTAAAACGATAGTGTATTATCTTTGCTGTAACAGAGTGCAGGTATGCATTAACTTACAGACAAACCATTTATATCCTGGCATTGGTTATTAACACAACCTGAAGCTTTTCTGCATCAAGTACGACAGATAAGAATGTTGGTGTACAAGATGGATTAGCAGGCTGATACAGTTTTAAATAATCTGTAATTTCAAATTTCTTTTTTTTTGCTGAAATACATTATATTGTATGTTTCAGATAATTCTAGTACAAAGTATAATAAGACTAGATGTATAATAAACCCTTTAAAATCATCGATAAGTGTAAAAGTGGAACTGAAGCATTTACTGGAAAAGTAATGTTACTCAAATGGTTACTTGCTTGTCAGCTGCGGCACTGTGTGTTATAATTTTGCTGCATTACCTTGCTATTTGATACATAGTGTGCATTTCTCTGTCACTGTAACTATTGTAATGAAAAATTTTCATCTTACTGCACAATCAAAAATTACATTTAATAGGAATGAACTTTCAATGACTGGGCCTGTAGTCAAGAGTAGTACTGGAACTGGCTTTCAGTTGTATCGAACTATACCTCTAGACTTTTACCCTATCTGTTAAATATATGCTATGTCATTAAATGCTTTTAAAACTAAATATGCTGGTTAAGTTTCTTATTTCATTTCTGACGATGTTAAAGCATAATTTTGAAAGAGGATCAAAAATAAAGTTATTTTAAAATGTCATCTCTCCTGTGCACTGAAACGATTGCCTTCAAATGTAATTCTGKTTTTTTGTGCAAAAGTTCACACTGAAATAGTTTTCTCTCTTTCCACTTTTCTTTACCTTCCTTTTCCCCTTCACTTCGCACCTGCCCTCCCTTTCACTCTGCCCCCCAAATTAAGTGCCAAAGAATAAAGAGGGAAGGAATTAAATCAATGTTTTGTAAAATATTTTGACATAGATATTTTTTGTGAGAAATAAATCCAGCAGAATCAATAGAAGTAAGCATAAGCATAGGCTAGGCAATTGAACGAGTTACCAGAGCGTCTTATCTGGTTGAGGTAAACATCCACATACTAGTTTGCAGGAAAAGAACATTATTTTAAGTAATCTTAGTTCTCCAACTTTCTACCTACCCTTTGCTCAAGTGCTTAAGTTCTCAGTAAATCAGGGGATAATTGAACTTTGTAATTTACTGAGGACTACTTGTCCTGCCCAGTTTAATTTGGCTGGGTTTTTTTCTGTCAATCTTTTTTAAACATACCTCTCTTAAGGTACAGCCACCACTTCTGTGATGACACACATTTAATGCAGCTCAGGTGATTCCAAAGCTCACTATTGCCTTGACCTTGTCAGCATTTCAGAGACTAGCATCTTTTCAGAATTTTCTTCAAGTTGGATGCCATCTAGGGTACCATCTAAAAGGAATAACTCCAAGAAGCCCTAATAGGCATTAGAAGTTTTAAAATCAGCACAATGTAAGGAACCTGTTCAYTAATTTTTTGTGATTATTAAAATACACTCAAATATAATTTTAAATGGAAAGCAGATAAACTGCAAACTAATGTATTTCCAAGCCACAGTTTCCTGAACATGTGACCAATACAGTGTCTTAATTCTTTTCATGGAGTATACTGTGTTTTCTGGATTTTTCTTGTTTCTGAAGTTTTGGGCTATTAAACAATTGAATATTCATGCACATGAGTTTTTACTCCTGTAGTATTACATTGTTCCAGTCTAATTATTAGTAAAATGTAGGATTAACACCACTAGTCTTGTAAATATAAAATTTAATACAATATAAAAAGCTGAGGTTTAACACTAGAAGAGAATAGGAAACATTCTTTTTAGTTGATTAAAGTACGTAAAAATGTTGCTGCCCTTACCATTTTTGTCACTTCAGTTAAGCTATTACGGTGAGTAATTTAACAGATTGATCTTGACTACCTGTTGCGTGTAATCCTGTAATGTCTTGGTTGAAYATGCCTTCAGAATTTTTTTCGTGTTTTCTCTTGCCTCTTACTGCAAGTTGTTCCTGAAAACTACTTGAATAAAAATCCTTTCTGCTTAGGAACTGATTTCAAGTTGCTGAGGAACAGGAGTGAATTCTAGTAAGCCTTGCCTGTTTTCCTCTTTGGACCATCAGGGTGCGGTTTCCGTGCAGAGAGAATTGGTGGGTCAGGAGGAGCCTCCTYGGACAAAGCCAGGTCAGACAAGTCCGGTTGGTGTGCCAGTTTCAGAAGGGAGAAAGAACGGGGGAATTTCTCTTGGGTTATGTGAAGGGACTGCTGGAAAGTAACAGAGGAAGAAGAAAGACTGAGTATGGATGGTGGAAACGGGACTGAAATTTGAGCAGGTTGTCACTGCCACTGGTGTTAACTATTGCAGATGTGGCTATGTTACTTTCTGAATTGCACCACTGAACGTGGTTAGATCCCTTGATAGATGAAACATCATATTCCTTCTGGTTACCACACTGAAGAATGGGGATTTGTAGTACAGTTTAACGCTGTATTGCAGTTCCCTTCGTTAGTAGGTTTGGTAAGATAACCCATATTTAAGTTGTTTATGTTTCCTCTGGAGATACATTGCAAAAGTAATATGGAAGTTGAACCTTAAAATTTTCAAAGAAGCTTAATTAAAGCCAACCACTTTTGAGCTACGTTACTATCATTGTTATGAAAAAGAAATCGCCTCTAGTCGGGTCAGTCTGCCTTCCTTTTTTCCTCTTGGTGGGAGCCTCACACTGCAATCTAAGCTGAGAAGGTATCGGAGAGCTGCACTTGAAGGGTCCTTTCTATATCCTGATGAATTGAGTACAATGAGGGGGGAAAAAACCCAAAACTCATTGGCCATAGGAATTAAGCATGTGTTGAGTGGGAGGGTTTTCTTTTAGATGGATGCAAATAATCTGTTACTCCATCTGTTCTGCATAGACAATGTGTTCCATTGTAGGGTTGTACTCTGTATGAGGAAGATYAATGGTGAAGTAACAGAAATGTATGATTAATCTCTGTTCCTGTGACATACTGTTTTAGATGGTTTTTTACTTTACCGTGTTCCCTTTTTTATGATTGAGTTCACAGAGAATGGACTTTAAATGTGGAGGGTTTTTAAGAATATACTTTTGTAATAAATAACTTGCAGGTGTGATACAGCTTCACTTTTTTTGTGGATATTTTGTTTTTTTCTACCTTGACTCATCACAGGTGGCTGAATAAATGTAGAAACTTAAATCGCAATGAGTTGGAATAAACATTAGCCCTTTTCGTTAAAAAAAACCCTCAGAAAATCAGGCTGTGCTAAATGACTGATTTAATGTTAAGAATTAAATTACTGGAAAAAGCAGAATTCAGCTCTCTGACGCTACAGCTCTACCTGTGGACTGAACAATAGAGCCACATCCTGACAACAGGAGGAATGGAGGAATGGAGGAACGAGAGGTCTCGGCCAGCAGAAGTGGAAGAAGGATTCAGCTTGCTTTTCTGTGTCCTGGTATCAAGAAGGTATATTTTGAGGTCAAGCAGAACAAAAGTTGGGTAAGAAAGCACTGTGTTCTCAATGCAGCAGAGACTAGCATCGGGATTTTAATTGTCCCCACAGCTACGGGTGTGCAGGGCCTAGCTGAGACTAATTTCCTTCCTTACTGCTGAATGTAATTTATCCCCTGTTGTCAAGCATTTTTCTCTAGCCTTGTGACAGCAATTCAATGAATATTCTGGTTCTGGTGGATTATTGTTTTTTGTTTCAAAGGATTGTAAACCAGACTAAAGTACAAATAAGGTAAGGCATAAAACAAACCCACAACGCAGTACTGTAAATGCTGCAGTACGTGGGACGAATAGTGAGAATAAAGAGAAATATAATATTACAACATATAGCAATTAAATGCAAAAAGCATCCGAGTTAGAGGATTTGCTTCTAATTCGGCTTCTACCCTTTGTTGCTGTGCATTCTAACAACCGCCTAGTGGGGCTGAGATGTCTTATAACATGTGCTAATGCTATGGAAGCAAATCTAGAGGAGTTGCGTGTGCCGTCACCTGACATCTGAGTCACTGTGTAGCCGAGGCAGCGGAGTCGCTTCAGCAGGCCCGCGTGGTCACATCTGCAGTGTGTCATAATGCAGCATCCGCAGCGCGCACCCGCAGCACGGAGCAGCCGAGGGGGAGAGCCTGTGCTTCCCAGTCATCGCACCTGCAGGAGAGTCCCAGAACAGGGAACCGGGAGACCTAAAATGGTCTGCTTTGCAATAAAGTACTAATGTATTCTGTAAAGTATGAAATGAAGGATTTCGTGCATAAGTGTGTATTTCATAATGAATCCTTCCTTGCTTCTTAAGCTCAGCATCCTGAATAGCCTGGTGATGGTGAACATCAAATCTACAATGCAGTTTAATTACACATTGTTCTATGTCTGGAATATCATTTACTTTTTATATTAATGAATGTCATATAATAATTAACTGTTACATGAGGTGCTGTGGTGGTTCATTATGTTACGGCAGTGGAAATTATCTGGGCCTAACATGAATTTTGTTACGCGTTTCTTACTGATACTGCTATTCTTTTACTCCCACGCCTAGCTGAGAAAAAATTTCCCTGTTGACAGAGTACCAGCATTGTCCATGAGAGGTCACTCTATCCAGAGAGATGCTTAGCTGCGACAGATCCACTACCACCTGAACAATCAAGTAGTATTTGTGCACTCAAGAGAATTAAGAGCTTGGATGAAAGTTCTCTTAACTTGGAAAAGTCAGATTTTAAAACAGTTATGTAAACTTGTGGCAAGATTTAGACGTGTCTCAGATGAATCATCGTAGGAAGGAAGCTGAGTCAAGTATGGCAGCCAGGATACTGAAAGGTGAGGAACACCACCATCCTCGCTGTGACAGAAAAAATGAGAGAAGTTCCTGTGGGAAGATCAAGATCTCTGCAACGGTGGTAACAATTTTAAATTGATCACTGAGATTCCATGAATAGATCGCAGAAAGACAGCTCCAAATGCCTGTCTGGATAAAGGCAGGCAGTAGCCCGTTAGAGATCAGGTCTCCCGTTAGGTCTGGAGACCCTTCAGGCRGGAGGTACGGCAGTGGGTTGCAGAGTGCTGCCAATGCAGAGGTACGATGGGCTCGACCAGGCTGCTTCAGAGGCTGGCTGGCTCGCTGCGGACCACGCTATTTACTCCCTACCTCTGGGCTCTGAGCAGGGATGAGCACAGTAGACTGAGACAGATGGTTTTTATCGATCTGTTGTGCATGGCAGTCCTGGACTGCACTTAGAGATGCAGCAAAACAAACGCATTATGGCTGGTCAGAAAGACTTTCTCTCCAGGCTAGGATTTGAAAGAATATGGTATGTCTAATCGTTCAGAAATGGGCTTGCTTTGCATTTGAGGATGGAAAAGACGCGATTTTTTCTTTTCTTTTTTTTCCCCTAACACTATTTCTGGCCAGATCCTAGCATTTCATCAATGCAAATCAGTATTTCCGCCCACAAGGAGAATAAGAGCTTAGAGCCAATTCCCCTGTTGTTATTTTGTGGTTAAATTGTAAAATCACTGAGAGGCATCGATCAGGATTGGATTAATGTAATGCCAGGAAACAAACAAACAGAATGAGATTACAGCTCCTGCTTCTGATCCCTCCCCCCAAGTTGTTACAGATTTTATATAATTAAAAAAATTACTTACAGCTCAAATAATTGCCACCAATTTTGAAATACCAATTAATGTGCCATGTCTGTGAATCTGCTGTACATTCATCCATAAAAATGTGAGTTATAAATGATATTTTGTGTAGCAAAGTTCTAGGATGTAACACAGATGTTTCTGGGRGGGAAAATCTCAGTGTTCATTGTTAATCACAGCTCTTACATATGTATAGAGTGGGCAGGATACATCACAGAGGATTGGAGTTAATTTGAGATGTGCTTTTTGGCATCTTCTATACAAGGCATGCTTTAAAACAAACAAGCAAACAAAACAACAACAAAAAAACCACAGAAAGAACCCCAAACCCCTCAAAAACCCCAGCAGCAGTGAATGGTCCCTCCGGCAGAGAGTGAGTGTGATAACTGTCATTCAGGTACTACTCATACAAGATGCTATATTAGGGTTTTTTTTACATTTAAAACTAAGAAGTAAACGTCATGGGATATACCTTCTAGGCTAGGCTAACAGGCTTCTTGCCACAATGAGGAGAAAAAATGATGGTGCTATTGCAAATTTTTATGTATCTTTTAATTACGTTCTTAAATATGTTTTAAAGCGTTGATTTTTTACAAGAGTTATGTTGAATTGGAAATATGTTCAGACTACTCTTTTTTGGACATAAGCGCCCTTTTTTACTGAGGTTCACACTCTGTCTTTGTATTGCTCCCTCCCAGTCTTCCTCGTATTTGTGATACCGAGGACTCCAGAATTCCATYTATGTCTTTTACAGCTGCCAATCTAAAACAAAGCTTATGTTATTAGGCCTCTATCTCAAGGATTACATTCAGTTAGATTTATACTCAGTGTTAACGCTAAAAAAGAAAACATGACAGCATCAGATATTTGTGTTGTACTGACAACAAACGGTAGGTTGCAGTATTGAGGAACATTTTTAGCAACATGACTGCTCTTAGTAGGAAAGTAATAATGTTTGGGGTTTTTTTTAATTGGAAAAAAATTATACAAAAAACTCGCCATGAAAGGTAATTCAATTACCAAAACAAAAATTTCACAAAATCCTTGAGAGTACAGATTATAGGAAAATAAGTGAARCTGAACTTGTAGTTCCACATGTTTAGTTTTAAAGTTTTTCTTTAAGGTTTTTTGGGGTATTGGTTCATGATTAGTGTACTTCATTGCTACAATAATGGTAATGATTCATAACAAATCATTTTTTCTAAAACTGAGGAAATATTTTTAGTAGAACAATGGCTGTTGTTTAATGCCTCCATGCTTTGGCCATACTAAATATCACRAACGAAAAAAAATATGCCAAGGTTTTACTAAAGGATGAAATACAAAGTTCAACGTGACTACTGTTGCTCACCAAAAGGTGACAGCCATACAAGCAGAGACTTGAAGCTAGTTTTTTGTTTGTCCTTGTTGAGTAGGTGAAGAGCCTATTTGTCATATGTATTATTTTTTTAATGAGAATTATATAATGTAACAAATMATAAAAAGAAAGCTAAGATCACATGGAAGTTATTCCGTTGAATAATACTGAGATGAGAAAGGATAAAGAATTCATAATTCATTGGAAGTCTTATTAGATACCCACATCCACTAGTTGACAAAACAATTTTCCACATTCTGATGTTTCAGAGCAGACAAAAATAAAATAATGAGATTGAAATTGTTTCATAGCTACATGGAGATAGTTCACCCAGGTTTCCAGCACAAGTGGATTTGTGTGCCTGTGRGTAACGCAACACACAGCTTCTTTAAAGCTATTCTTGCTCCTGCCCTTTTGAGGCTACATAAAGAGTATGGATATGCAAGAATGTGAGAGGTTATATCAAGTTTCTCTTCTAGGAGAAAAAAGCTCCTACCGACATGTAGATCACTGTGGCAGCATCATCAGTGGGACCACCCAAGTCCRTTATGTGACGCGACGGAGAGAGGTGAGCAGATTAAAAGTCAACAAAATGCTAGCTGTATTTTATTAGCAGGTTTTTAGCAACAGAAGGAAAGTAACACTAAGAGAATAGTGTAAATAATTACCCACATGCTGGGTAACTAAACCACTACCATAGCATACCTAATGGACAGTGTCATGGGTGACAAAATGTTATATTTATGTYGAGTCCGTTATCTTGAATTAATGCGGAAAGTGTAAATATTATTTCCTAATTACAATGTAGCTTAGCAGTTTGACATTCAGAGATAATATATCACCTTATTATTAATGCAGTTGATCCTAGAAATCTTTCAGGACAAGCTTTATTTGACAGAAACTCGTGCTCAATATTGAACTATTTGCTCTTAAGACAAGAAACATTAACTTGTTTATTCAGGAGCATCACAAGGTTCTTCCAAGAATAAATTTTGTGACAACAAAACGTAAGAAAATATTAAAAAAATGAAGTATCTTAAGCCCTTAAGAGTTTCTTTATGAGRAAAGTTAATAAGTAATTTTCATTATTTTAAACACATTTTCTAAACAGTTACCTATAAGGAAGTAGGAGAGAGGGTTGATCTAGCAATTACAGATTCTGAAATTTTCAAAGTCCCTAAGCTTATTTATCTAAACAAGTGGGAGATAGTCACAAAGTCACTCATGAAAATGCTACACCCTATATGAATTTGAAATATTTTAAGTAGCTTTTAAAAGCATACAAATTAAAGGCAGAACTGACATTAACATGAGTAAATAACAGCGTTACGAGTCTCTGCAACTACATTCCTCAAGGACCACTGGAAGAGAAGGTATTTTTATGCAGGTGTACCACGCGTCCTGTCCTGAAGACCTGGTATATTACCAAAGGGAAATTAATTCAAGGCAAAGGACTTGTCCCAATAGATTTTAAACCGCAGARATCAGCACACAGGCAAATATATTTGCTGTTTTCTATGTTCAGTTATCATTCCTTTTGAAAAGGGCTTTTGTAGTAAGGGATTGCGTGCTTGGCAACAACAAACAATCATTTTAATGGCTGYATATGTTTGGACAAAACAAGGTGTGTATTTTGGTGTGTGACTGCTAAGATTTGCCAGGTTAACTGCTGGAAAAACAACTGAATGCAGTAAAAAGCTGACTGCAAAGAAAGGATCAGCCAATTTTGTGGTATCTTCATTTTTCTAAATTCTTGTGAGACTTTTGGGTACAATTATGAATGGGAAAAGTGGAAAGATGGTTTTCATTGTTTAAATTTGCAGATGACTTGGGCGGCAAGCCGCGACATTCAAGGGAAGGACTTGGGTGAACTTGTATTCAACAGCTGACGCTCTTTTTCAGGTTGCTGATGGAAATACATGAATGAGGTAACCCASAATGTGATTATAAATGCAGACGAGGGTAGCTCCCTTCACGACGGAGGGCGGCCTGAGCGCCCGCCTGCACCGCGCCCTCAAAAGGGCGGGAAGAGCCGCGGGCGGCCGTTGGGCGGCGCGCGGCAGCCCAGCTCGCGCCGCGGCCGTTGCACCACAGCCCCGGCCCCCTCCGCAGAGCCGTCACCATAGCGACCGCGCGTCGCGTCGTCCGCGTCGCTGCAGGGTACACTGGGAGTTGTAGTCCACCCCTGACGGCTGCCTCCCGACCGCGCGGCGGGCCGTGGCCCGTCAGAACTCGCGTCCCCATGAGGCGCCGCGGGGGCGGGGCCGGGCCGGGGCGGGGCGGGCCGGCTGAGCGCCGCGGTTGCCAGGCGGTGGGGTCGCGCCTCGCTCGCCCAGGCGCGCGCTGAGGGAGCGCCGTCCCTTCGCACGGCCGGCTGCCTCCTCCGCTCGCCTCTGGTGCGCACGGGGAAGGGGCAGCTGTTGTCGGGTGGCGGGGGAGCCGCTGCCCCCTCAGACTCTACTTCGTTGAGGGKGGGACGTGCC
Source organism: Oceanodroma leucorhoa (assembly GCA_030449065.1). NCBI lineage: Eukaryota > Metazoa > Chordata > Aves > Procellariiformes > Oceanodroma > Oceanodroma leucorhoa. The sequence goes on along the minus strand of JASVER010000045.1, from coordinate 6,337,881 downwards.
TCCGCCCCTCGCACACGCCCAGGGTGCCGTCCCCTCGGCGGCGCCGTGAGGGGGGAGAGGGCAGTGCCCGGCCCTGAGGCCCCGGGGGCAGGTCCTCTCTCCGCGGTGGGCCGACTGGCTCGCCCGCCCCGGCGGGGACGTTGCTGCGGCGGCTGGTGAGCCTGGCTGCGGGGCAGCGCCAGGCTGACCGCGAGGGACTGGGGGCCGTGAGAGACGATACTCCCTCTGGAGACTGTTGCTCTGGGTGTGATGCCAGGTTTTACTCTAAGGTTTGCTTCAAGCGTGGAGCGTAATTCATTGAGGGCGGGTTGTATCGCTTGCGGGTTATATTGCCTGTATCCCGGGGACGCCGGGGAGCATTGCCGGCCCTCTAAGCGTTTGTGTAAGCCGGTRTCAACACGCTGCTCTTCAGTTTGGGCAGATAGCGAATGTGAGGTGTGTTGTGTGGGGAAAGGTAAAGGGGTTAGCCTTGTAATGGGTAGTTTATTCTTCCCTTCCATCTGGCACTGTGTTCTATGTATGAGTCTTTGGTTTTGCTCCTCTGATTTTAGCATTCTCTTCCCTGCAGTTGTGGCCGAGTTTMTGGAGGGTTGGGTTTAGTCTCTTGTTGAGTGATACTGTAAAGTGGTGGGTGTCTTATCACAAACAACATGCAGCAACCACACTCGACTGATAATGACAATACAAATCTTGCCTTAGAAAAAGCAGAAGAGAAGCAAGGAAATGTATTCCTTGGGAATATAATTCCAAAGGATGGCAGCAAATAAAAACACAAGCCCCCTCTACTTCATTGGGGGAGTGGTTTGTGACTGATAAATGGAACATAAAATTGTTTTAATTACATAGTTGCTGTAGACTCCAAAAGGAGGAAGTTTTGGGTTGCTGGGGGATAAGGAAAGATGGGGTAATAGTACCATATTTATGCTGGATGTTGTATACGAATCCTCCCTTTCAATAGTATCTCATATGAAGATTCAGAGCATTGGATCCTCCTGAAAAGGCTTAGAAGACCCTAGACCATTCAGAACTGCCACAGCACAGATCCAAACAGTGTTCCCCCCGCCCCCATCAAAGTAGTCCCTTTGCATTTTAAATACACATGCATTCTGCAATTGAAAAACACGGGTTTTGTTTTTTCTGTCTTCCAGTTTTGACCCAAAGATAGATATCTTGAAAAGAAGAGCACCCAGGAAGCTTTTTGCAGGAAGCCAAGAAGGTGCAATACGGGAGATGCAGCAGGGAGCCTTTGGCAGGTGGTGGTAGTGGTGACGCACAGAAGTTACTTTGCCTTCGGAAGGAAAAAGTCCTGTCTGCTGCTCATGTAGGTGTGTTTTTGTGATCTCCCTTCTCCCCCAAGAAGTTGCCTGGGTCGCACAGCGGCGGGGAAGCGGCAGCTGCTCGTCCTGGGCAACAGCAGCAGCAGCAGCAGATTATGGTGGCAGCGCAGCGGTGAGAGCGGCGGCGGCAGCAGCAGCAGACCTGATCCGCGAATGTGTTTTCCGTTTAAGATCATCGCTCGAAAGTGCCACCTGAAGCTTCGGCAGCTGGGCAGGGACTGCTAACGTTCTAAAAAGGAAAACCCTGAAGGGGGAAGGAGTTAAGGGAAGGAGGGGCAGCGCTAGGTTCTGTGTGTGCTTGTGGGGAGAGGGGATTGGTTATCATGGCGGATCGGACAGCTCCTAGATGCCAGCTCCGTCTGGAGTGGGTTTACGGGTACAGGGGTCACCAGTGCCGCAACAACCTGTACTACACGGCAGGCAAAGAGGTGGTTTACTTCGTGGCTGGAGTCGGCGTGGTTTATAACACCAGAGAGCACAGCCAGAAATTCTTCCTCGGGCACAACGATGATATTATCAGGTAAGGGGGCTGACTTTTCTGGTGGTGGGGTGGGGTGGGGTTTAAAGGGAAGGGAGGAGAATGTAGGGCTGGCAGGATACCCCCTCCTTGCGTCTTACAGCTTAGCTTGTGCCTGGCRTTTTAAAGCAGCTCAGATTTGTTACCAGCAGTCTAGGTGAAAGCTGGGTTTCTAGATACTGTTACTATTATTTTTGTATCAAAGCTTCAAAATGTTGCTATAATAAGAGAGAAGGCAAGTTTTTCTATTGCACTGCATCAAAAGCAAAGCAGTTGGTTTCAGTAGGAAAATGCACTGGGAAGATAGTGCAACAGTGCTGCAAAATGTGGATCCAGCACCTTATCTTTCCAGTGCTGGGACCCTAACTCACTGATTCTGATGTCTTAACGGAGGCAGGTGTAGCTCTCCTTACACTCYGCAAATCCCAGCACGAGTGCCATAAATCTGGCACGTAGGTCAAACTAATCCTTTTTTTTTTTTTTTAATATCATCTGGAAAATTTCACTCAAAATCAAGTTTAACTGTTTGTACTGCAGCCAAAAAAAATCCCAAGCGTGCTGGTGCAAGATGGCTACAGAATCACAGGTCTTGCTCCTGGTCTGACCAATTTTTTTGTCTCTTTCTTTCAAATACTGTCTAGGAAGTGGGTTTAATTGATGTTGTCTTACAGAAATATTAATTTTACTGCACCTCACAAAATAAAAATGTGGTTACAGAGTTCAAGGTAGCCTTTTAAAAAATTTGTCCAAAATACRGAAATTTACATCAGTAAAATAGAAAATTAATGTTTTCTCTACTATTTTATGACAGAAATCTGAACCTAGAATATCCTTATGAAGGATGTTGCATGGTAATGACACTCCTCTGAGCACAGCTGCCCTGCCTATTCACCTAATTCAGCATGAATGAAGCTTTCYCTTGATGATGTGAAACCAGAATAGTCCCAGGTGACTCATGGTGCGGTAGTACTGTGGAAACATCTGCTGAAGTCAGAGTTTTGACACTCAGTAGCAAAGTCACACAGCTGTCATATAATCATTCTGGAGCCTTGCTTAGAGAAAAGCATCCGCTTTTCCTAGTGAGAGCTTTTGGCTGCTATGTATCCTAGTAGCATTCTTCTCCTCCCCTTTATAATGTGTTAAAGCAGTAGTATTTCATGAAATATGGTGGATGTGCATAAAAGTTTATTCTGGTTTCAAAGATATTAATCAGTTCCAAAAGGCTGTTTAAATAGCCACTCGGCTGCTCAGATCCTTCAGAGAAGAATGAGTATTTTARATGCATCTGCAGTATCACAAAATTATCAAAAACATAAATTTTGATGCTTTATGGAATGTGAAGTATAATCCATGTACAGAGTTGTATATTTCTGAGCTTATGTTTGAATTCTCATTAAATACTAGAAATATAATTTGTCAAGGCACAACTATATATCTACATATATCCACTGGTTTTTGGTTGGATAGTGATGCTTTGGTTCTCTCTTTTTTTCTTCTTCTTTTTTTTTTTTTTTTAATATCCATGTACAGAGTTGTATATTTCTGAGCTTATGTTTGAATTCTCATTAAATACTAGAAATATAATTTGTCAAGGCACAACTATATATCTACATATATCCACTGGTTTTTGGTTGGATAGTGATGCTTTGGTTCTCTCTTTTTTTCTTCTTCTTTTTTTTTTTTTTTAATATTCCATCAGCTGAGGGAAAAATGTCCCGATTATTATACTTGACAAAACCTCCCTCCCAAAACCAATTGTATTGTACAACTTTTGTGCCTTTTATTTTAAGACATCTCATATTAGGAGGCTGCTYTTGGCAGTGTCACGTTTAGAATGTACAATGGGAATAGAAAGAATATGAGTGTCTGCTATTCATACTTTGATGCTGCCTATGCCTGTTCTAGTCTTTAAAGAAAACTCGCAAGCACCTGTTCAAATTATCAGCTGTTTTGAGGGACCCGCTGTCCAACTAATGCTTTGGGAAAATGAGTTTTGTTTCTGATCTGCAACAGGATCAGAATTCTGTAGGACGACTATAGTTTCAACAAAGGATGAAACATTTTGGTCCAGAAAGCGTGAGCAGGACCCAARTAACAGTTAATTTCAGCTTTTAGTGGCCAAGAAAAGTTGCTGTCACATGGGGTTTAAGGAAGTAGAGAATCTCCAAAATGCCACTAGAATATTCTATTGTTTGCATCCGGTAACGATTGCCGCCTTTGCTTTTGATGCACTTTGCAGTCCGTATTGATGTAATATCCCATCGCTGTAAGTACTTTTAAATAGATGGTTCCTTGTGTGGTTATCACTGATACGGCTAATAAATGCAGGAATTTAAATTCTCACATTTTAGGCTTCACAGCTATCATCCAATTGAGATGAATGGGATGAACGTACTTATCCAATTTTTCTGGGTTTTTTTGGTACTTACTTGCCTGAGACCAGCTTCTAAACAGCAGTGCATACATTTGCAGTCCAACAGGTTGTAATTTCTAAAGAGATTTGAACACAATTTTAAAAAAAAAAACCTGCAGATTTTGGAAAATACCATGAAATCATTAAGACTGGAAGACCTTGAAGTGGGAAGATCTTCTGCTTTGGAGGATTGCTGTTAGCTCCTTCTGTGTTGAAAGGTTTCAGTGAATACTATTTTGTGGAAAAAAAATGGATGAACCCATGAATCAGAAGGTTGAGAACCTGCGCATTACCTTGAAGTGTTTAGTAAAGTTGTGAAAGTGGGTATTTATCCTTGGTGAAAAGGCCACATGTTTGAAACTGTATGTTTAATGTGTTTTCACAAGTTTGATAGTCCTGCCTCTTGCTTTGTATCAAGATAATGCAGTTGGACATAATTTAGTTTGGGCTAAAGTAGGCCAGACTCTATTGGATTAATGGAGAAATGACTTTTTTTTTCAGATTCATATTTGAAAAATAAGTTCTGTTTGTATAAGGAACTTAACATACTCCACTCGGCTAATAAGGTAGATGTTCAGAGTATGAACAAGTGAGCTCTGAAGTGTTTTGCTTTCTGTGCAAAGCTACTACAAGGTGCTGTGTTTCCAAGCTCTTCCTCCTTTTAAATTCATGATGAGATGAGATCCTGAACTGCCTGATTTAACTTTGAAGTGAGCCCTGCTTTATGGAGGGGTTGGACTGGGTAACCTCCAGAGCTCTCCTTCTTACCTAGAGTATTCTGTGATTCTTTCGTTACTTCCAGTCATATAATACAGTTCTTCTTGCATGTTATTTAGTTGTGGAATAGTTAATACTATTGATTAAGACGTACTGTCATTACAAAAGAGGATCAACACATGGTTGAAATGGAAAGCATTGGTTCTGGTCTCTGAAGACTACTGATGCATTTTGTTTGGAGACTTAAAAGGCATGCAGTTTATGAAGTTTACTTTACAATCAAAGAGCATAAAATACACCCTATTCTTCTCCCTCCCTTTTTTTTTGAAAAAAAAATGAAAGCTTTGATTATTGAGTACAGCCTAGCAGYTCAGGGATGGTGAAGGTCAGAATACTCCTCCTTTCTCTGAGCTGTGAGCTCTACGGTTTACCCTAACGTCTGTGTTACAGACCACAGAGCAATCATGAAGTGTCTTGCACGGTAGCTCTACATTTGATTGTTCTTGAAATGTGATCTAGCTGAAGCATGGTAGCTAATGTGTAATAGCTATGTAAAAGCATAGCTATTGCAACATTTTAATGCAGAAAGTGTGGTGTAGACGTATCGTTACACATGTAACTTGTTTTCATTCAATTCAGTCATTTGTGCTTTGCAGGATTAGGTTTCAGAAGCTGTAATATTAACACGTGGGGATTGTTTTCCTTCTTGAGTAATTTAAAAGTGGGTTTTTGCAGCAGCTTGTATTGTAATGGCTGTAAGTTAATGTATTAATAAGAATCTTGCAATTCATGCAGTGTCACTGCCTTCAACACAATTCATGCAAGTGTAGGATTTACGTTTAGTATAACCATTTGCAAGACTGGATCATTAGTTTTGACAGTAATTGAACACTTTCAAARGAACAGAAGGTTTCCTTACTTTTATATTGTGCATTACTTGTATAACAGCAAGCATATTAGATCACCTCTCTTTTTTTCTCTTGATGAAATGTTGAATGGAGGCAGTTCTTTCCTATAATTTTCCTGCAATTTATGCATGTGAATCTGCAGTTTATGCATGTGAAAGCCAAAAAAGCTTGACATGGGAAACAGCAAAAATAAAAATATAACCAGTTGAGATACTTCTCAATATAATTTAAAATGCAATTGATTTTATTTATTTTTACAGAATTCGTTGTAAACAGAGGTTCCTAACCTTGAGAAATTTTTCCGATGGTGTAGTAATAAAGTTGTCTCCCTGTTCTTGTATTTCCAAGAATATATGCAGTATTGAACAGTTTTCCTGAATATGTCAAAACTTACTGAGAGAACACCTTTGACAGCATATTGAAGACTTCACCTGCACTTTTTTATGTACCCCAGTTTGCTGTGTTACCTGATACGTTGTAGTATTATGCATTTACAAAAGCACATTTTCCATTCCAATTGCCTTCAAACAAGTCACTTGTGAGGCAGAGTGCCACAAGAGACTGCTCCCTTTCTCGGGTGTCTCTGCAGTGTTTGCTGCCCAGGCATGGTACTTGGAAAGCCAGCCTGTTATCTGTGGATACCAAAGCATGATGTTTATGTAAGGCTGCTTACAATGTAATAGTAGTGTCGGATTTACCAGAATATTGCTGTAAGTATGCTGGTGTGTGTTCTGCTGACAGATTGAGATTAAAAATGCAGATGTGCCAGTGGTGATRAGATTTACTGGGCTGTAAGTGTGACTAGAGGCCTTGTTTGTTCTTTAGAGTGATTGTTTCAGGAGACAGGATGCATATTGGAACATGACTGCACATTTTCTTGTCTTTCTGAAGTTGGGAAAAAAATATGATGCTTGAAGCAATGTCATATGTTGTTGAGTGTAGTGGATATAATTTTGGAATGTGTAAATTGATGGCAGAGGTATGCAAATCAAAACCTCAGAGTTAAAATATCTAAATTGTACTTTAATATTTTTATTTAAAATTATGTATTATAATAATACTTCTGTTTATAGGGTGGTGCTTATTTGAAGGGATCTAACATACTTCTATGTTTAGTTGCCACCATTTGGATGGTAAGTGACAGCACTTGTTTGCTATCGAGTTACTGTGGTTATTTCTTATCATAAGTGCACAGAAGACTCTACTGTCTGTAGCTTGTGCTAAACCTTGACTTTAGTCACAGAAAGTGTGGGTGCAGGTCTGCTGAAATATAGTGACCTAAAAGATAGCAAAGTAGCAATGAAGCCATCCGAGATTTTCAGCAACAGAAATTCCAGAGCTGTTTCTTATGCAAGTGCTATGCAAGTTCCTATGCAAAGCCATTAGAACTTGGAAGACATGACTCTGGAACAGTTAGGGTGAAGCAGAATCTGAGATCTATGTATACTAACGTGCTTTGGGAACTGTTTTGAGACAGTAGGTTGTTAAAGGAGTTTCATCTTAAGGAGATTAATCCCCCATAAAAACTCAGCTAATCAACTTATTGCTTCTTTTGCTTTCAATCTCAAAAAAAAAAAAGGGAAAATGCCATTTATTTCATGAAGTTCTGGTGGCCACTCTTTTTGCTCTGGATGATTGCTGTGCTGCATTTAGATTTTAAGTCTCTACTGGGGCATGAGCTGGTATAAATATTTGTTTCTTAAATATCCATATTAATGCATCAGATGCGTTGGAATATATAGTTACAGTGTCTTATTGAACATGATTTTAAAAATACATAGATCAGTTAAAAGTCTAGAGAAACTCAGTAGGCATTTGTAGCAATATGTCTATGAGAACGGCTGTCATTTAACTACAGTATTTAAACAGACCGGTCTGTATATGTCCCGGTGATATGTCAGATATGGTAGCAGAAGAATGAGTAAGATTTATTGCTTGTCCATGCACAGCTCGCTTGCTTGTTTGGACAAGTGAAAAGATGTTCATTATTAAAAATCACAAGTGGAGTTTTGAGCGTTTAAATCATCAGATTGATTTAACTCATTTTCAAAATGGAAAAGAAAGAAATGTCCAACAAAATAGGAAGCACTTGTATTCCTCTGTAGAAAGTGATTGGATCTTTATTTGTTTTTATCTTTTCACAGCTGAAAAAAAGACAAGTGTTTTAAGTCTGTATCAGCTAGTATATTAAGTTTTTAATTGGATTTGTGTGAAGCAACTCATTATCACACAGAACTGAGTATCCAGCTTATTAAAAATCAAGGTTTTGGTATGCTTTGTCTTATACTGGAATTTTGCAGTTAGAGATTTCTCTGTCATGTTATTTTACCTTTTTTCCCCACTGCTTACAGTATCTTAAAATTTAAAAATTAAAGTAAGCTTTTTTTTTTTTTTTTTTTTTTTTTTTTTTGCTCTGCATTAACGTTCTGCGACTCTATTACTTTTTTTTTTGTATTTCAATTTGGTTTAAGGTGACTAGGAATCATCAGGTAGTGGTGCATAATCACTGTTTAACAGGATGAAAACCCTTAGAAAATGCTTTGATGTGAGTAACCTTAATTTCAAATTATCTTTTTAGCTAGAAGGATGGKGGGGGAAACTTATGGGACAGTATTGTATTATCATTTTCTACTATAAAACTTCCTGCAAAAGTATACAAATTTTAATTTATACAGAAGTTTATAAACTGCATCTTGTAGGACAGAAGAGATCAACCTCCATGGACTATTATTCCTGTCTTTCTTACTGACTAAATGGATGTCAGATAGATTTATCTAAGCAATTTCCAGATACTTATTTTCTTTCTTCTAAGTCTTGATTAGGTTTTTGCAGGAAGAATCACATCTTTCTTTTAACACTTTATGGAAAAATAATAATGTGTATTTCAGCAATTAGTATTAAAAATTCATACATAACTGGGTATCTCAAGAAGGAATTGTGTCTGGCAGGGGCTACAAATGTCCTTCCAACATTTTCACCACACAAACTGGCAACTGAGACTTTTCAGGTGAGGAGGTGAAAGTTGCTGTAGTCCGTGGTTCGGGCTTTTCCTCAAGGACACAAGGGCTGCGCTTCCTTTGGTGAAAATGGAAGAGAGAGTTTTTTGGTTTTGTACTGCATTGCAGAAGAAAGCTCCTCTGCCATAGTGTCTATCTGAGAGTAGAGACAGGGTTTTCAGTTTGATGGAGATTACTATTAATTTAAAAAAAAAAAAAAAAGTCTTGGGTGAGAAGGAACTGCAGCCATATTTGTAGCAATACTTCTCATATATCTCTGTAGAAGGACAAACTGCTGGAACAGTTTTCAGGTACCGTAAATACTTCTATGAAGTATCCTCAGTGACTTTAGTACTAAGCTTGTGCTTAGTGTCCATATGCTTTCTACAGCTCRAAGTGTTTGAATGCTTCTCTGCAAAAGTAGGGGGGGGGTTAAGGCCTTTAAAAGAGCATTCTACTCACTTGCCTACTGCTCGGGTTTTTAGGAACCTTGATAAACAGCAAAAATGCCTACTTTTTTTTCCCACTTAAAGACTCTTCCTTGGAATAGCAGCTTGTTTTTCATGAGATGCATTTCTACCCCCAGAACAYTTAGTTGCCTTGAGTTTCTGTCTAACAGACATGTTGAATTTAAATTCTTCCTTAGAGGTGGTATTTATAACAGACTTGGAATGAGACCTCTAAAGCTTTAGGTAGGCCTGAACTTAAGGCCAAGGATAGACTATATGTTCATGTCTGTCTTGAAGACTGATATGAGGAACCAACCCAAGAGATCTCTAAAGGAAACATCATTCAACCCTGCTGCATCTTCAGGGACAGTGACATTGGATGCATCCAGGGAAGAACATCACAGTGCTTTTGTCAGGGGTGGTCATTGGGATTGCAGGGAAAGGGTGTTATGGATTCTGCAAATATACTGGGAAAAAAAGTTASTGGTTTAGTTTTCACATCATTTCTACCTTACATTCTGAACAAAATTGTGCAAGTTGTTAAGAACAACTTAATAATGATGTATTACTCAAACGAAACCAGGGCACATTGCTATTTGTGTGACTTTGCRTAGTGGTGATGTTCTGGGTTGTACGTTTGCTTTTGCAACCTCTTGAGTTTTTTGCACTTACCAGATCCAACTAACAGCACAGCGAATCAACTCAGCAGTCAGAGATGGACTTGGTGATTCCAAATTTCAATAAGTGTGTTGTCTTGCTGTACACATTCCGATTTCAGAATTATCGCTGGTGTTTTGCATGTACTAATGTGGTCTTCATATAAAATACATCAAGTTTCTTTAAACAGTCTAACAGTATGATGAACTTTGGTACCCTGTATCTTATTGATATAATTTCTGTTGATGCTGGCATTGAAGTCTGTTCGTTCTTTTGTGACAGATGGATTGAAATACACTGAAACTATGGTAATAAAATAGAATACAAAATAAACTGTACTCTGAGAGAGATATAGCAACCCCTTTATTTTGGTTGCCTAATGCTCCTTGTTACAAAAGATTTTACTGAATTTTTATTGGGAATTTTGAATGCCTTCGTTATTTTTAGCAGACCTGAATGTTCAAGGAATAATCCTACATGAAAGTTGCTGACTAGTAATACAGTTTGTATATACTCATACTAATATTGATGCATCCACATCAAAATTGGGTGTGTATTTATGCAAAACATCTGCTTCCTTGTCCTCAGAAATTGTCTTCCACATGCAGAGATAAAAATTGCAAGTGTCATTTACTCTTATACTGTCATTAGTAGTAACTTATTACTTGCAAATATTAATTGCAAGATAAGGGTATTTATAACAGTTTCGGGCAAGATGAGCTGAACTTCTGAAGAATTCAGGATACAGTGTAATATTTCCCCCCCTTTTTTTAAAAAAAGAAGTGTTTATTCTAGAAATGATTAAGTGAACTATAGTAAAAAAAGACAATAAAATATGCCTTCAGTTCATTACAGGTCTGCTTGCAATTAAGGTTAGAGCATTTTTTCCTTTCACCCTGACTAGTCAGACCATACTTTCCTTCTTCTATGTATCTTAAGACTTATTTAACAAAAGGTTAGTCACAGTCAGCTTCTGGCTGACCAGAAAACATATGTTAAATGTAAATTTCCTTAATTTTTTCTTTCATATCTCTAGTTTTTGAACATTGTTCATAAGGTACATAAAGGAACTTTTGGCTTAGTTCTCCAAATGCTGGAATCTATGATTAGGTAGAAGTTGAGCTTCCTCTTCGGCCTTCTGTCTGGCAGAATATGAGAAAGATGATTATGTATATGTGACAAGTTACACTAATAGGACCARCTCTTTGGCCCTGTTTACGCTGGTGTTGAATGTGTACTAGTGTGGCTGAATTTAAACGATTTCAGCAGCAGGTCTATAGCAGATTCCTGATTCCTCTAGGATTCTGAGATTACTTTCTCATCTGTTTAGAAATTATGTATTATTTTAAACACCCATTCTTCAGTGAAACTCCCTGTTCTATTAACAGCCATAAAACAAGTTTGTAATATGCATTTATGCTCCTGGTCCAAGGTCTTATGCACTCACAGTGTTACTGCATATGGGCTGGTTCTACTGCTTCTAGAGGTTTGCTTTTTTTTTTTTTAATATGTGCAACAGGAGGAGGCCACAAATGTCTAAAAGTGTATTATATTGAGTCTTTAGGAAAGCTGTCTTTTGTTGAAAGGGCTATTTTAAAACTTTTGCTTGTCAGGCTGGAAAAGTTTGTCTGGTTATATCTGGGAATTAGATATAACCATCTCAGTTTGACAAGCTGCTTTTAGTTTTGTGCTGTATTCCTTATAAGACTGTTTATAATGCAATCCCTCCTTCCCAAGAAGTAAATAATGTAAATGCCTTTTGCCAGAGAGTTCTCTTTGCTGTTTGGTTAAGAATCTGGAGGTGGCCTTACAGTAAATGTACGTCTGTTTCCCCTGTGTCGGTGCACCCGGTACCTTCACAGGTTGCAGTTAGGGCTGGCTATATAAATTCTCTTCAGGCAGCTGTAGTCCTTTTCTGTGGCATAAGAACTTAATGGTGTGGTACAGATGAGGATCTAAACCAAAATTACTATTATCAGACTAATCTTGAAGACATACTCTAGTTTTGGCCTGTAGTAGCTATTTTACGTCTTAATCCAGGAAACAGATTTTAAAGAATTGCACCTGAGCTATGTGGTTGCAGAAAACAGTGTTTTACAAAAGGTACTTCAAGCAGGTAGCCCCTTAAAATCACAAACAGGAATGTTACTTTCTCTTTTTAGRTGCATGTTAGTTTAACGTAACACCATAGGTCTGGCACGTAAATATCATTAATTGGGTAAACAAGTAATAATTCATTAAACATTAAAAAAAAATGCACAAGAGAACTTCATTACCTAGTAATAGGTACACATGTTCCTTAAGTGGTATGTTTTCACAACAGATTTTACCAGAACTTGTTCCAAGTAATGCTGTTTCAGGGAACCTGCTAGATGCATCTGCTTGAATATAACAACCTGGAAGAAACAGAAGTGGATTGTGCACTGAAGTTTAACACAAATACGACATTTATTGTGGTGGAAAGGTTGCTTATCCAAAAGCTTGCTCAGAGCCTTCCTGGATATTTTTAGAAGATTAAGATTGTTGGACATGGGCTCAGGATATGAAAGTTTTTGCTCTTTGAGACTTGAAAAGATTTTTGGGTGTCTAGTGTTGTTAAATAATGGTGTTAAAGAAATGTCACTGTGCTTTTTTTTTCTTTTATGCATGGCGCTTTCTCTCTATTACATTTCCCATGCTTCTTCATTTAATGAATTGTTTTCTATGCCATGTCATGCCATTCAGAATTTAATTAAAACTGGGGGGACACGCGACTTCTTTTGGGTATGGGACTCTTTTGCATATAGAATTTTGAATATAAATTACATCACAGATCTCAAATGAAAATAAATATTTCAAACTAATTTCAAATGAAAATTTGGCATTTCATGTTGTGACAGGAAATTTTAACAAAGAATCARTTTAAATCAGGAGAGCTAATTCCCTTTTTTTCCCTTCTATTAAGTGGAGAGAGAACAGCTTTTTCAGAAATCTGCACATCTGTGTTAGGCTCGTCTCTCTTCTACCCACTTCAGAGGAGCCACTTCTCTGCCAAAGAGAAGTTGGGATATGGTAAGGCTCCCTAGGCTAAAGCTGAACTTCATGAACATTGCTGAAGTCTGATGTTAGCCACAGGAGCTTTTGGTTCCTTCTTTCTTCTTTGTATACACACTAAAAAGTTTTGCAATGATAGCTTAAGAAATGAGTCATGGTGTTGCCTCAGTAGGATGAAGTTCTTTGGGAGCAAATGGCAGGGGGGGAAAGCAGTCTGTATGGTGTATTGTTTGAGATATGACCACTATGACCACTATATAAGTGCCCTTGGGATAAAGGGAAAATGGCCTAGGAGCACTAGAGAGGATAGTYAAGATTATTAAGCAGATAGGCCAGTAATGAAGTGGCTATCAAGCAGTTTGTATCCATTTCCTGTGCATCAACTWGTAAACTTTATCTCTGGATATTGTTAAATTGGCCTAGTAGCCAATAAATAGGCACTGATAGCCTACTCTATTCATAAAAAGTTTTGATGATTAAGGTGAAGAATGACAAAGTGATTTTAGAATAAGGCTTATGTGTTAGCCATAATTAGTTTCTGTGTTTTGTTACCTTCTGAACAGCACACAGATCCCATGACTTTTTCTGAACTGAAGAATATTACACAACTACTGCTTTGTTCCAAATGAAACTTGCTTAATCTACCCAATAACAAAATTTTTACTGGTGCATTGTTAGCAGTTCAGAAGAGTTCTTCTAAGAAGCAGCTGTGCAGGTGCTAAATACTTTATTTCAAAATGGAAACTTAAGAGCAAGCTGCTGTAGGTCATACTACAGATCTGTGTAAATAGGTTTGATATTTACAATTTTGATCKTCTAAACGTTAACTTCTCTTGTCTTGGTGTGAGGTTGGTGCAGTCAAGACCATGACAGTGAAATTTGTAACTTGAGATTAGTCAGAATGACTAGTGTGTAAGATGCATGCCTTTATTATTGGTGGTGGTAAATCATTACTTTGAATCCAGCTAAAAGTGTGAAAGCTTTTACATTTCTACTATAAAATGTATTTTGAGAAATAGATGAAAAAAGGTAGTATAGTTTAACCCACACTATATAACTACTGCCATCAAATGTAGATAACTAGATTAATCCATGCAATGATCCTCCATAGCCTCTAGTTTAAACTTATACAATGGATTGGTGAAGGTAGTTTATTTCTTACGAAGATAGATTTTAATAGGTCTTTAAAACTTATATACACCTTTCTAAACTAAGGATAGTAATCCTAAGTTCGTTTGGCTAGTTGTGTTTTGGTTTTTTTTTTAAATTACCATGCATACTAATATTTCTGGTTGAGTGAAATTATTAATACAGAAATAGAACTAAGATGAGAAAATGTTCAGGGACCTCCATCATAAATCCCTGTAAAGTGAAGGACAAAATTAAAAGACAGTACACACAAAGTGTAAATATTGTTTTACGAAAAACTGAGGTGTTAAATAATTTTGGTATGATGAACTCCAGATACGAACAATGAAATTTGCTTTCAATTAAATCCCTCCAATTCTATCTAAAGATAGAATGGGATCAAAACATGATGTTCTTAATTTTTTGCTATGAGCAAAATGTATTTGGCTGTGTCTGGAATTTTACCCAGCCAACTAAAAGGGAGATTTTAATTATTGGAAGGAGTATAGAGGCACTGAATTATCACAGTTGCATTCTATTTAATTGAGCAGCAAATTTATATCCCTATTCACTTTATATCACAAATTCATATCACTAGGATACAGTTTTTGGACTATTCTGATATTCCTGTAGCTTATAGATTGCAAGCTACGTAGCTGCTCTTGTACAGTGCTGCTTCCATGAATTATATTTTAGCTGAAGATGAACTGTTAACGAAATCACTTTCAATACTAAAATGTTTCTCTTATGACTAATGCCCTAGTCTGTATGGCAGCCTAAAATTACTTACTGTCTTTTAAAAATTATTCTTTTATCCTTTTAAGTTATCCTGATATCCTTTTTAAAATTACCTTTCATAAATTCAAGTCCTCCCTGGCAGAACACTAATAGTTTTATCAAAAAAGGAATTTTATAAATCATTACACTCTTTAAGAAAATAGATATAAAGTAATTTCTTCCTTTGAGACAGAACTTAGCTAAGATTTTAAGAGTTTTGAGGGGGTTGCATTTTTTGCTTGTTTTGTTTTCATATTTACTTTTGTCTGGGCTTCTATCAGATTTTCAGATTTGTAAATTTTATTGTTTTTCTCCTTGTAAGGAAATTAATTTCTTGAAGAGAGAAATAAAATACAGTATGAAAAAATATCATATTACTTTAGTTTTGTTTGCAGAGCAAGTGGAGTGCATACTACTAGCTATGCTAATGGAGGTCTCATACTGATTTCCTATTACTCACCTCCAAGGCATCACTGCTGTATTACAAAGCTGGGAAGGAGGCAATGAAGGGTTGTTATAAGCAGCCAGCAGTATTGGTATAGTAGAATCTATGGAAGATAATTCCTTTCTTCATGTAGCAAGAGAATACAGAAGTTGATAAATGCTGGTACTCTCTTAAGGCTCTTAGCAGAATGTGACCTATTGTTTTAATGTCTGCTCTGTAAATAGGGAGAATTCTAGAATAATAAATCTTCAAAAGCACATATGGCAAAACCCTACAGCTTTCAACTCTCGCACCAAACTAGTTATGCCACTGTACATTTTAACAATTTTTATTGCAGTATAGATTAATGAATTACCAGAGAAATTATAAATAATAATATCATGCATTGTATAGAAAATCTATGGCTTTCATTAACAATAAATGCCAGGAATGGGATAAGTTTCTGGAGAGCTTGTCCATTGTATTTTTTAGCTTAGGTTTATACTGAAGAATTAGGTAGGATACATTTTTTTGTAATAGGTGTTTAGTATGGATGCAGTTTCATTCTCAGAATTCTTTCATGGAGAGAGGATATTTTGCTCAGGAAACCTATGAGAGAATAGAAGAGCAAGCAGATATCTGAGCTGTATACAAGGACACATGAAATCTTCTTTAAAAGCTTGTATTTTTTTAAAGCTCTGAAACTAATTAATATCTTAAATCAGTAAAGCAGAGGCTTGTTTCTTTATGGCCCTGCACACAATTAAGTCCATTGCTGTTTCACACTCCTGGCTGTCTGCCATCATATGGTTAAATCTGGAAGTCTGCTAAACCAAACTGAATGCAGTTGATTAGCTCATTTTATTGAAATGGCACTCCCCTAATCTTAAATTGGGTTTATGCTCAAATATTCTGTACAGTTTTAGCCTCCGAGTATCGTATGAGCTATTCGCCAAACCCACTTTCTCTGTGTAAGGGGAGAGTGTAATGCTTTGTCTACTGAGGCAAAAGTAAATAGAAAAAAGATGGTATGAAGAGGAAGACATATTTTGTTCTTCAGATGAACCTGGCAGTTGTAGTGTGAAGCCTGCTTTCTCTCCTACTGTGATGTAGAAGGCAAAAAACCTTATAAYGTCCATGATACCATAAGCTAGAGAAAAAACAGAGTATTAGAAAATGACAAGCAGTAAACCAGTTTGTAACTGCCTGAAACGACATGCTGCCAGGCAGTTACATAATTGCATGAAACTTCAGCCTCCACCGCAGTACTGAGCCGAAAATACAGCAAAAAGGTCTCCGATGAGACCTGCGCTCTCAGATTTCACAGAAAGCAGAACTCCAGGTTCAGAATCTCTGCTTTGAATAGTTTGCTAAGAAATCAAGAGAAAAAGAAAATTAATAATAGGCAAGAGAATGAGTCATAGTGCTTACATAAAAAGTAGTAATTCCATGTTTGTTTATATAACTCCTAGTATTAGTCACACAAAAAAGATTTAAAAGGCATTCTTTGGATAACTGTAATCTCTCTCAAATACAACATTTCATGGATTTTGGTAGTGTAATAACTTTACAACACCCGCTCTTTCATATTTGTGTCTGTGACTGGCTGCACATCCAATAAAACAGGTAAAATTAATAACTGTGGATAATTAATAACTGTTTATTGCATAGATACATGTGTTTTGAATAATAGAAGGGGTCCTATATTGTGACAGTGTTTAGTGCAGCCAGTTCTACTGAAGAAAAAATAAGCTGAAGCAGTTTGTGAATACCTTTTCAAAATATATGATCATTCACCAGAACATGAAGGTTAATGAACATTTCCAAAGACACTCTGATTCCTCAGCAATTTAATCCTGAAAATTTTATCTACTGTCGCTTATGTAAAATATTAATTTAATTATGTGTCATTACTTTTTATTTGACACTTACTGTATGTACATTTTGTAACAATTCCTTTTTAAGCAACCATAAAGCAATCTTGTTAACATTGCTTAACTCAAGATAAGTTAATATCAAGTCAGATTGTGCACTTAGCCTGTGGGCTTTGAACAGTGTGTCAAGTATTTGCGTAGTTTCTTTCAGTTATCTAGCTTAGGTGTTACTTGAGAAACTAAAGTCAGGAACCTAAGTTAATTCAGTTGTCAAAGGTGAACTGTTTCTAGGCAGGCAATTCAAACCTTTTCTAAGTTGGTTGCCTAAAATAACCTTAAGTAGAAGTACTGAAAGATTTCCCTTCATATGTTTTTTCCAACTATCCATTTTGTAGCCAGCACAGACAGGTAAGTTATTTGATTCAAAGAACATGCTAAATTTCCAAACTCTGTCTTCATTCTTTGCTATTTCTCTTATCTTGCTGTAGATTTACCAGAGACATAATTTGCTTTTCAGCTATCGTGATGGCCCTGTGGGCACTACCTTATGTGCTAACATATGAATTGCTCTGTTAACACAGATGGATCATTTAAAAAGTTTGGAAGTAAATTAATCTTCAATGTCTAAAATTTCTAGAAAATACTTGTATTTCCAGGGCTTATTTGTATGCATGACATTAAGAGAACTAAGATGTACATCTTTAAATGTAAAATACTAACACGAGAAATCTAAAAATCTTTACACTTTTCTGAAATCTTTGCAATTTACTAATGTAACTCTGCTGAAACTTTTTATACAAATTTCTGTGATTCAGTGGACATTGCACCTAGCTCTGAATCGCATTATTTTGATATTGATGATGAAGCTCTTSGCTTTTAAAACATCAGCATGAGATGTCATTCAAATCAGACTGTGTCAGTGATGAACATAATTGCAAGAGATGCTAGTGGTCCTGGTGTACGTAAAGACTCCTGGTTTAACTGTCTATATGTTTTATAGCTCTTCATGTGTTTGCCAGCAATGAYAGCACTGACTCTATCTGTATGTGACCTCCGCTGTTCTTGGAGTAGACTGAKTAGACTGAGTTCAAAACCAGTGAAAAAGACTTCAAGTTGTATAAATCGGCATACTAGGTTTTGGGTGAGAAAGACGGATTCGCTTTCCAAAATCTGGTGAATATGTGAGTGTGACTAGTCATGTGAGAAAATCTTAGATTTACATGAAGATGGGTCACAGCTATTTATTTTTGTAAAAGCCTATCTTAAGAATATTTTAAATCTGATTAGATAGTATTTTTCTCACATTATAGGCATAATGTGAGATATAATATGATTTTTCTGTAAGAGAGCTGAGAGCAGTGTCCATTTATCTGAGCGAGGAATATTTTGGCACTTGTGTCTACATCAGTATAATTTTACAATTCTATTTCAGTTAACTGTTAGACCTGGTGATGGGTCATAATTTAAATTAGGAATAACCGTGGTATTTTGTTTTTCAACAGAAGACATTCAATCAAGTATGAATACACTACTGTTAAATAAGACAGCTCTTTAGAATGCACTGTTTCTTGCTGTATTAAATAGTTATTTGATGGAATTATTCTGAATGTGCTCTGTATCCAGTGTATTGCATTTCACGTTTTCCCTGTGGTATCCATTACTTTTCATTTTGAATCTATGGGACTCCCTACTGCCTAGAGGTAGATGTTCTTTTACCTTGTCATTTAGTTTGGTATGAATTACTTTATACATGATAACAGTTAAGTGCACTGCACAAATTTTTTTCTGCCTTCTTCCTCCCTAGCATATATAATTATTTAATCAGCCTGACCCCCTCGAAACTGAGCATTTTCTGCAGCTGTCACAGGTTACTACCAGTTGAGCTATAATTTCTGTGTGCTGATCCACCTCAGTCTTTTGTCAGGATTGTGTTCTGGKTTTTTAATATTTTGTTAATATATATACACACAGAAAAATGTATATDTTGTATATATATGTATATATMTGAAATTATTATATAATTATATAGAAATATATAATGCATAAATATATAAAATATATTATGTGTATTTGGCTTTCAAATGAATTGTTGACTAAATGTTTTGCATAAATGCTCAATATTAAAAAAAGCCCCACACCTCTATTCCATGTTACAGCATCTTGTGTGCTTTGGATTTATGGAGGATTGAGCTGATCACAGCCACAGTCTATGCAATCGTGAGTTATCTCTAGATAAACAGGAATATGTCTCTCCCAGTAAGATGTGTGTTCATACAGCAACAAATTTGGGAACGAGCATCCCTTCAGCTTTCCAAAAAGTCCATTTCACCATAATTTCAGATCAATAGTATTAGAACTCTTGACAATGAAATTATACTGATCGTGGCCACCCCTGGATTACTCCTGTAACTTCTGGACGCTTTCTCTTCTGTCCTGGTGGTGGTAGTGATGAGTGATGCTGTCCTTCATTCAGTTTATGAATGCACTGTTCTTAAACCCTGAATTGCTAAGCAGTTGGAACTGAATAGAGATGCTCAATATTGGCAAATCTGAGATTTTTCTGAGTTGTGACAGAATTTTAGACTCCTGGGAAACGTTACTAGTAAAAAAAACCCAAGCTCTTGGATTGTGACAGGAGGGGCTTTTTTGGCACTGGTGTGTGATAGTCACCAAAAAAAATGTGATAGTCACAACCATGATTTGTTCTTTGTGGTTTGGTCTGCTGGCTTTATAACAACATGTCCAAATCTAGTTTATTGGTAATATGCTTCAGAAGAGCTTCAAACAGAAGAGCTTCGCTGTATTTCAATATAAATTTAAGGCATGAGCATGAGACATTACATTCTGCTCAGAAGGTCATGGGGATTTCTAGCTCCAGTTTCTTTCTGAAGACAGATCATGGCATTTTACATGTCATTTCCAGTTATCTTCTGTACTGATTATTCCTGTGGGAATGTGAGCATGCTCTTTCTAACATGTTGTATTTCAGTTGTTCCTCTGGCTCCCTTCAGTCAGTTAGCTACAACTAGTTTCTCATTACCTTTGGCATCCACCAACCCAAATGGGATAGCTTCGATGGAACTGAAAACTAAGTATGTTTGTCTCTCTCCTGTTTTGTTCCTGGATTGCTCACTGATGTGGGACTTCCCAGACTCAATTGTTTATACAATGTGCCAACATATTTTACCTATCTTATTTTGAAAATTTTAGCATATGTCTTTGATCAGCTGTTTCAGAAACCAGTAAAAAAACCCTGAGGTATTTAGTTCATAGAAGAAGTTGGCAGTGTATCATAAGTTTCTAACATCATTTGGTTGTTAGACATTTAATCTTTATTTTTCTTAATTAGAATCGTCATTTATATTTTAAAGTGTACTTCTGTTGATTTAATAATTTTTCCTTTTTTCTCAAATTTATTATACTTCTTACATTGTTGTAAAAAGAAAGCTCAGCTGACACAGTGAATAAAATACGAGTGCTTCTGGCTAGCCTTTAGGGAAATGACTTCATAGTTATCAATCAAACTCCCACGCAGCTGCAACAATCTGCTTTGACTGATGACCCCATAGTCACCTCCCTAAAGGCTGGCTAAAGGTCTCTCTTCTCTACACTAACTCAGAGACATTCTTTGACTAATATGTGGACAGTTTCCTTGCTGTCTTATTTTCTCTTAATTCTGTTTGGCGTGCATCCTTTTTCTTTTTTTCCTGTTCCATTTTCACTCTTCTGTGTTAATCTAGATATTTATGTTATAGTTCCTTACAGTCAACACAAGATGATACCCCTCAGGTAAAACAATAATTTGTTACGAATCTGCATTGTTTCACCCAATCTGCAAGATTTAGATGCTGGTTTACACAGCTAAGAGTATTTATTTCTCTAAAATGAGGTTCAGTTGATTGTAACCTTTCAACACGAGGAGTACTGTTGGGTCAAGGGACACCTGATGACTTCTTTACTTCTAAATAAAACAGTGAAGGCATTTGGTTCTCCAGCCTTGAGAATAAATAGCATGGTACAACTTGCATCCACACACTTGCCTGGTTTTCTTCCTCAAAAGAGGGTGACAGCATCCAGGTCATAGGAAATGTCCATGCCATGTTTTGTCTTCCAAAGCTTGTCCTGGGCCAAAACTGCTGCTACTTCAATAGCATAGATGATAGTGGGTCAGTGTTGAATCCATGTTCTGGAGTGGTTTCTTTGCTAATATAGACATATCTATTAACATAGTTTATGCTGAGGGCTTGGCAATTAAATATCCAACTCTAAATTACAACAGTCAATCAGGAAATTGCTAACAAATGTATCTGAGAATTTGAAGACCCTCTCTTGTTGGAATGTTGGGGTGATAGCAGATTCACATCAGGCCACAGTGCTAGAGATCCTGGAGGTATGACAAGCCAAGATGGATACAGGACTGACAATCAGCCGCTCCGAAACTGAGTCACTCGTAAAAGCTCTCAGGATCATGCCATGCGTCTCAATATTTTCACATTTGTAGAAGTAGGTAAAATAAAGCTTATCAGGGTRTAATAATTTCCCTTTCTCTTCTTCTCTACTCTCATATGATCTTAATACAAATACGATTATCTCTGAAAATAATTTCCTTTGAAAGTTGTTTGCATGCAGTACTATTATGCAGCTTTCCAGGAAAGATGGCTTTCTCAGAAGAGTGTTGCAGAAACTATTGGCATTAATCTCTCCCACACTTCGGTGGCTGAACTGTTTTCTCTGAACTATCTAGACTAGTATAAAACACAAAGAACTAATGGAACATCTTCCCTATTTGTTAATATTTTTATTTTCTATACATGTCTGTAATCTCTTGCAGTTTCGGTATATGTTGCTTATATTCAGTTGTGCATCAGAAACTAGTGAAATGTTTACCTTGTTTATCAATATAAGTGTTTCTCCTGAAGGAAGGACTTTGTTTCTTTTGAGGATTGTTTCCAAAATACTCAACTGAAACCTAAGAGAGATCATCTTCATATGTAACAAGCTATTTCCATCTGGCTGGGAGGAACTGTGACTCAAATGGGTGTATTATCTGTAAAGAGATTAAATGAAAACGTAAAAAGGATCCTCTTCCTAAACCTACTATATAGGTATGAAGGTGGTTTTTAAATGAGGAATAGTTGGAAAAATGTATGGCAATCTTCAGTTTTTATTTTGTTGTTTAACACCGTTGAACTGCACCTGAAGGGGTATTTAGGTTTGTTCTTAATGCGTATAAAATACCTGAATATATATATTTATTCTGTTGTCAAGAAACCAACAAGGGGTGACATCCTGTTGGACCTTGTATTTGCAAACAAGAACTGGTCAGGGATGTCAAGGTCAGGAGCAGATTTGGCTGCAGCGACCATTGAGGYAGTAGAATTCAGGATCCTGAGAGATGACAGTGAGGAAATTAAGCAAGATCACAAACCTGGATTTCAGGAGAGCAGACTTTGGCCTTTTCAGGGATCTGCTTGGCTGAAGCCCGTGTATTAGCATTTCATAGATATTGCTAGTCAGTTATATACTTTTAATTTCATTAATCTTAGTTTCAAATCTTTCTTAAATGTGGAGCACCTACTTGGTTTAATGTTGATAGGCCATCATGTATAGTTTAAAAAAATTAAAAAAAAAAAGGTCCAGCGAGCCGTATTTTCAGCCAAGTAAGATAACATGAATATTATTAAACTTAAGCGCAATCATTTCATTCATTTTCCAATTAAATAAAAAAGATATGATTATCTAATGCCATGTAAAAAAACACGCTTTTTTTTTTTTTTTTTGAGGTGTGTTCCAGTCAGGTTATGAAGTTCATTTCCAAAATAAAAACGCAAACATTTCTAAATATATTTGTAACTTCATTATGAGATCATAAAAGCCAAAGTATATAATTTTACTATTTTAATATTTAAATCATGAATATGGAATAAAGCTTTGGCTTTCAATTTTTTTCAATTCTGAGATGATTACAGATCTTTTTTTACTTATTCCAGCTGCCTGCATAATACAAAAATAAAAGCAAATTTATGCAAAATATATTGCACAAATTAACAACTTTTAAAATTCTAGTTTTTTCTCAACTAGTCTGATATTTTTGCAAGAGAGAGAAGAAGAATGTGGATAATGTGTCACACATCTATTAGATGTGTTAATCTTTTGCTTTCAAAAATACAAATGTAATCAKAAAATATTGATGGCTGTATTTTTGGCTGAGCTGCAAGTGTATTAGTACTGTAGACTGTAGTGTTCCTGGAGATATTTAAACTAGCTAGCTTAGGTACCACTAGCATGGAACTCAAAAAYGTATCCTTGGTGTGCATGGGCAAACTTATCCTTAGTTTTGTTATTCCTTCTATGGCAAAGGAATTCCTCCAATGCACCATTACTTAAAATGTCTGCTTCCCATTTGATCTATTTGCCTATACTGAGAGCACAACACAAGATAYGAATACCCAAATCAGCTCAGAAGCTGTTTTGCAACACAAAATTTTTAAAGCAATACCCTGAGTGTGCAGTATATATGGTATATCCCATAGACCCTGTAGATGCAGTAACTTGAATTAGGTGGATTCATTGTATTCAAATCTTAAATTACATTTTAATATGCACTTAAAACATTATGATTGTGTAAACAATTATTGGGAAAACAGCATTTTGATTTAATTCACTTCTAGTAGTTGTATTTGTTGTCATACGCTTCTGTCCTGAAGCTAACGAAGAATCAAATCTGTATGTAGTTCTTCTAGTGTTGCAGCCAAAGCTTGGAACATATTAAGACAATTTTGTTGTATATCCTTCTCCTTTATGAAATTTCACATTTATGAATGTAGTGCCAAATAATACATTTGACTTGCTTCTTGAGAAGATGCACTGGGCACTCTCATCCTGTTCTTTGACTTGTTCTGGTAAAGTATGACTTTCCACATGACATAAGAATTTAGATAACTTTAACTGTCATTAAGGTAGACAGCTTGAGCCTCTGAACTTTCTTATCTGTCATTTCTCTTGCTTTCAGCAATACTAATTTATGATGCCTCCCTTTGTAAGATAGAGACACTTGGGAGAAGTAGATTCTGCTGTCATCAACAGCAGAGGAGCTGGTCAATCTCGGTRGCAGAGCAGAGACAAGGGATGTCTGATGCACCTGCATCTTGTCTTTTATACAGTACCCAGGATACATACCATGGGCTTTCTTAGATATAGACTATATACTAGCTTGCAAATGCATACTCTTTATGTTGTATATATGTTATTATGTTATATATAGCTTTAATATGCTTTCAAACAGTTATCACTAAGATTAAAGGAAGTCCGTGTATTCTTCTCAAATATCATTAAAATACTGTGTTGGTATTAACTCCTGATTTTTGGAATTATAATCTCAAGAGTAAGACTTTATATCATAGAATTCTAAGAAGTAATTCGATTTTTCTAGTCCTGATGAACTACAGTTTCTCATCTGAAAGCACTGCTCATGCCCCCATTAGCCTGAAAAAATACATTTTTAGAGCTTATACAGTCTTCTGTGAGATTCCAAAAGACAAAAGCAAAGAAAAATTTTACTTTGTCTTGTGTAATTAGTATTAACATTTACATTTGAAGCTGCTTCTTTCTTTTACTTGGTTAGACAGGGGCTTGATGGAATAATATAATCAACTTTCTAATGGACTTTCTAACTCCTCAGGCAGTCTGCTTTTGTATGGACCACTGCACTAGGGTGAACTTGATGTACTGAGTAACTAATAAAGCCACTTATTTTTTTTCTCCTGTTTTGTTTTGTTTTTAGGGAAAGCATAAAAAGTACTTATGTAACATGGCAGTAAATGACTAAGAGGAAATGCTCAATATCACAGGAAAATAGTAAGGGTTAAAAAGAAATTAAAAGTGGAACAATTAAAACATTTTTCAAATGACTATACAAAGTTTATTTTAATATTAAGCATCATAGAATTATTCTAAAACATAAAAATGACCAATGAACCAGGAAAGATAAAAAAATAAAATAAACATTTTCCTGATTATAATTTCTATATACAGTTAAGTTCTAAAAATTACCAAAGTGAGTTTCTGTCTTTCACCAGATATAGGTGAGAGAAACTTGTTTAATTCACATAGTTTGGGGATTTTACACCTCTGTGGTAAAGGGTAATATTTTCATACTCTTTTAGTGATTTCTGTAAAGATCAACTCAACAATATTTTTATGTCTTGAGTGAAGGAAGATAATTTTAAGGGCTTTCAATGTGTTTATCTAGTTCTTACAGTATTTTTAGTAGTTTTAATAGGAAATGTAGGTGTCTCATGTTAGCCAGTATGCTAAAATATAACTGTTAGAAAAACTTGGCAGAATTTTACTCCTAAATAAATTTGGGAAAATGACAATTTACTGAAATACTTTGAGTTACAGTTCTCAAATTGACAAAGGCCACAGGTTATATGGCCTAGATGTAGTCACCATTTACCTACAGTTTGTGAAGAAACAACTTCAGATTTCCTTTCACAGATATATTTGGTATCTGCTCTTGTTTGTAGTGGATGTATTTATATGTACTGCCCTCAGGAAGAAAAGGTGCTTCCTTTATTATCGTGATGAAGAGGGAGGCACTGAGCTAACTGTACATATGTTTTGTTATGTTTTGTTATGTTTTACATAGGCTTTTACACTCCTTTAACCTTCACAGTGCCTCTATGTGAATAAGAGCTAGAAGGAGGTGAGAGAAATCCTTTGCTAGTAAACTTCCACCTAGTTGGTAGCAGTAATATGGAGCTGGAGAAATTCTGAGTTCTGAATTCAGAACTTTGGAATTCTGAGAAGAGATGGACCTTGGTAGTCCCACAGATTTCTGTTGCTGCCAGATTCAAGAACTCTTCGTGTCTTTAGACATTTTTCACCTCCAGTCTCCCTGTTCCCRGTTCCTGCATCTAGTATAATAGCCAGAGATGGAGCAATCATAGCTGAAGTCCTGATGTCTACATATGGGGTCTTCAGAGGATTCCACTAGCAGATAGATACATCTCAACGGTGATTTTCTCAGACATGTGAGTTGGACATATTTAGGCATATTTTCACAAGTGGAGCAAAATACATGCCATCCTCCAGCTTGACCAACTGAGTTTTGGAAACATTTTAAATAACTACAGGCAGTGCCATGAGCCAGACTTCCATTAAAATTGTGTCCTTTGATTACTTTTGATAAGGATTTTATTTACGTGTAAGGCTTCAAAATGAGCCTTCTTTTCCTAGACATCTGAAAACCTCCACTTGGGAAAGTGAACACCTTAACTGCGTAAGATGTTTAGTGTAATGTCTGTGTCTTAGACACTAGAGATTCCACTGGGAAAAATACCTTGACTATAGAATGAATTCTGTGATATCAAATTGATGAGGACTTGAATTTTAGCTTTTTCTGATAAAAAACAGCTCTGTTCTGTGAGGATTTTCTGTTGCCTAACACCAGTTAAGCACACACTTTTCTCAGATGAGTCTTTCACCTCTACTTAACCTGCTGAACTTGAAAAAATAGAAGTCAGATGTTGCAAATAGCAATGGGCAATTAAAATACCTGCACCTGGACTTGCCAGGGTTGTCAATTTATAGCAAATGTGGATCAGCTGGAAGAGGGAGGGGAAATAGTTGTGGGTTAGATACAGAATTCAGTTGTTAAACTGGACTCTCAGAAGCTGCTCAGGAGACTTGGTAAGCACTTATTATTCTTATTTATGCTTTTCCAAACAAAAAACCAAATCTTAAAATATTTTCCAGTTTCATTTGATGAAAAAATTGAAAAATAATTCCACAAATCTTTTAGTACTTTTCCCATTAAAAGGTAGATCTTTCCTTAGCTAGTGGTTCAAATTTAGCATGGTTAACTTGCAGTCAAAAGCAACATTCTACTTAGTTTCAAATCAGCAGTAGATGAAATCAGCTGAGTTGCAATGACTGGCAAAGCCTGTGGTAGAAAGGAGAGAAGGCTAAAAGGTAAGCAGTGGAAAATTCTGATCGGCATTAATTTCTAAGTGCATTTCTTTGGTGTGTTACTGCTTACCTTTCTGGATTTTATGTGCAGAGTATTGGTATGTTATTGGTGAACCAATTTGTTGGTKTTACCATGATGCTGCCTAACTTCGTCATCAGAAGTATAGCAGAGTATGGTGAAACCAAGGCTTTGCTTTTAATCCTTAATTATTTTCTGTTTTGGTTTTAAAAAATAATGATACTTAGCTGCTTTTTATTTAATAATAGGCTATAGCTGGGTGACATGCCTTTCGTATACAGCAGCTAGAAYAGGCTCTGGGAAACTAGATAAAATCTGTTATGTAAGAAGTTTAACATGTAAGTCTAATGCTGGATGGACTCTAGTAGCATCTTGTTATGGTAATTGGTAACTGAGGTACAGAATCTTTGTATAATCTATCCCATACAAAAGAGACACTTGATACTTACAATCTTCAAATTGTGTCATACAATATAAAGCAAGCTAACAACTGTCATTTATTTCAGTAAGTGCACTTCTCAAAAAATAAGATTGTTTCGTGGATTATTGTATAGAAACTTTTCTTGGTTTAATTGCTAGAAAAAGGGAAAATGGATTTATAATATGTATTTGTTAAAAGCAATCTCTGAATTTTTAGGAATAGTGTTTGCATTTGTGTTCTGCACAATTAGCTGGTGAAACAGAATTTTAGAAGCCTGGCAAAAGTGCTCGTAAAACTGATGTTTATGACCTTGCCACTGATACACTGTAACTAGAAATGTATAGACCCATTTTAATGTTAAATATGGTTTTTCTATGTTCTGCAATGTTTTCTGCTCCAATGTAATCTTCATTGTTATTCACTTCAGCACACCAAACAGGGAGYGAGATTTCTATACAATCATACAGGAATTGCTTTCCTATTTCTGCTATTTTTCAACCTCTAAAATACAGGGAAGGATAGTTTCTCTGAGAACCAAAGAGAACATGAGCTTTCAACTGACTATGATAAAATGGCATTAACAATTCTGTCCCCTTTGCAGTTCTTAACGGAGCAAGGTGTCTCAGTTTAGGCGAAGTAGAAATACAACTCAGAATTACAACAGAGCATAGCTGATCTCAGACACTTAACCACGCTTAGACGTTTGATGAACTTTTATTGCTGTCTAGCAGAAGTCCTAAAACTGGACTATATCCATATACGTAGCCAATGCGTCAGTGTTACGTGTCTTCTACTACAGCACGGTCAACAAAGATTAATTGCTTTTTGCAGCAGTTGGCTAATGTAGATACTTCCAATCCCTATGTACTGTGCAAGATTCTGCCCTTCATTATACCTAGAGGTCTGTTATCTTATGGAGGTGTGGCTGCAGAATATGGACTGTTGTCATTCAGAAAGTGCAAAAGTAAACTTGAATCTAATCCCTTCTCCACCACAGAAAAATTCTTTCATCTCCCTCAGTGTGATCTGATGATCATCCAGTGTACAATAGCATATTTTTGAAAAGTAACAAAATTGCTAATCTTGGCTTCACATTTCTGTGAGATAACAAGAAATGTCAGCTGGAAGTGTTCAAAGGAGAAAAAAGCATTCTTAGTAGCACTGAAAACTCCCCATAGTCTAGGGCATCTAAAAATTAATGTTTTTCTCCAGCCACATTTAGTATTGCCACATTTATCATTTCTGTACACATCTGTAGACCTTCTTGTCTGCTTCTGACCGATCAAATGCAGCTCAGTGTGCGTTCGTTTGATATATAATTGAATCAAGCTCTTATTCTTCTCTACTTCTTTCCATTAAAGTGCTTAAACTCAGAATGTTGTATGACAGGATTATCATGAGAAGAATGCCTGAGTAGGATGCCGCTGTAACACCATGCATTCATCGCTTTGAATTAAGAACAGTTTATCTAGGCTTAAAATCCTTATTTCTGCTAATCAGTTAAAGACAAACCTGTGCAAACAATATTATTATCCCAGTGTGAATTTTTTAACAAGAGCCTGTGAGTTTTGTCAGATCGTACAACTTGTCATAAATGTGAATATACCCAGGGATTTCCAACGGGAGGAAATGAAATCTCTTAAACTAAGAATTAAAGTGAGAGTGATGCGGAAAAGTTATGATAGTGGCTGGGGGGTTTTTTTCCTTGTTCTCTACAATATTTCCCATTTCTCCTTGGCTGTTCTTCTCTGGGCTTTTTGGTTATTTGTATCACATCTTCTATATTTTATTCATTTTATAGCTCCCTCTTGATTCCTCTTTTTGTTAGCTATATCTGTTGTCTGTCCYGTTTCCATGATTTTCTTCCCGTTTCCTCTCTCTTTTTTCTCAGATGTTGCTGCAAATGTTTTGACTTGGGTTGTGTCTTGAGTCATCTGCATAGTTATAGCTATATCCCCTKATGACTGTTAGCTATACAAAAAGTAGAGGAGATCCAGGAAATCCCAAAGCAGCTAATTACTGAATCAGCCTCTGGAAAGAATACCTTCAGCTGTGCTGTCAAGCATAAGACCCATCTGCAGCAACACTAGTACAACTGGATTGACATCATCATGCTGGGGGCAATTAACTAGTGCACAGATATTTGCTGTTCAATGTGACCACCAGTTTTAGAGCTGTTGGCTTATTCTTTGCCTGAATTATGATCACATGTCTGCATCTGGGAGAAAAGGCACAGCTACATTCAGTCCATTTTTAGTTGTTTCAGCCCTAGAGTGTGACGAAATCAGAAAAATAAAGTTTTATTACTAGCGGCAATGCACAGTTCGTGTTGCATGTTTTGACTGCACTTTGAATCTGGTATTTCAACAGAGTCAGACTGAAATAGGGTGAACACAAGAAATAAAGGAGGCCACAACATGTGACAATGGCCATGATTTCTTAACTTACAGATTTTATCTGATGTATAAATTGTATTTTCAATCACAGTGTTCAGACTGGCCTTAAAATTCTTTATACCAGATGAACGTGAAAGTTTTGCTGGTTTCTGTTGAGCAATACTAAATTTACAATCATGTATAATTAGTTTTCCATGTACTGAAAAATCATTGAGTTAACCTGATATAATTTATGTTGCTGTTTTTATCTCAACATCATAGACCAAGTATCTAYTTGATGTTTTACTACGCATTTTATTTCAAAACATTTTACATGGTCCATTCAACTATCATAAACATAGAATAGGATAGAATAGAGGGCAAATATAATGCTGAACTAAATATAGTTCTTTCCTCTTTCCTGACCCTTGGTTTTTAGTCTCCAATTCTAGTACATTTTTCTTTACAACTGGTTGGTTCAGCTCCGTCTTACAGATCTTGTCAAATCACAGTACTTAAATCAAGAGGTGCCATGTGTATCTGTCCTGGGTGTTTATTTACATGTCTTTTGGCCAAAGTCTTTACAGTCTCGTTACCTCTCGTTTTTTAGTGGTTGCTATGATTTTTAAACTTACATACCTATAATTTTCAAGCAGGGCAAAGAATGAGGCCACGCAGCAAGAGGTTATCCAGAAATCCTTCAGGTATCTGAAAAGCCTATTCCCTCTCCTTTCTAATTTATAGCTTTGGTAGCTTCCTGCTCTGTTTCTACACAAAAAAAATACTAAGTTTTATTTCAGACCAGAAGAAATACTGTAGCTGTTTTGGCTAAACCCCACACATCAACGCAACTTTATCCAGCTCATGTTTGTTTAGCAGCATCTCTGTACTTCTCTCAGCATGGGCCAAGACTCTCTCTTTCCAGTGTTATCTTTAGGTCTTTCTTGAAAAAATAGTCACACCATGCTACATATAAAATGTTCTGGAAATTTCACAGTTGTGTCATTTTGGGTGGTGTTTTCAGATATTGTAGCATGCTGCAATCATCATGAATGCAAATATAATTAGACTCAGATAGAAACTCTGTGCATGCATGTGAAAACTGAAGGGGAAAACTGGTATATGGTAGTTTAATTTCAGAAATTACACGGTGGAGTCTGTTTCGTGTAGTGGTGCTAATAGGAAATGCTGCATATTTTTCCCTGATCACTTGTTGCTCAAAAAACACAATTCATGAGGACATCAACAGTTGTTTATACTTACCTTTCTTTCAATGTCATTGAATGGGCTTTGGATAAAATCTCCCAGGGCTTCTTTTCACTGGCAGAAGCTCAGAGTTGCAAAATATCCATGAGACATATAAGAAATAAATATACATGAGAAAAATACATCATTAGAGAACTGTGTGACCTTTGTGTTACTGCAGCCATGTGTGGTGAGCAACCACAGCGCTGTAGGACTGTGCTGCAGTGCCATTCTCTTTTATTAGATCTGCCAAATTTTTCTCTGTGTACAGATGCATGAGTGTAAATCAGAGCTGGCCTTAATTAAAGTGCAGAACATTTTTGCTCAAAACATTACATTTTAAGAGTTTTTTTTCTCTTGCTTCTTTCCCTTCTGTTATTGGGGAGATGTTAATCACTTGATCAAAAGCAATTTAGTCTTTAAATCTGGCCTGACTCTGTGACACCTCTGTAGCTCCATGGTGCAACCACAAACTCCATGTTCTGCTAGGTTACTTATACAGCCCTACGGGCCTGATCTGTCAAGACTTCTAATAAGCACTGAGCAGCCAAACAAACTTTATTGAAATGTGGTGGAATAACTCCATAGGCTTGCATAACAAACGCTGGCACAGGGAGCAGGTCAGCAGTAATTTCCCAAGGACAAAGAAGAATAATATTAGAGTGGCAGGAATCATTGTAACTTTGCATGCTTCTGCCACCATTCTACCCCACCATGACTTCTGGAAAATAGTCAGAAATAAAATCCTTGTCAGAATGCCCCTTGCATTCCCAGGACACTTGAAGTATACTTTAGCATAACAACAGCAATTAATGTGTGTGCTTGAAAGACCTTTATTAAGACAGCTGAGTTGCGCATCCACTTCATAAATGATTAAACTTAGACTCGGTTTGTGGCCAGGACCAGTTATGAGTGCCAAGCCTAACACAGTGATTTTCAACCACAGTCTGCACTGACTTCATTCAGAAATTGCTGCTGAGAAAGTTAGCCTGCAATGACTTGTTCTAGGTAGGAAGCCAGTGCAGAATTGTGAATAAATGCTAGAACCTCTAACTGTATCAGTCTTCTTCCTACACAGGGAATATGGAAGGGAAAAGCAAGCAGTAGAATAGTTAGTAAGAACTTAGACCTAAAAAATGCCTTATTTGCCAGATGATCTTAAAAATATATTTCTGTACACATATGTTGTTCTATGTTATATGTAAGCAAGATATTACCATATAAAAATCAAGCCAGTAAATAAAAATTTTGTCATTGCCCTTACCCAGTGGTGTTTCTATGAACATTTATATTCTTATTTTTTTCAGAACAAATACGTTCTGTACTTGAGTTGTTTGCAACAAGCGTGTAGCAATATTTTGTATATTTAAAAGTATTACTACAGCTATATGTTCACATGCGTAAAAAGTAATTCAGTTGTATGAGTGTGTGCATTAATTGTATTATACATGCATATATATGCACACACACAGAGTCTGCATGTATCAGAGCTACCAGATCTCTGTTGTCTCTGTTCTCCCAGCGAGACTTGTTTCATATGCCTACACTGTGCTCCCATAGCCTCTGTCACCTGCACTGTGGTACATGCCAAATAAAATTGGTTATCCTGGTGTGTGATCTGCCTGCCAGCTCTTTACTGCTTGCGGGGSTCACAGGCTTGCACTGGAAGAGCAAAAGGTTGGGAGCTGCATATGTGCATGAGTAGCAATCTCCTTCATTATCAAGAGATTGATTTTCCTCAAATGATAGTTGTGGTGTTTGTGTTGCAGAAGTCRTTTGGGAGGAGATTATATGCAGAATAAGTCTGTCAAATTCCTGCAGTTTTCTTCCTAGAATTCCTCTCCATTTTTACAGCATGATCTAGTGGGGTTTATGCAGGTTGCTTTGTTCTGCCTCCCCCCCCCCCCCTTTTCCTAGGTCCCCTTTCCTTCCTGTTTTTCCCTTGCTCCTGCATGTCCCCACATTTGCTTCCCTTAACTGCTGGTCTTTATTCCATTGCTCCTTTTAATTAAGCTTGGTTATGTTATGTTTTGTGTTGTATTCAGAAATAGGGATCAGGCTGCATCTTGCCTTATTTTGCTGATAATATTGCTCTGTCTGTGCAGTGAGTTATAGTCTTTCCCTTTGACCCCACAACTGAGGACAGAAACTCATTTTGTACTGTGAAATGAGGAATTCCTGAAAGAGTGTTTGCATTCTTCGCTTACATGTGAAGACAGCTATGTCTTTAGCACTGTGTGAGCAGTAAAATATAGCTGAAAAGATCCCTGGTATTCAGACATGCCTGCTGGCCTGTCAGGATCTTGAACGTGTCACTTCTTTCTGCACTGAGAACTAACAGTGCGGAGCAGAAGGAGGCAACCAGAAGAAGATACCTACTGGCACATAATGGCTTGTTCCAGGGTAGGCTTGGAGCTTCTTGGAAATATTTTTTTCTTCAGAGATATTTTTTGCTACAGAGAAAAAGTCTTAAGAAAAAACGTAGCTGTGTTATTTATCTGTCCATCATTCAAGCATAGCACAGTCAGTGCCCTGAGTACTTTGCAACAAGTTTGACCTAAATTCTGAGGGAAGACCCGCTATGTTCTCTGTTCTGCTAAACTGTAGGGTTTGTAGCAGATTTTGAGCAAGAAAGCATAAATTCTTTCATTTATTTCTGAAGAGAATTAATCATATACAGACAGTATCTGCATTGCTATGGAATTTGATTTTGAATTTACCTCACATTTCTCCCCAAGTCTTCATTATCATTGTATAGGATTGTGTTACATGAAACCGCATAATTCTGTAAAGGTTTGTCTAAACGTGAAAGTTGTTCCAAGTTTAAAACAGGATGAATTTGAAGTAGGGAATAATTTATCAGTGTCTAACTATCTAGAGTTATTTTAGAATAGCATCAAATTTGCACACTGCTTTAAGGTACAAAACAGCCCTAGCACCGAGAATGAATTACATTGTCAAGAGATGGGTGACAAGTCCATCTAACATGGTGATTTTCAAYCACAGTCTGCATTGACTTCATTCAGAACTATAGGTGTTTGCTTCCTCTTTCAAAAAGCAATTCTTGTTTGTCAGGTGGGATGTTCTGGACAAACTAGTTTTAGTTTGTATGAAAACTGTATTTACTTGATTCATGTTAATCAAAGAATAGTTAATAGGATGGTTATATATTTAATATGGCATTCATAAATGGAAAACATACCTTGAAAAATTATACACTCAAAACTATAAAAGCAAATGTTCAGTTTTTGGCTGCTGTAGCGCAAAAGTGTTTTGACTACCTGATAAATAGGATAGTACAGTGATATATTTAGAAGACCCAGAATAGTGAGTTTTAAACTTCTTCAGTACACCCATTTCCAGATCTCAACGAACCTATCAATTCCCTATGTATGTATTAAAGATAACAGGAGTTGCTTTCTTTTTGCGGCATCAAGGAGCAATTATCTAATGCAAGTAAACTGCTGTGAGCCAAAATGCATTTTTACTTTGATTACTTCAGACTTTCGTGATGTATTTCAGTATTTGGAATCATAGAAAAGTCTAGTTTGGAAGGGGCCTCTGGACATCATCTGGTCCAACTTTCTCTTGAGAGCATGACCTTAGATTAGGTTATCCAGGGTCCTGTCAAGCTAAGTCAGTCTTGAATAATTTCCAACGAGGGGGATTCTACCACTTCTCTGGGCAACCTATCCCAATCTCTAATTCTTCTTATGGTGAAGAATGT
This sequence comes from Oceanodroma leucorhoa, assembly GCA_030449065.1. Classification (NCBI taxonomy): domain Eukaryota; kingdom Metazoa; phylum Chordata; class Aves; order Procellariiformes; genus Oceanodroma; species Oceanodroma leucorhoa. The sequence continues at coordinate 6,302,892 of JASVER010000045.1, read as the reverse complement.
TTTTCTTGTATCCAGACAGAATTTYCTATGAAGCAACTTGTGTCTCTTGCCTTTCATCCTCTCACCATGCATCCTTGGGAAAAGACCACCTTCTCTATAACTGCTTTTGATGTTCTGGAAGACTGTCATTAAACCTACCCTGAGCCTTCTCTTCTCTCCTTGAAACTTCTCTTCCTCAACCACCATCAATTCCCTCATCCCCTTTTTGTTCTTTTCAGTCATCCATTCTTTCTAGCATTTGTAATTCTTCCATTCCTTGACTATGTGCTTTATGAAGAAAAAATTGTTTTATCTGCAGTTTGGGAACAATTTAAATACAGAAATTAAAAATTAATATTCAATTCAAATAACCAATTTAATAATCAATTCAACTACTTGAATTAKTTTGCATTCCATATCTAAACTTTTCTACTTAGTTCCATCTTGGTTTTAAACTTGAGGTCTGCATTATATATATATAAGTGTACGGAACCTGTTACAGAAACCCAAAAAAATTCAGTATAGACAAGAAACAATTACTTTCAGTCCCTTGAAATTCTAATGTGGTTATAAAAGAAAAAGAAAATCTTGGAGCAGGATATTATTGCRGCAGAAATTGCGGAGATAGTAAGAGTTTACCATCTGGCAAGGCCCCCAGACCAGATGGATCCACTAATGACTTTTATAAAGCATTTCATCAGACCCTGCTGGAACACATGACTGGCATCTTTAATTATCCTAAATTAACAGGGTTCCAGCCTTGGATGCTAGGATTCGTAATTGTTGATCTTGGAAGGGACGGAAAAGGAAATGTTCCCTGAAATCTCTTCTTCCTAATAGATCTTTTTATTAATAAGGTGTAATGTTAAAATATTGCCTGAAGTAATATTAAAGTTCATCTTAAATGGATTGTTTGCTTAAAAGAAGTGCCTATCGAGGCGCTTTTATTACAGACATTTTTTGCAAACACATCAGAGTGCTTTTGGAATTCACAGTTAGCTTTCTGCATATACAATTCTTCAGCTGCTCAGAAGAGCAGACTGCCAGGAATCCCYTTGCTTTCTTTGCCTTCCCTGGAAGGAAGGGAACGTGCGCTTCCAAAGCAGTTGATGTCTGCCTCTTACCCTACATGTGCACCCGCTCTTGTTACTGTTCCCACAGAGAGATCAAGGCGTSTGGGGAAGTGACTGCCACTACCAGCAAGCAGTACCAGCAGCAATTGCTGCTACTTTTATCCTTTCCATTTCCACCCCAACTCTTTAGCAAGAGAGCATCCAGTTCCTTTTCCCACAAACCTGGAAAACAGGGAGAAATTTTCATGTGGAATTTCTTCTGCCCGTACACTTAAATCGTGTGGGACTGCACCCTGGTCAGTGAGGGCACTGGATGTGCTATGGCTGCCCTTGGTTCCCCGCTCATCTTTCCTCATGAAGCAACCCTCCTCTCACTGCTCATTGATAGTAAAGCCTATGCTAGTGTAATTTGTGTAGTGCGCTTATGGGAAAAGCACGGGAATTATGTGAATTACATTTAAGAGAAATGCTCGTGATTTTAAGATACGTCTTGATTTTATTTTTCCCACTTTATTTATTTTTGTTGTTGTTATTARGTACTGGAACTGTTAGGTATTCTCAATACTGAGAGTAGGTCTGCAAATGTGCATACGCTGATAAGAGCGTGCAAACTCTGGCAGATGAGGAGAGCAAGGGAGTACGGGCTTAGGGAGGTAAAGTTGTGTGGTAGGAAGTGTGGGAGTGAAGAAAATAATTACTTGCTCGGAGATGTTAAGTCTTCAGTGGTCCAGTCATTTGCTTTAGTTGAACAGCTCTGACATACACTACTATGTCTCAAAAAATATCTGCAGGCCCGTTGCCTGTGACTTGCAGAAAATTGTCTGGTTGCATAATAAAGACTTCTGTGTTTCTAGATGTTCTTCCTGTTGGAAGGAATAGGAAGTAATTCCCTAGTAATATTTTTCTATACCATAAATTGCCGTTCTTTGAATGCCTAATCTATTCTAATCATATTTTCATATTGCATTGATAATCACAGTATTTCAGTATTTTCCAGTGACGCAAATAGTGATGTGGTATCATTATAAGTGCTTTAGATATAGGATAGGATGTTTGCTCAGAAAGGTTGAAGAAATGCACCTAACAGTTTAAAACACAAGCAATGAAGTTTATACTCATTTTAAAAGGCAGGGAAGGGCACAGAATCCGTGCCAGCAGGAAATCTTACAATCTGAAGACAGGAAGCGACCCATGCAACAGGTACATTGTATAGTTGTGCGTACAATTTTTGTATTTTAATACACAACAAACAGGTATATCATATACAGGTATCAAACAGTCACCAAGATTTGCTCTTGAAATTGGACTCCGCTGCCTTACTCTGTAACCCACTGTTCGGTCTGCCAAAAAAAACCACTCGGTTATCTAACAGCCAGACTGAACGTAGGCAGCTACAGTGCATTGTAAAGGCTGTTAGCGGGAGATGAATGTCCTTAGCGGTTCTGAAAAATCAGACTACTTATTTAGGTACCAAAAACTGGTATTAGGTCCTAATTTTAGTTCCCCCACTAGTTGACTTCATGCATCAAAAAGGATAAAACAAATAACAGATATGTTCAGTACAGACGTACTTATGTTGTAGGAAATGTGTTCTTGTTCTTAACCTTATATCCAGGAATGGAAATACAAAATGTAAAATAGGCAGTGCTAGTATGTGAAAACCGAACTGTACAAAACGGTGGTAGATGTAATTAAGCTGCCGTTCTGTTCTAGCAGTGAGATAGATTAGCCCAATTAATCTTTTCCTTCTGGTTTGTATCATTGAAGAAAAGTATTCTAACTTAATTATAGGTATCACAGCTTAAGTATGGTGGAGTCATCCTTTATTCCCCTTGTAGGTTTAGAATTGAGGTGAACTAGTTGACACACAGTATAATGTAGAATCCAAGCCTCTGAAGGAAAGGAGGAATGAGCAAGTGCAGGAGCAGATAGAACAGTTTTACTGGGCATTGTGCTAAGATTGTTCTTGCAGGAATTGTTCTTTAACATGAAAAAATTGAATAGATAAGTTTTTTGAAACTTCCTTAAGTTTTTTGGTGAATTCTTAATAATTACTATTATCTGYTCCTGGGATAGAAGAAATATGCAGCTGCTCTAAGCCATCTGTTGAATGTCAATTTATTAATAGGATATTTTTCCTTATTCCATCTGTAGCTCACATACTCAGACGTTGTTCAAATTTGTTTCCTGCATAACAGTGTAAAACTGTCTTTGTATTCATATTACCTTGGGGAAGGATTTTTATTATTAACATCCCCAAGCTAAATTTTCAAACTAGATCCTCTGGGTTTTGTCAAAGAGAATACCTCAAGGGTTGAAGCGCAGCTTGATGATAGCTCAGAATAATTGCAAAGAGCAGCTTCTGGTATTGTGTCACTACTGATAGCCTGCATTCCTCTTGTTAATGTGGGATGAAGGTTGCTAAGTGGCAGCCTTTTGTCTTTTGTCTTACAATGAAAATCTGTTATGTGTGGTGAGGAAAATAACAACTTTTTTTTTTTTTTAAAAATGATGCTACTGCTTGGTTCCAGAAAATGTTTGACATCTAAGAGAAATGCTCCCAACACAACAAAATGGAAGTAAATATTAGTGTTCACACTTAGGCAGGGGTGAGGGAGAAGGATACTGTGGGTTGCCTGGTGTGGAGATTTTCATATCTGAAGGCTTGTGAACAGAAATATAGTTTGATTCTGCTAATAGAGCTTGCATTAGAATGCAGTTTGCAGTAACACATCTCTGTACAAATACTACAGAGAATAAAAAAGTTGAGTGTTTAATATCTTTAATAAATGTATAAGAAAGAGTTGGTTGAAGCAAGTCTTCTGAATGCTAGTGGAGTTAATCACTGAAAACCAGGAAACAGTTTTTGAAACGTTGGCACCTTTCTTGGCTTTAAGTAGTAGAAATACTGCTTGATGTGACAGTTTTTATGCAAAGTACTGTTTCTAATTGGCTGTTAGAGAAAATGAGGTAAACTAATAAATGTACAGTAAATTTTAATTAGGCAGCAGTAACTAAAAGTAGATCTTAAAATACATATGTGATTTTGTTCAAGTACAGGAGAAAATTTATTTCTCTGTCCCTTCTGAGATTACTATCTTTAAACGTGTAAAGATGAGAGGATTTCTTGCATGTATTTTTCACAGTGAAAAATATCCATTACTCAGCCACTGGTCCATATTTTCGAATATTTGAGCTGATGTGTAAAAAGGGAATAAATTATAGAAAATCATCCACTGACTTTATAAAGCTATGAAAGACTAAGATTAAGAGCCTGTGTGTTCATTCAGCTCATCAATCAAAAGTATTCAAAAATTCTCTGGTTAAGTTTTCCTTAAATTTTCTAGTTAAAATATTATTACATGATAAATTGTATTCTGCACTAGCCATGTTGGTCTCAGTAAAACATATTATTTTAAGGAAATAATGGGATAGACTGAGTTTTGAAGACAGACGGTATGATCATTCCAATAAATCAAAAAGAGATGAAGTTTTTGAGAACTAAAAAAATTAAGTTTTTTTTTTTTTAATTTAATTTTTACATTTTATACTGTTTTACTGATTCAGAAAGTGTATTATAACTTCAACTGTGTTCTATTTCAGCCTTGCAGTTCACCCGGATAAAACTTTAGTAGCTACAGGGCAGGTTGGGAAGGACCCTTACATTTGCATCTGGGATTCCTACCGCGTACAGACCGTGTCTGTTCTTAAGGATGCACATACACATGGAGTTGCCTGCTTAGCTTTTGATTCAGATGGCCAGGTTTGTATATCTTCTTTCTCTATGTTTTGAATTTAGTTTGATTTCTGATTCTACAAGATAGGCATATTAAAGTATTTTCTGTTTAGGTAGCTATATGGCTGTAGTATGAAACTCCTATTACAATTAAATTTTTAATGCAAGGACTGGAAATACAGCTCTTTCAAAGACGTTTTTGAGATGAAAATCACGATCTAGTATTCAAGTCAAGTAGAGGCATTGGGTGTTGGAGAAATATCCATAGAAGAAATGGCCCTCTGTGGCTCAAATGTAATTGCTTTACCACATACTTGTCACCTACTGTTCAAAGAGATCAGTTCCTGGCAAAGTCCTCACAATCCTGCAGCTTTTTTGACAGAGGAACTCCAGTAATCTCACTGCTAGGAGAGTCTCATTGGCTGGGGTGCACAGTGAACTTAATTGAATAATGGGGTTAGGACACAGAGTGTGTGGCTTTGTACAATGTGATTAGATTATATGATTATATGATATTTTGAGACAAAATTTAAAACATAAGTAAATGGTGGGCTATTCACAGCTAAACACGTTGATTATTTTTTTTTCCCCTGGAGGCAAACTATTAAAAGCATTCAGTTGTGAATGAACTAGGAGGAAAATAGATCTACGATTCACATAAACCTGAGAAATATTTCACATTCATTGTTTTATAAATATCTATCTGTGCAATTTTGTGATTATTGATGTCCAAATGAGTTTTCTGGTGTAACTCTGTGGTCCTACTTTATAGCTGGTTGCTAAAATATTTTTAGGATTGCTTAGATTAGCTGATACCTGGATTCTTGCACGGATCCTTATTGGGTTTTGTATTTGCTTGTGTACCTCAGAATTGCATCCCAATAGGGCAGAACTGCCTTTAGGTGATTTTCTTAAAATCATGTACTAGATGGCTAGCTGTCTATTGAGAAGTGCTTTATTATCCTATGGCTAGCTACTCTTCCACTGACCACACAGGGCTTTTATTACTCTTTCTGAGATCAGAACTGGCCATACAATGCATAAAATGTATTCTCACATGAAACAAAAGTACTTTTTATTGTGCATTCTTGTGTATATTCAGTTTAAATATTAGTCTGAAATGAAGGACACCAACACGGGCAATTGCCTTTAACACGTTTAAAAAGCATTAGGTAACTTGAATTACTAAACAGCACTATGGATTATATTTCCCCATTAAAAATTGGAACTAGCTTTCTATTTTAAGCCTAGTTTTCAACCATCTTCCTCCAGTTTTCTTAAAGTAAAGCCATTTCCTCTGAAATCTCCTGTGCCAATTCTAATTAAAGAAAAAAGTGTTCCTGGGAATTGTGGAATAAAAAAGCCAGTTGAGAAAACCCCCAAATCAACAGAACAAAATTTCTAATGCTATAATATTTTTTAAGATACTGTTCATTCAGAAATACCTGTTCTTAATTTTTTTTCCTCATTTTTAACTTCATAAGACTTGTGGATAAACTTTTTTTTAAAACCTATTTAAGCATCTAATGGGAATAAAGACTCACCAAAGAGCCCAGACAGTATGAGTTAAAGGTGGAGGCTCTTCTGAAATCTGCTGGGTGCCTGGCTGTAATTAAAAACAACTTACTGCTGTGTTGACCTTGCAGAACAGTAACGTTCTGTTTCTGGAAGTGCTGGAGAAGTTGCAGTTTATTCTGGAAATAAAAATTTGCACAGAACGCTTTTATATCTGGAGAAAGACCAATGCTGGAAAACATAAATATGGATAATGTATCTTGGCTTTTTGCTGCTCTYTCTGGCTTTGCAGAAGAAGCTGCTGTGCTGAGCCAAAATTAAAGGGCATGGTAGAAAGACTTTGAGTATTTGGAATTCAGAGCTGCTAGCAGTTCCAGTTAATTCAGTCAGCACRCCCAAGGGAGCTGGCATCTTGTGATAGGACAAAACAGACTTCAYATACATTGCTTGCACCTTTCCTTCTAATGCATACCTTTCATTCTTTTATATTGGATGTCTATTAATATCCAAGAAATATTTGTATTTTAGCCCCAAAACACAAATAAATTCAACAATAACCTAAGGTATAGATGCAATAAGAAATGTATTCTTTTCTCTGCTACTTCTGTCAGCTGTCCACTTTCTAAATAAAAGTAGACTGAGGAAAAGCCCAGATAATTGTGCTTCTCTACCTCAGCTGGATCCCCATAAAGTCAGCTTGGCTTCCTCCCACGCCGCTGTGCACAGCTTCTGGTTCCAAGGGTAGCTGCTCTGTTGAGTTGCTGCTGTGTTGTGTTGAGCTGCTGTGCTGCACAGCTCCAGTACATGGATTTACCGTGGCTCCCAAAATAGTGACACTGCATCTATATTTTAGCCAAGTTAATGAATTAGCTCTTTTTGTACCAGAAACTCTGGGGTGTCTGTTTCAGGCATTCGGATGAATTAGTTCTGAAATATTACTCCCTGCTGGACTTCGGCTGACACTGCATGGAGACAGCTTAGTTGTCTCTGCAGTGCTTCCCTGGCGTAATTTACCACAAACTGGGTAATGGAGAGTAAACAGGATTTGTTATCTTTTATAATACAGGGAGAAGATCTATGTGCAGCTTAAATCAAGGGATAGCTTATATGCTTCCTTTATTTTACGTACCTTCAATACAGCTTTAAATTTGGAGACAAATATATTTTGAGTAAATTTCCTATTTTGTACATTATCTGTAATTAACACTGTATTTTAAAAGTACTGATGGGAGCTGAATATCTTGCAGAACTGTTGCTATTTAAAAATACGTATATTAGTTTGGGCTTTTTCTATACAACCAGGAGATGACATCTGGTGGGAGGGAACCTGCACTTTGTTCAGATGTTTAATGAAGAGCTGTCAGTTTGCCTATAATTAAAAATGTCTTTTGTTGAATCAGGAATTAACTGCGGTTTCTCCTTAAAAGTAATAACATTTACTCTTCACAGAATTGCCTACAAATCTGATGTCTTTTATATTGAAGTATTTCACCAATATTATACGGTTCAATTTCTGTTCTGAGTTATTTTAGATGAGCCCTTTTTGTGTGCTTTCTAAAAATAATTTTTTTAAAAAAATGGAGTGAGGAGGGCACGGCCATAATACAAACATGCATTTCTAAATTTGGCATTAGGTAGCAGTAGGCTTCTTTAGCCAGATCTTCTAAATCTGTGTAGATTTAAAAATAATTGTTTAATTATGTGCATAAACTACTTGGCAGATCTATTCTTCTGGTAGTTCTGTGAATTTTCTGAACAGAATTCTGCCAAATTCTCTCCCAGAAGGAGGACTAAAAGTATAAGTGTTTCAACCAAAAAGGAAATTCATCATTTATCACTACTTCTTTATCAGCAGGAGACCTTCCTCAGTATACCTATGTTGGAAGAAAATATAAAATATTTCTTCATTTCTCCTAGTACTTTCACTGTCCATCTACCTCACTAATGGTAATTTCCTGACTGGTAGTTACAGTTCAGGTCTGATGTTGTTCACATCATGAATCTAAAAGATACTGCAAGTACTGCCATGGTTTCCATGGTGAAGAGAACAGTATAAAAGAGGTGAGAAAAAGTTGGAATCGGTGAAGGTTCCATGAAAAATATGTTGTGTTTTGATCAGTACATCCAAACCCCTGGGTAGGTGTAGATTGCTCAAGGGCAAATAAACTTATTTTTGCTACAATAATAGTTCTTTCTGAAAAGAAATAATTTATATTGGTAACTGGCAGGAGCATGTTTGTTCTTTCCTATATTTTATTTTCTTTTTCCTTCATTATCATATGTCTAATAATCAAGCATGTTGTCCTAGGTTAAATTCAGATATTAAATACACATCTAGCAATGGAACCCCAAATTTTGAACGTACCTTTATGTACCATTTCAAAGGCTCACATATAAATATTCTTCAAACAGTTTTTGATGTAATATATCGCAATCAAGTCTTCTGACTACTTGGTGTGTCTTGCAAGTTCCTGCAGTAGATCCTCACACAGTTTGGTTTAACAAGACCTCAGGTATTTTCGTTTCGGTGAAAGACAATATAAAAGTAGACTAGACTCAGAGGAACTTGTGGTGTAAGTCTGTAAATAGGTTTTTGGTTTTTTGGTGGTTTTTTTTTCATTAATACCATATTGCTTAGTACATTTGCTGGTAGGATATTGGTTGGGTTAGGCAGAGTTCAGGTACTGCATTAGGCATAATGCGTGCTGTCAACTCCCATGAAACCAAAGTTTAAAAAGATATATTTCATTGTTCTAAAATAAAGGATCTGTACCTTTTAAGACTACAGTGAAGGGTGCATGTGTACCTACTGCATTTAAACCAGAGGCTTTTGATAGTGGCTGTCTTAAGAAGGAAGATGTACACTATGTTTTTACGCTTATAAATGGCACGAAAAGGCATGCAGTACCTTGTCTCTGAATTATTTTGCTACAGAATGAAAACTGGAGCCTTCTGTTTCTTTATGAATAATGATTTCTTGTCTCAGTTGTACAGTAGTTGATAGCCTTACTGCAGTTACTGTTTTTTCTAATACAGCATTTTAGAGGAATGTCAGGTAATTACGCTTGTTTTCTTTGCTGGCTCAGCCCTTTTGTATTACCACAGATATCTCCTGACTTTAACCAATTTGCGTATTGAAAATTTGAGCCAAAAAATAGTGGACATTTAGTTGAAGGGAATTCAGTTGAAGAGATTCAGTTTGCAAGTTGTCTTCTTGATGCAAACCTTCAAGGAAAAGATCTGGTCAGTGTAATCTCTGAAACTTGTGTCCATTTGGACCAGATGGTTCATCTGCTGATCTTTGTCTCTTGAGGCAAAAAGGAAGGTTTCATTTATTGCATGTTCTTGAAGTGCAGGCTTCCCTATAACAGAGCAAAATGCTTAGGAGCTTTGGTTGGACTGTTAATTCCTTATGATAAGAAGTTATTAGACAGGACAATGAGAAGAACAAGGGACAGGCAGTAGGGACACAACAGATATGGTTGTTTTTAAGAAGTCATGTTACTGAGCTACAAGATTGTTTCCCATGAAAATAGTCTCTCATCTTCCCATGGTGCAAGTTACTCGGGCATATTCCTTTTACTAATATATGTTGGACATATCCATTACATATACATTATATATCCCTATCCAACATACATTGGCATCACATCTATTATATACAGTTGCAGTACGTTTGGCACTGGCGTGGTCTTTGCACTGCTACAGATCATGACACCCAGTTCTACTATCTCTGGTCTGCAGTCAAAGATCTCTCACCTAATAAGAAACTGATGGAAATCACATCAAGTTGGACATAATAGCACAGTCACTGGAAGGGGAAAAACCTACAACCTTCACAATAACGATTAATCTTCTGGATATGTTGCAGATGTATGCTATCTACCTTCTCCCCCCCTTCCCTAATTATTCAAGTAGTCATCGTCAATACTAGGATGCAAAGAAACTGAGAATCAGACCTACCTGACCTTTTTGCTATCTAATAAATTCAGCATAGACAGGAAGATTTTCCCTTCAGTTTTATTTTGTTCTTCTTCTTTCTTGCATTATTGAGATTTAAAAGTATTAAAATTATTAGTTATTTTAATTGGTGATTTGATATACTACGCTGTGTAAATGGCAGTTATTAAAAGTATATCCAATCCTGATTCTAAAGCTCAACAAAATGAGCATAATGAAAAAAATTGTATTTGGAAATAGTGAGAGCTTTTATTTCCCATTCGCTTTTATTATCAGGTTAATTGATCAAAATGCTAGAATCTCATGTACCTGAAAGAAGCACCTCAAATCTTTCATTATAAGAATTGTACTTGAGGCGTCGGTAACCTGAAATTAATAACCTGACTTTTTAGAAAAGATTAGACATTTCAGTGCTTTCTCCAGTGAGTAAATGTAAGTGTGAATATCTTGATGGTGCCTTTGCAATGTAGCTCAAACACAAGTCATGTGGGAAAATCCTTTTGTACACATAATAATCTGAACTACAGTAAACTGATTTTTGAGTTGATTTTCTGTTAACTGGATTACTGTTGTTTTTCCCTAGCGTTTAGCTTCGGTGGGACTGGATGCCAAAAATACAGTGTGTATTTGGGACTGGAAGAGAGGAAAACTACTGGCAACAGCTACAGGCCATTCAGACAGGGTAATTGTATGAAGGGTTTACTGAATTTTGTCTGGGAGTTACAAAACTGTTTTAAAAATAATTTTTGTTTATATTAGATTAATGAATAGATAATTTTGATCATTCTACCTGGCTTTAAAAATACTGAACAAGGTATTTATTTCTTCTCATTATGCCAGACATAGCACAAAGCACTGTGTTAATAATGAGGCACATGATGGATTCTTGAGCTGACTGTCTAGCAAGCCTAGGGAGGAAATACTTTATAATTACATACTGATTAGGATGATTTATAGCTCTTTATATAAGATGTGAAATGCTAGCTCAGTGGACAAAGATAATGTTCTTTCTGAATATGTCAAAAAGACATTTTATCCTGAGGGAAAGTTTAATTATCTCCTTTTTATTTTTGCTTAATACAGTTACCTGTAGGAGAAATATAATTAGGATAAATATTCTTTTTATATCTATTACCTCGAGGTAAAGGATCATAATAACCTCAATAAATATGAGAACTGAACAGGTCTGAGTTTAAAATATTATTCAGGATTAGGAAATGTTCAAACAGGTTTAGCATAAGCAAAATACCTTCCCAACATAGATAAGCACAAGGATGCATACATTAAAATAAATGATGGACACATTCTGACAACTTCTCTCTTATCCATATTATGATATTGTAACATGCTAGAATGTTATAATTTTGAGATATTGTAATGTTTCACTACACATGATGGATTATTTATATATGCAAAGCAGCAGACTAAACCCTTCCTTACAGTTTGTATGGACATACAGTCTATCTGCATCCTATGTGTCATCTGAATAAATCTAGTACTTCATTTTTACTTGCAATGTTCCCAACAGAATCTTAGTCCTTATTTGAATTTCTTTTTCAGAACTGGTTCACTTTCCAGTGACCTCAGTAGGTACAAGATCAGGTTCTGAATTAGCAGAAGACTCCAGGACAGGCAAGAAGTACTAAAATCTTAGTCTCAGTAGGCTTTCAGGACCAGAAAAAGGAGATTTGGCACTGAAGAGGGAGTGGGAGAGAATGCGTATCTACCTAGGCCACAAATTCTGATGATTTAGTGTGCAGGAGTCATAAAGCATTTCTGAAGGTGAAGTACCTTGTGGGTTCTAAGAACACCTAAATAAAATAGTACTTGAACTACTGTAAATCCTGACTTTTATAAAGAAGATAAATATTTTGTAGGAAAGCAATGCTTCCTTGTGTATAAAATGAATGATGGTAAGCTTAAGAGAATATGCTCCTGTAAGCTGATTGAAATTCTCTTGTGATTTATACTTAACAGCTGAGGAGCTAAAAGCAGCAAAAAGTCCCATTGTGTTCCTCTACAGACACACGTTTCCTGAAGTAACTTACCATTGTGGTAACCTCATTGGTTCTCAGCTTGGATATTGAAAAGCTGAATGCCAGAGGTGAAAAGTCTAAAAATAACATATTGTTGAAAATCTGGGCCAAAATACAAACTTTTTGTTTCCAAAATTTATACAATATTTTCCATTTGGCATAATCCCATAGTCATAGAATACACTGTGAGTTCTGGTAAGGTATATAGGATCTGATACTTCATTTTTTGATGCATGCTATTAGAGATGTAAATGTAACATTAATCAAAATGAAGAATTCCATTTTAATTCTGTAGATTAGGTCAGATGAATGATATTCACCCACTGTGTCACTGAGGTCTTTTGGTAATCAGGCTAAATTACATACTGTACCTTTTACCTAAAATAACGAATAAAGATAAATGTACCAATTGTTCTTCCCTAAACTTGAGGAACATCAGCTTACACCATAATTCTCATTTTATTTCAGACAGTAAATATTGTTTATTCATTAATATCTTGGAGCTAGAGTAGATTGGTAGTGTGAAGGCAGGAATGAGGTACGTTGACAGAACTATGTGAGGAAGCCTGCATATTTGCCTTAATCTTTGTTTACAGAGAGTTCCAAATTTACCTAAATAGTATTATTTCATTTTTAGTGATATGTTGCAACAGAAATGACGCCTAAAAATTGGTAAAAGCAAACTGAGCCTAGATGCAACTACTGTATAATTTAAAATATCAGCTTATTGTATTTCTTAACAGATATTCGATATTTCCTGGGATCAATATCAACCAAATAGAATCGTCAGCTGTGGAGTAAAACACATAAAGGTAAATAGCTTTTATTGTTTACTTGTTAAAAAGTAAATAAATGTCACAAAAAAAATTGTCCTCTTATATGATGAGGGCTTTAAATATAAGACAGTTTATATTTTTCTTTCTTTACTCCGTGAACATTTTAGCAAAACTTTTTGTTTGAAGCCAGTTTAGACATTCAGCAGTTACTGAGGTGCGGATCCACATAACAAGCAAAGTGGGAAGATCATTTGGTGATCTTCATCATTGTATACTTGTAATTTTGGGGTTCTCTGCCCTCTCTGTTCCACCCAAATTGTCTCAAAATTGTCTCAGCCTTTAGTGATTTCTCTTATCAAGCATCACAAAGGGTCACTGAACAGGTATAGGAGGAACTAAGTTAAAAGTATGAATTGAATGAACTGCTACCAGCATTTGGTAGGAATACCACAGAGAAGGTGTGCAATACCTGCATAGATGAACAGATGAAAACTCTAGGGCCCCACTATTTGCTCCCTCTAAGTCACCTTTTTTGGAGGTGATTTAAATATGAACCTAGATATATATACTCTAAGTTTAGGATAAAACATTCTCGTGCCTGTAAAAAGCTTAGAAAGAAATCCTTCTGCTTGCCAATATTCCCTGCAGGTTTCTATTTTTCTCCTGTCTCATCAAAAGCATTCCTAACAGATGGCAATTATTTCACATGACTGGGGTGGGAAGAGCTTTAACTAGAAGTTTAGGAAACCATTTAATATCTCCAGTTCTGGTTACTGAGAAGCTTGTGCCCTTAAAATCACCACTGCTTTCAAACTGTGGGTGGTTTTGGCAGAAGTGATACCATCTGTTGTATTCTGCAAGCTGTTTTCCTAAACCTGTCTGTGTTTGGCACCTGTATTCTGTTTAAAATGGCCTGATACCCTGAACATACATAATACCAGGCAAAGTAAACACAGGCATGCAAAAAAAAAAAAAGGGGAGGGGGAGGGGAAATTGTTAGATATTCTCCTCCAGTGACACTCAAACAGCAGTCTATATACTTGCCACTCATTTTAAGGCTGTGGGAATGTGATAATTTCTTTAACTTGCAATGAAGGAAAAGAACAGCTCTAAAGTAATTGTATCACTTTGAGAACTGGGACTAATACTTGGGAGTAGTGCCGTTTATTCCTTTAGCATTGTAGTTCTATTGGCTCATTTGGCTGAGCAGATACTAGAAGCTGTGGTAAAGCCTAGGAGCTAAGGAATCTCAGACTGAGCTCAGGATCCACCCTCCACCCATTTCCTAACACTGCTATCTGCTCTCTTGCCCTTCTACAGCTAACCAGAAGTGAGGAGAATATATGTTTTACTCACAGTATGAAAGCCCTGGGGGAAGTATTCCCACTGCCTTCTCATAAATTGGCTTATATTGAGGCAACAGGAAAATTAATTGAATTAGAAATAGAGAAGGCTCTGAAATAAAAATCCTTGATCCAAGGATTTTCTGGAATTCAGCTTTATAGGAATTCTATGGGAGTAAGTACAAAGAGAAAGACCTAAAAATTTGGCTTATAGCCATGGAAGGATGTAGGCGTGTAAAGTGGGAATGAGATAGACATTATGCATCTATGTCAGGCGCTTCAATGTTCCTGTCCAATCTCTGAAAGTATCTTTCCAGTGTGCAGTGGACCACAGAGCATAGATACCTCAACTAACAAAGACCTGAGCTGGCAAGTCCGTTCAGGACTATGCTACACCATGTAGATTTACTGTTCTGTTTCTGCATGTGTCTAGAACATCCTAGTGCTGGCAGGCCTGGATTTTTCAGCACTTCTCTTACACATCTAATTGAAATTCTCTTCACTCTGCCTTCCCTGGAAGGTCTGATCCTTGAGGGAGAGCTGAGTGCACTAACTATCCTCTCTGCTTGATAAAATTACATTTATTTAAAAAAAAAAGCACTCTGAACTGATTCAAAAAGAAATAGTGTGATATTTCTAGCCCACCCTTCTAAGACAAACTTTGTATTCTCTTGACTCTTTTCTGTTCCCCAGTCAGTCTTACGTTCTTTTTTGCAGAATGTTACTGTGTCTGTGTAGAAGTCAAGAAAGTCACCGTTCCACACTTAGAGAACCTACTATTCTCATAGCCAGACAGTTGTTTCACGTACAAGCGTTTTCAGTCTCCATCCAACAGATGGTTTCTCAGTAAATGTAACTATATTTGAGGGATGTATTTCTTTCAGTGCATTGGAAAAGGGCAGAAATGTCTACTATAGGCATGTAAGTTCTTGAAGGTGAAGTATTTTATTACTTCAGAACTGTAGCTGTATTTTAAGTGTTGCAGACAAGAAAAATGGGACATTCCTGGCTTTAAAAAGTGTGCGTTCATATTGACAGATACCACCCAGCAAAACATGATAAAAGATAGTGAGATAATGAGAAGGTGTAGCAATAGTGAGTCAGGATTGTGCCTTACTTTCTCAAACAGTTTTCATTCTCATGGAATCATAGAATAGAATCATAGAATCGTTTAGGTTGGAAAAGACCTTTAAGATCATCGAGTCCAACCGTTAACCTAGCACTGCCAAGTCCACCACTAAACCATGTCCCTAAGCACCACATCTACACGTCTTTTAATACCTCCAGGGATGGTGACTCAACCACTTTCCTGGGCAACATGTTCCAATGCTTGACACCACTTTTGGTGAAGAAATTTTTCCTAATATCCAACCTAAATCTGCATTTGCCTGGGGGTTTCCTTGGTAAGTGGGCAGTTTCTGGAGTAATGGGCATTCTGATAGGACTACAGGAGTCATTTAAGTGTCTGTCCAGACACTATTCTGTAAGGATATACATCTGTGAGATCTGCACACTAATATGAAAAATCAGAAATTCTGCAGAAATTTTTCCTAATATGACATTTACATTTCACAGTTTTGGACATTGTGTGGAAATGCGCTGACAGCAAAGAGAGGAATATTTGGTAAAACAGGAGATCTCCAAACTATCCTTTGTTTAGCCTGTGCAAAAGAAGATATCACATACTCTGGTGCTTTAAATGGAGACATCTATGTTTGGAAAGGACTAAACTTAGTCCGCACAATTCAAGGAGCACATAGTGTAAGTTGTGTTTTTAATGTCAATTTCTGAAATGAACTGTTCATTGAATTGAAAAACTTCTGGAAGGCTTATCTACAAAGATTTTCTTCTGTTTCAGGTCAGAAGAATGTCTAAGACTGTTCATCAATTAAGAACTTAAATGTAATCTTATACTTTGTTTACATGTTGTCAACAGATGCTAGCTGCTGAACTGATATTGACAGAACTGCTGATATTTATAGCATTGATTTAACCAAGCACACTAAATCTAAAGTGAAGTTTCTAAATCTAAAGTTTCACAGATTGAGTAGCTTCAGTTATGATCGGTTTACTTAAAAATAGTTGGTAACCAAATTATCTTACTTTAAATAGAATTTTACCACTAAAATTCCCAATACTGAGGAATGACTCTTCATAAAAGTTTCAGTGTGGAGTAAACCTGTTTAATCTGTGAATTGCACTCCGACCATATTCTGAAGACAGTTTACTCCAATGAGCTTCATAACACCCCCCCCTAATTTGGAGCAGTTATAATTACAGAGAGAAAGGGGAATGTATAGGATCGTGTTAGATTTCTGACCACTCTAATATAATAAATTTATGTCTCTGTTGTTGCTGCAGTAAAGGCACAGTAGGATTTTCATGTCTTGTTTCAAATGTATTTGAGAACTGCTCCTATTTTGAATATGATTGTGGCTAATGGCATTCTAGCATGGGTTTTTTGAACAGAAGGAAACAACAGTATTTTTCTTAGAAGAGCGATATGAAATCTAATAGTTGTCGCTGTAGTTTTCTTCTAGAACCTTTCTAGAAAAGACCACTGCAAGCTTAGCGGTTTTTTCTGACCTCCCAAAATTAGTTATGTTGGCAGTGCATCAAGATTCATAGTAGCTTTTCAAATTAGATCTAAGTGTTCAGAAAGTAATCGTTATTTATAGAAGTAATCCCTAATTTATTGAAGCAGTGGGACATCTTACCTGCAGAACTACCGTGTAATTGCCAGGTTGTGGTTACGTGCAACTGCAATAAGATGGAAATATCTTTGGCAAACAATAAACCCCTGTAGTATATTTGCAGCATTTTGTTTACAGAATTTTATTTAGATTCATTAGAATTATTAAATACAATCCCTTTCTATACAATGTGTTCTGTTTCATCCTTATAAATTATGGGGTTTGCCACGGCTAATATGCATTCTCTTGCCCAATTTCTAATCTCTGTGTAATTGATTATTAGAAATAATAATTTATTAAGACATTGAACAAGGCCACTTTGAAAACAGAGGACTTCTCTTCAAATTCACTAATTTCCATGCAGTTCAACTTGCCTCTTAACTGAGAGGTTTTCCTAATAAAATACTGAATCAGCAGGCATTCCATGAGCTATTCTAATGTAGTACAGCACAGTCATCAATAATGAGGCATTTTCAAAAATGAAGACGAAATTCAAACTGTAATAGAAACTTGTCTTTCAACGAAGAGAATGAATTGACACTCTTTCAGTTCCTGTCAAGATTCCAAATGATGTCTGAACTGAATTCATGAAAGAATGTCTCAATCATCTCCGCACCTGTAAGAATATTTGTATTGCTTGTTTGCTTGTTTTTGTTTATTCTGGGTAACTATTTATTTTAAGTGTTCCATTATTTATTTAATAGTCCTTATAATAATATTAACCAAACGAAACTTAAAGTTCTGCAAATAGGCTATATCACTCATATCCGTACAAAAATTTCTACCTAAATCACTAAAGTGGGAGCACTTGAAATAAAAGCATCCCTCTGTGTTTGCTGGTTTGCTTTCTGGAGGGACAACATTTTGCTGCCTAGCAGTTTCTAGCTTTTAACAAGAGTGTTCAAAATCATTTGCTTTGTGTGTTTAAATTAATTGTAAAGAACTTTAAAACTTGTTATACTATTGGTTAACAGGCTGGAATTTTTAGTATGTATGCTTGTGAGGAAGGTTTTGCCACTGGAGGGAGAGATGGTTGCATTCGGTTATGGGACACTGATTTCAAACCAATTACTAAAATTGATCTCAGGGAGACTGAACAAGGATACAAAGGTAATGCGCTATTACTTTAATGGTTTTTCACACATCTAGATAATGGATTGTGACACAATTTAATTTGAAGCATAAATGTCTCTGCATACTGCTGATTTTTTTACTTAATGACTGTATTTACTTTTGAGATCTGTATTCCCTTTTTTCTCTGACAATGTGGTAGCCTGATGTAGCCTGAAGAGTTTTCCATGTTTCATAGTATAAAGAGGGATGCTTATAGTTGCTGCTCCCTACCATGCAATTACAAGAAGATAAGTAAAAACTAATTAAACAGAAAAAGATAGGAGCAAAACGAGCCAATCTTTAACTTAATTAATTAATTGCAATTCATTTAGTTATTTGAGATTTTGGAACCCTATATTCAAAGATGCTGAGCATCTGAGCACTCCATTAGGTTCATTTGGAATGGTAGCACTTGGCATATTTAACAGAGAGAATGTTATTAAATTCTTGACCATCATATTTGTTGAATCTAATCATGCTTCCTATGAGCTTAGTCATCACTTTATTTTATGATTAGACTCTCAGAGCAATTATAATCTCCATAGATCATAATGCATGCTTTATCAAGATCTCAGTCTTCTGGGCATTCTACACGTGCATTTGGATTGAGAGTTTAGCAGTCTGTTTGCTGACCTGAAGTAGGCTTTATACACTTTCGACAGCCAACTTTGTAATGGTTAGTGTTAATTTCCCCTGCTTCTTAGCTTACGTTTTAGACCTAGTTTTCATATTAAAATTACCATTGGAATAGTCAAGAGGCCACTAGGAAGGATAAAATTTTCTTTCTCAATTATGGATATTTTGGCCTGTAATCTAGTAACAAGCTTGTCCTGTTTATTTTTCATCTTACTTAAGCCAGATCAGCTGATGATTCTAATACTTTTAAAATGCATAGGTTTGCAATATCTAGGCTCATCCAACAAACAAACTGCCAATAGCCTTAGATGAACACTGCTCTACCAGTTTGCCATACTGTAGTGTAAACTCATGGAATTTAGCCCTCAAAGAAGTTGTCAAATACACCCAACCAGTAGTCCCTTTGCTCTGTAGTTCTGGCTTTATGTAGTTTTTTGCAGCCAGAATCATAATGTTTAACATTCATTTCTAGAAAACAATAGCAGTACCTTATGACCATTTACAGAAGTTTTGATCAATTTAGAAATACTTTCTAAAAATTATGGAGATATAAGCCTGTACATGTGGGTTAGACAGATCATTCTGGCTAATACCAGTCTTGCAGGCAGTCCGTTCCTAATAAAAGTCAGAATAATATCTATGAAGGGCGACACAGAAAAAGCAGTGCTCACACATGAAACATGCATCTTCAGCCTCTTTGGTTCTTTGTGAAGTGATTCTGGGAGGGAGCTTTATCCCACATATTTGTAAGACCAGAGTAGAAGCAATTTTTTTGCTCTTACTGCTGCCTGGGATGTGTCCACACTCAATGCAAAATGGACTTTAGCTGACTTCAGTTACTTTTAATTGACTGTAGTTATCTTCTGTCGAAAATTATTACTTCAAAATTAAAATTTACATTACAGAGCTGTAATTGTATTCATAAGGGTGTCTTCTTGTAGCACATTGTTTGCAGAAAGCATCTAGCTATCCTACAGGTTGCCCAAGAAGAGATTTTGATCTTGATGGAAGTTAAATCAAGGAAGGACTTACTGAAGGTGAATTCTTTTTAGACATGCTATGGAGTGATTCTAACTTGATGCCATTATTTCTACCATCTCCTAAATGCTACATGATACAGAATATATAGATGAGAGCAGCTAAGTAGAACCAGACACCGTAAAGGCAGCTATATGGCTGAGAGACAGTCAATAGAGGTTTTTGCTATCTTCTTACTTGGCAAAAGTAGTAAAAATTTCATTTGCAGAAAGTGAATTGAGTTACCATTTAGACCTGTATGTAAATGATAATAAATTTTTAAAAATCAATTCATTAATTGATTTCTAAAAATTAAAACTGGAACATTGTCCAGATCTTGTCTTCAAAGCATTTAAATCCTTCAGGTTTATGTTTGTTTGTCAAAATAAAAACATTGCCTGCTTTAATGGCAAGAAGCTGACTTAAGCAAGTCTGTAAAAGTTTATCAAAGCTTAGTCAAAGATGGTGTGCCCATGAGCATGATCATTGAGACTAAGTAAAAAGACATCATGGTGTATCTCTGAAAAGTGCGGTGGGACTGCTGGTCTGACTACAACTATAAAAAAGTAGGACCTTGGGGATGACTCCAAGTCATAAAATCTAAGCATGCGCTTACACCCTGTCACCATCATTTTTTTAAATTTTAATGTTTTTACTGTTTCAGGGTTTCTTCTCTCTCTGTGTTCTTTCAGTGTGATATAACTCTTGCCTGCGATGTTCCTGTTATGTCTCTGTCCTTTTCCGCTGTTTCTGTCTCATATGTCATCCACTGATGATCACTTCCATTTAGTGCTTGCTGCTAACAGACTCTGGAAATTTTGTTTCATTTTCAGTTATGGTGGTAGCCTTAGCTGCTTACCTATGACCTTCTGTCCCTCCTTTCCAGTTACTTTTTCCAAAGCAGTTTGCAAAGGCATCAGCTTTCAAACTTAAAACGTCTTTCTAGSGTGCCAGGAAGACTTCCCCCCCTGCCCCGTATATACTCATTCATTGGTCATCCTGTACTGAAGAGTACTAAACACTTTTTAAATGAGATGCATCACCAGTAACAATCTGATCATAGGCTTGGCTTTTATATTGAAATTTACATGTGTGTTAGTAAAAAATCTGATAATGGCTAATCTTTATGTGCAGTACATCACAGAAAACATTACCTTTCCCACCTCAAAAGATGTACTTTTTATTCTAAAACTTAATAATACCCATTTTCCACTTAACATCTGAACTTAATTCCTTGTATGGCCTTTGGTGTTTATCAAGAAGATGTAAGTCAAAGCTTCAATAGAAATTTAGCTAAGTCACAAAGTGACATTGTCAAAATTAAAAGGTACTGGAAATGGACAAGACAATAAATGAAGATTAATTTGCCCTTCTCAAGAGATGACACAAAATGCCTACAATATATTTTATTTACGTGACCAGTAGTTAATTGCGTTGTGTGTTTGGTTCCAAAAGATGGTAAAATGATGACGTGGTT
This sequence comes from Oceanodroma leucorhoa, assembly GCA_030449065.1. Lineage (NCBI taxonomy): Eukaryota > Metazoa > Chordata > Aves > Procellariiformes > Oceanodroma > Oceanodroma leucorhoa. The sequence goes on along the minus strand of JASVER010000045.1, from coordinate 6,281,538 downwards.
GACCTTGACTACATAACAAATGGATTTTTTATTCTTTCACATCTCACAGCATCTAGACACATTATCCAAACTTTAATTTTCATATACTGGAACAGAAAATACAAACGCTGCAGGCAGTCAACCAAAGAATGCTATTAAATTGCTCAGCCTGTTAAGAGGGTGTTTTTAAACCTGTGGTTAGTAAAATTCCAGCTGCAAAGTTAGGATCAGATTCGTGGAATAAGATCAAGCTCTCTAGAAGTTATGCAAAGCAAGATTCTGTTGGGTTTTGGTTTTTTGTTTTTTTGGGTTTTTTTTTTTTGTTTTTTTTTTTAATAATCAGTTGGGACAAAAATAGAGAAGTGTGATAACATGGGCCCAAACCATTTAAATCCACCATAAAAATTTTATTCAACACTTTATTTAAATGTGCAAAAAAGTAAAGTACTGAAAAAAGGAATAAAACCAGCTTCAGTCACAGGAACCTTGCCTAATCTAAAATTTAGATCTTTAAATCATGTGAAATTGATTTGTTTTTTAAAGTAAATTCCCAAGTTGTACACAAAGCATAAGAGCTTGATCCTTTGAGAAACTGGCAGCAGCAATGTTAGATACTCAACATTTTCCCAGGATTGAGCCTTCTCTTTTTCTGTCAAATTGAGATAATTTAACAGAACTGTTTTAAGATTTAATCAGCTGCGATGTGTTGTAAGACTTCAGTGTCAAAGCATAACAGTTGTTATAAATTAACTCTTGAAGTCTTAATGATCTTCACTGTACTGACTATCACTTTGTCTCATCATTGCCATTAATCTAAGATTATTCTGTCCCCTGTCAGGTTTGTCCATCCGAAGTGTCTGTTGGAAAGCGGACAGACTTTTAGCAGGGACACAGGACAGTGAAATATTTGAGGTGCTAGTAAGAGAGAGAGATAAACCCATGCTGATTATGCAGGGTCATTGTGAAGGGGAGCTCTGGGCCCTGGCGGTCCATCCGAAGAAGCCTTTAGCAGTCACAGGCAGTGATGATCGATCTGTACGGTAAGGCTAGATTTTATTTATTTTTTATCTATTCATTCACCTATACATCATTGTTAACCAATGTCAATTTGACATATTTGTAACTTATTTATTTTCTGGCCTTATGTTAAGACTCCATTAAGACGACTTCTTTTTTTCCGTGTTTTGCTTAGCAGCTTTGCTTTTTCTCTTCAGCCCTCATATTTGGACTCCACACATCATGTAAAAGTAATTGGAATTTGTGTTCAAAACATGCTGGCTTTATATACTCTGCTTTAAGTACTAATTCATTACTGTTCTGAACAGCAGGTGTAGGTATCTAAATGGAGAATGGTCACCTCGTACTTCTCTTCTGTTAATAATATGTAACAAGCCTAAAACCTAAATACCTTTGACCAATGTTTTACACAGCAGGTGTCTGACTCAGCCATGAGTGTTTAGAAAATCTGGTCTAAAACCAATTCAATTAAAATGCTGGAAAATGAGATCAATGAAAATGCACTGGTTTACCCCAATGAAAAAGATCCTTCAGATGTTTAGTTGTAGCACTTGTGCCTCAAGCCTTTGTAGCAGAGATTTGAAATTTTGTACACGTATTTGTGGAAGTTGCCACAAAGTCAAGGATGTTTCTTTTTCTGTCCCTGTTAAAATTTGGCAAATTGATAAGCCTCTGAAAAAAACCTAAGCATTTTTAATATGCGTAGTAAGACTTTACTGTAAAGTTTGGAGGTTAAGCTAAGATTCTCACTGTAGTGGATGGTGTACTCCCATACCCACACAGCGTTATCTCAACTGGGCATGGACACTGCCCATTGTGACTAATTATTTACCTGTGATTAAAGAGATTGAGGTTTTCCTGACTGCCAAAGCTACTCATGGGGACTGGAGAGATTTTTGGCAGACCAGGTTTTATTATGGCAATCTCCTGATCTTTCCTCAAATTGTGGTTCTGCCCTTGCCCTGAAGCCCTACCCCTTGCAGAACAGCACATACAGTGGGGTTCATGACAGCTTGGTTTCCCAAGCTCTGATTACCCTAATGTCCTCCTTAGTGGTTTCTCCTGACCTTACTATCCTAATTTCTAACCCTTCCATCAGGATTTTCTCCAACCCTATGCCAGATGGTGACTGTTTTTCATCTTATATAGACAAATTGATTGCATATTTTCAAAGTATTTCAGGCAGTTACCAAACAGTTTTTTAGTTTTTATGGACTACTAGTCAACTTACTTCAGAAATATACATGTGGATTCTACCATTTGGCCATATTTCAATGGGAAAAATCAATCCCCTACCATACATACAGTTTCTAATTTACGCTCCTTCAGATTCCACTTTATGATTCAGCTCTGCCTTGAAGCTTGCTGGTCAGTTGGAATTTCTTTTTCCCTTCCTTTCTGTCTTTTTACTTGTACTGGTTTCCTATTCCTGCCATGCCGCACCTCTTTCTAACCATAATTAAAATCCAGATTGTGAAACTAACAGAACTGCCAGTTGTTCACTACAGTCATGTTATCTCGTGTTTCCTACACATTAGTATTATTTGTTTCAGTTTATAAAACGCATGGATAGTCTCTTCTGCTTGGGTTTGTCTGCACAGTTGTATAGACAGGCACAAATTCACACTGCCTGCATTCTGGTAGGATACAAGCCAGCTCTGAAACAAGAGCTGCAAAGCTGGGATTAGCATTGTACTGCCCTCAAACTAGTAAGTCATGCTAAGACTTTGGATTTATTATCTTGGACTCATCTCTTGGTTAGCAGGGTAATTCAGCTCTGGCTTGGAGCTGAATAATGTGCTGCTTACCCAAAGGGTGCTTGGAGCAAACTCGTGCCCCTCTATGAAAGACTGTGCAAGCATGCTCTTTATGCACATAAAGCCTTAATTAGTGGTGCTTTTATGATTATTATCAATGTTATAGTTATTATTATGTTACTGATGCCTTTGAACATTGCCATTCTATAAAATGTGCGTTTGTTAATATTACAGATATTTTACTGCACTACATCACACATCCATTTAGCTGTTTAGGCACTAGAGAATGAGGGATTTGAATTCTAGTTCAGACAGTGCTATTTTTTTATATGCTAATGCTTCATGTGAGGAATTCCAGTGAAATATATAAATATTTTCATTAAGATAAAAAAGTACACAAAAGGATTTTCTTACAATTTTTTTTTTTTTCAATAATAAAATTGTATTGACAGGAATGTTTCTATATTGCTGTTCATTGTGTAATTTTTCTTAGTATTTGGTTATCACATTATTTTGAAAAGAGTGGCTATATAATATAAATCTGAATTGTTTTACAAATAAAAGTATTTAGTGGGCCAGATTATGTTCTCATGTCACAACTGAGAGAAGGCTCTAGCCAAATACAGGTTTCCTGCATTTTAAACTTCAAAAGCATATCAACTAGGAAAGCTGCCTGCTTCCTGTCTCTTACAACAGGAACGGGAAAAAAGCATCGTTCTCACCTGAATGCTAAGAGGCATACAGAGTTATTTATTACATTTGTTCAATGGACCTCACACATGTCTTTTTGTAATGTCGTGTTATAACGTCTAGCTGCAGGACCACAAGTAGCTGCTGTTCTGGCAGAACATCTCCGCTACACTGTCTGTCTTCTTGAGCTCTTTCTGTATTCCTGCATTTGTAAGAAGATTGATTGGAACCTGTTTTTATATGAATCCCTTCGAATATTTATATTTCTGATTTTCTGTGTGGAGCATTGTTCTGCTGATTGAATGAAAAAAAGCAGCAGTAAAGCTTCTGTCATCAGCTATGGCTTTTTCTGCAAATTAAGTGGTTGCTAGTAAGCCTCTTGGGAGGCTGTAATCAGTATGTGCTCCAATAAATAATCTGATCTGTCAAGTATATGACAGAAAAGACTGGAATATTGCCTAAAAAATAATGTTTCATGAGCCTGTTTGGGTTTTTTAAACTCAGTCATTTAAACAAATGCATAGGAAAGTTGCCAAAGAATGCTAAAAACATGTCTTTGCCTTATTTGAAAATACATACACTTTTTATATGGAAATAGGTTTTTTATCTGGTGCTTCTAAAAACAACATGCACAAGTATTTTGCCAGAAGAGATACTTTTTCTAATTTCATAAGCAAAGACAGGCTTTTATTTTGTCAGTTTTGTATACAAATGCCTGTATGTGTGCAAAATGCCTTTTTTTTTCCTGTTATGAAATTAAAAAGCTTATATTTGGAATTACCCTTCCATCAATTTAAAAATTTGGGTTTTTTTTTTTTAAGAAAATTGAATTATTCTGGTTGCACTGCCATGTATTGCAATTACACTTCTAATGCATTGGTCAAAGTGATCCATGTGAAAGCAATATTTCGGGGGCAGATTTTATCTCGGTGTTAGCTTTTAAATCTTTCCAAATCCTTTCTGGTTCATTCTTTATTGTATTGGACTCATAGCTTCTCCCTAGTAAGGCTAAGAATCTTGCATCTTATCTACTTCTGTTTTGTCTTTGAAAACAGTTTTAGCATCCCACATCCACTTTTTTCACCAGGAAATGGTACTTGCCATTTTTTCAGAGAGAAGCCTTTTCGAGTTCTTCTCATCCTTTTATTCTGTCAGCCTAAGAGGAAACCAGCATCGTTCAGGGTTGTTGATTCTGGACTGATCCTAATAACATTAACCTGACAAGGCCCGAAGGGTTTCTTTCTCAATGCAGGCAGTCGAACTCTATAATCCTTTTACTAAATTTATTAAACTCTATCTTTTTTTTCTCCTGTTACTCTACTTCAAGGCTGTGTCTAAATGTTACTGCTGGGGTGGTCAGAAACTTCCTCCTTTTCAGGCTATATTCAGTGTTCTGTTTATGCTGTTTGTTCTACTGCCAACATGGTCCTTCAGTATAACTTTTTCTCCTTCTTTGACGTTTATCCTACTGATGTATTTTTGGAAGCAATACTATCCTTTCCTGGCCTTTGTTTCACTAAGGTATAAAAGTTAAACTCTTTTGGTCTTCTTTAATGTGATAGAGCCTTCATTCTCTTAATCGTCCTAATAATCCTTCACTGCGTCTGTTCCTGTATTTATTCCAATTTCTTGAGATAACTTGTAAAGAACATGCCAGATGAGGTCACTATATGTTGTGTGCTATTGTTTTTGCGTACCTTCTGGAATAGCACCCAGAACATATTTTAGAATCAAATTTCCTTTCTCCTGTCTGCAACTCACTCATGGATCATAGTCATTCTATAACTGAAAGATAGTGTGAGATCTTACTTCTTTTTGCTGGTTCCACTTGTGTTTCAAGCTTACAGCACAGTGCTAGACATAAGGCTCTGAAAGTATGGGCTTTGGTTAAATTTCATTCCATGACTATTTGTTTCATCATCAAGAAACCTCTGTTCCTTCCAATATGATAAATCCATCTCTGGGTTCACAGCGCCTCCCAGCTTGCTGTCCATAGCAAATCTCATCAGCATTCTCATCTTTTGTGCCAGTGTCTTTAGTGGAAATATTAAATGTTACTATTCCAAAGCTTGTATCTAGAAATCTCAGTAGTATCTTCCATCCAGCCTAATTGTTTCTTTCTGTAAAGCTCGCTATAAAACTTCATCTAGTATCACATTACAGTTCTTGTACAAATTGTCATTTTTCTTGAGTTTAGCCAATAATCACATATGCTACTAATCAAATATTTTACTGAGTATTTTACAAATCTTTACAAATATGTTAGATTTACGACACTCTCCTCAAAATAAAGATAGTCGGGTATTGCTGACTCAATTTTTCTGCCCCAGGAGGTCTTTTATGCATTTTCTTCCATACTTTTAATTATTCTTTTCTTTAAATTTTTTTCTAAATCTTGCATACTACTCAGACCTGATTAACTAGCTTGTAGTGATCTGGGAAACTCCATTCCTTCTTAAAAATATAGGGACATTATTTGCTTTTCTCCATCTTATGGCATAATTTATTGGTTGATTCTTTTTCTTTAAAATTATGTAAATGAGTGAAACAGCATGCAGTTTTGTCTACTAAAATTCATTCAGGGTTATGACAAGAAAATTTTCCCGGTGGTTGGAATGTTTACACTCTCTGAATATTGCTTTCACTTTCAGTGAAAATTTCAGTCTGATCTGCATTGACCCTTTCTGTCTACAGAAACTGCATTTTTTTTTATTATTTGTCTAGGGGAATTCTATTATAGCAGATAAGTAAAGTCCAGAGAAAGCACCAAATGATTATGTAATTTAGCTTCACCCTGTTTTCTCTTCTGCTATCACAGATATGTTCAGGTCTGAGGTGCCATCCCTGCTAGAACTGGGAACAGTAGACACTCCTTTATTTTTAAAGAAATTTGAATCTGGAGCTTCACTTGAAGGTGTCTGAAATTTTCATTTGGTATTATTTGTGAAGACATTCAGTGCCACTGTTGGAAAATTCTGTGTCCATGTAATGATTCAGGCAGTCACTGTACACACCCTTTCTCTTTTACATTGATAAGTAGTTTTGAATTTTTAAAAACTAAATTTATGTAAGTCTATAAGCTCAAATCAGTGAAATTTTCTTCATTCCATGGTTGGAAAGGAACTCAATACATTACAAAATCTTAATAAAAGGTGTGCGTGCAAATGGGCCTTTACCAAACGAGTTAGACTTTTTGTTTTTACTCTTGATGATATTGAAATATTGTGCAGTTGAGAAAAATCTCCTATTACTTTCAATTTCCTTTGATGCAGATTATGGAGTCTTGCTGACCATGCCTTGATAGCTCGTTGTAATATGGAAGAAGCAGTGCGGAGTGTGTCTTTCAGTCCTGATGGATCACAATTAGCACTTGGAATGAAGGACGGCTCCTTCATTGTTCTTCGAGTACGGTGAGAAAATCCTACATTAGTTTCTCATGTTGTCAGGTTTTTTCTCCCGAGTAAATCAAGACCATATTATAAAGTCTTTTATTCATATGAAAAGAAAAAATAATTGGGTATTTTATCAGAAACAAAGAGTAAAAATTGAGCATATGCTTCCGTAATATCACTTGGTGTTTTAAAAGGTGGTAGTTTGGCAATTATGCTTTATTTAATTCAAAATATTAGCTCCTCATAATAATGTTGATAAAATTTAAGACTTGCAAGTTTGGCTTTTTTTCTTTATTTATTCTGAAATTATACAAATATTTTGTGAAAAGAAACGTGCATAACAGAGATAACAACATAGTTTTGAGAGGGATCTCCTTGATCATATTGTTCATTTCCTGCCATATACAAGAATGGATACTATGCAAAATAATCAGTGATTGAAAGACATTCTTAAGCATTTGCAAGATATATGTGAATTCTACTTTTCATATTAGATGACAAGCCTTTTTTTGCATGAATGCATCGTATGCAGCAGGCATTTTCTGTGTGGAATACTGTTACGGAGGACACACAAAAGCAGGTGAAACATAAAATTGGCCATAGAGTGAAATGGCCAAACAAAATAGCGTGATTTCAAAACACATAAGCTATTTTCATTGATACTTGGAAGAGTTTACCACTTCCTTAACATTGTTCCATATGCTTGGTAAGCATATATTTAAAATACTTTGAACTACCAGCTGATAGGAGGGAAAAGCCTGTAATCGATGGAAGATTTGTGAAAACCCCTGTAATGTACTGCTTTAATGACTTTAACAAAACTTAAGTGATCTGTTCATATTAATTTAAAATCCTTTTCAGACTAGTATTTTTCTAAAGAAGTTAATCTTCTTTGTCTCACAGTAATCTTGTCTAAGATTTAAGATCTAATTTGCCTGATACCTAACACTATTCATGATTCAGCTGACGGAGACTGATAACGATAAACCAGCATTATTCCTGAAAGAGTGGCCACACTCTTGTGTAAGGCCCTGAATGCAATTGCTTCTCCATCTGTTCCTTTTTTGTGACAGATCTTCTGATAGGGTAACAAATCTGCAGCCCATAATCCAGGAAAACTGGTCGATGGCAATGTGTTTTGTTGGCATTTTTTGGAATCATTTACTCAGCAACATGAATCTTTGTTCTCCTTTTTCTTGGCCATGAAGGATCTGGCCGTGGAATAATCCAGAGAATTCGCTGCTCTTCTCAGTAGCAATATTTACCACTATGGAATAGTTATGTTACTGGTTTTCAGTAATAAGGCAGAGCTAAGAATGGGTTTTTTTCCAGAACACTTTTTGAAGGAAAAAATGGCTGTGAATAAATAAGAATTTTCCCAACAAAATTTCTACTGTTATTGACATTTGGGAGTTTCACCATTATAAGAGAAATTTCTAACAAAATTATTCTGTTAGTTTTTTTTAAGATCCTGATCATCTATAATATCAACCTTCCCATTCATATCAGCATCTCCCAGAAATCTCTGTCTTCAGTTACGGATTATTCTTCTTTTTCTCTTAAACAGTACTATGTATCAGCATTTTTAAGATATATTAACAAAATTTATTGTTTTTTAAATAAATTTGAGTATTTTCATAAATTTGGTGCTACTAGCAGTAATTTATTAAAGCAGGAAAAATATTTTAAAAGCTTAAAGTGGAGAGTAGCAGAAGCATGACATCTGCAGAAGACTCTTCCTCACAAAATTTCCTTACAGACCAAATGTATAATCTGGTATGGACTGTCTTTGTAAATACAAAATTAATGGTACTGAGACCTGGTTCTTTGTTCAGCCAACTCAGGGGATGATTATTTTTTTTTTAATTTAGTTTTAATTCTTTCCTCATAGCCAAAGAATTTGGGGAAACCTATTTGCAAAAATTTTGTCTGCATTCACTAGCATTGCATTTTTTGGTTCCTTGATTGATAGGAAAGGGGGTTATATCAAGTGTAATTTGATAGGGAAGAACTGAATATTTTTTTGAAAACTAGACTATATAGCTGTCTTGATTTTTTTCAAAGACGCATGCAAGGCATTGTTACTTCTGTTTTTCCACTGGTGGGTGATGGTGGTGGTGGTGCCGCAACCCCTAAAGGTGTAGCTAACAGGTCGTGGCATGCAGGATTAATCATACCTAACTTTACCAGTCTAATTGTGAGCCTCTAATCTAAACTGTTTGCCTGCCTCCCCCAAAGATTCAATGTGGAGAAATGGGTATGTCCCAAAGGCCATTTCAGCATGGTCTTGTGAGAGACAGGGTAATCACTCTGTAGATGGAACTCTTTTTCCATTGCCTATGTTAAAAAAAAATTTGTCTGGTCTAGTTTAGACTAGACAGCTAACTATTTTACGGCTAAAATTAGGTGAATAGAATGAAGAGTATCACTGACAGGTAAAGTTGTTTTTAACTTTTGCTTTAAAAGTACGCTTATAACCAATGAAAGCAATAAGAACTTCTCAAAAAAAGAGTTTTTTTGTGAAATGTACTTTTTGTTGTACAAATTATTCAGTGCATCTATCTTCATATTTGTCTTAAATATTTGTGGATTGCATGTTCACAAGTTTACAGTTCACATTTTCACTACTGGTTCTTGCAGAGACATGACAGAGGTAGTTCATATTAAAGACCGAAAAGAAGTAATCCATGAAATGAAATTTTCACCAGATGGCTCTTACCTTGCTGTGGGTTCTAACGATGGCCCAGTGGATATCTATGCGGTTGCTCAGCGATACAAAAAAATAGGAGAATGCAACAAATCTTCTAGTTTTATAACTCATATTGACTGGTCTGTGGATAGTAAATTCTTGCAAACCAATGATGGTGCAGGAGAGAGACTGTTCTACAAGATGCCGTGTAAGTTTACGAGTGGCTCATGTTATGAACAAGTAAATTTCAGTGTTGATTTGAAGAGACCAACAAAAATATGATATAAATAGTACATCTGCAAGCGGAGTTTCTTGACTGGAGCTTACATAGATAATGTTTTTGGACTTTTGTATGTTTTTAGCATGTTTATGTGCAGCTGCATTAGAACTTGTAAGATGTATGATATCATCAAATACCACAAATGTGAGATTATACTAATTTAAAGTAAAATAGTGAATCTTTATAATTTATTGAGGTTAAAAGACTAATCCCAAGAAGAATACACAGATAAATGTGATGAAAAGAAATTGAGTTTACTGAAAAACAAATGATTAAACAGATTATTCACTTGCATATTTTCAGCTGGGAAGCATCTAACTAGCAAAGATGAGATCAAAGGAATTCACTGGGCCTCATGGACCTGCGTGATAGGATCTGAAGTGAATGGAATTTGGCCAAAATATACAAACATTACAGATGTCAACTCTGTGGATGGAAATTACAACAGCTCAGTGCTAGTGACTGGAGATGATTTTGGGCTGGTTAGATTATTCAGATTTCCATGCCTAAAGAAAGGTAAGATAGTATTTTGTATTTCTGAAGAATGCAATATTTACTTCGATACCACATCAGTATATTTTCTAATGGTGGCTTTTGATTCTTGTATATAATTCAAATTAGTGTGTGCACAATTCATATTAGTATTAATGGACATAAAGATGAGACTTTAACCCTCTACATATCTTGCGATTACCTGCCAATGTATATGTACTTGTTTTTAGAACTGTTGAGAATGTATAGTTTAATATGTGCTTATTCTGATATTACATTTTCAGAAACTAATTCAGCAAGACTTTACATCACATCAAACTTGTATCAACACCAGATGCTCCACTATAATTGGTCCAAATTTATGCCAGTAACAATTTCAGAAACTTCAGTAGGGTTTCACTATCTGTTAGCCTTTGTCAGTCTAGCTCTGTGTGAACTATTTGCTTCATATCTGTAGTAGGCTTTTAACACAGATTTTCCTCAGTATTTGCACTGTACCATGCATAAAGCCAACAAAACTAAATAAAACGTTTTAGCTTTCCATGATCTTCAGTGTTTAATTTGATATCATACCAGTATATTTTCTGATAATGAATGTGAATTTATGTGTATAGTACAATACACAATACATGTGTATAATTCACATTAGCAGTAATGGCCATAAAGGTGAAAATTAAACCCTGTGTGTATCTGGTACTGCCTGCCAAGATTTAAGTGCTTTTAATTTTCACTGAAGTGAACATGGCTTAAAATAATATGAATGCTATTTATTTTTATTTTATAATTACTATTAGTATCAGAATATCAAGGGGCATTTAACTGTTTTTTTGTTTTCTATTTTCATAAGAGTTTTTCCATTAAAAGCCTAACTTTATTAGTTACAATGTTAATTTTTTTTTTCTTCTTATATACTACCTGTTCTATTTTTCTTTTTTAGGAGCTAAATTTAGAAAATATGTTGGCCATTCAGCACATGTAACCAATGTCCGTTGGTCTCATGATTTTCAGTGGGTTTTAAGTACAGGAGGTGCTGATCACTCTGTTTTTCAGTGGCGATTTATTCCAGAAGGGATAACAAATGGCATCCTTGAAACATCTCCACAAGGTAAAAATGATCTCTTCTTAATTATTTATTAAATGAAATCAGCAGAGAATGCAGTACTGTTGGAAAAGCTTTTATTGAATTAACAGAATATATTTTTATTATAATTCCCTGGAATTACATATACTCAGCATGTTTGGGACATTTTACTTTTCTTAGACAACCGTTTGTTTCAGGCAAGGTACATTAAAAAACTCTTCTGCAGTCTGCTATATTGTATGCATAGGAGTACACAAGTAGTATTTGTCAAAGTGTGTGAAAAAAGACATTTAGAGGGAGATTACTAGAGCAAATTAAATTTTCAAAATTAGCCAGCTAACTTGCATTCAGAAGTCTGACTACACATGTTGAATTGTTTAATTTTCTTTTCAATGCAAATTCACCTATATATGTGATAGCTGTACTTCAGAACTTTTTTCTTGTTATATCCATGATATTTACAATATTCTACAAAAACCATGTGAACTACATAGTGGCAACTGCTGAAAAATGGGTTCCCTTCAGCAAAAGGGCAAAAATGCACTCCATACTTGCACAATTTGGTAAAATACCTGTGTTATAGCAAATCTTTTTAAACACAGTGATCACACTGAAAGTTTTTATTTACGATTTCTGTATGTTTTCACTCCAAAGCCTGTTAAGCAAACAGTATTCTCTCAAGGTGATGGAAATGTACTAGTAACTACTCAGTTATTCTCCTTCCCTCTGCCACCCTCCTGCCCCAGGCAATGAAACAGGAGAAACAGAAATGAAACCTGACACATTCAGTGAGCCCACGTGACTTTTACAAGCTGCTTAAGCTTCCAAAGTTGTTGAATACTGCTTTGCATGTAGTCTAGATTATATAAAAACATCACATACTATTTTCTTGTGATTAGATGTGTTATATATTGATGTTTAAAATTTTTTTAATGCAGAGGGTGGCATTGATTCCTACAGTGAAGAATCAGATTCAGATTTATCTGATGTGCCAGAGTTAGATTCTGACATTGAGCAGGAAGCTCAAATCAACTATGATCGCCAGGTGAGTAAAAGTTAACACACTGTGCCAGATACCTGACAATTTATTCTGACTATTCAGTAAAGATAAGCAAAAGACGTTTGCAGCTAATTCATCAGACTACTCGAGGAAGATTAATTTGACAGTATTCAGCTGATTATGCAACCAATATGCATAAAAACAGAGTTTACTTTAGCTGGAGATGAGAATTTAAGAGAGTTTGGAGAAAAAGCATTGGTGTATATACCATTATATGTTAGAATAAAGAATATATCTTAAAAAGCACAAATATAAACACGAGAGCTTATTGTTATCCCCATTCTCATGATAGGTGTTAGAGAAGACTTTTCAGTCCTATGAAATTTAGAATCCCAGTTTGTAGAATACAGCTCACGGAGCTTTTGTATGACTTCTGCATGTTCAAAGTAGAATAGTCTTAATGAGTCTGAAGCCTGTATAATACATTTATTTGTGACAGATTCTTTTTTTATTGCCAAAGACGACAATGTCCAAGAATTAAAATTGCCTTAGTTTATGAGAACAAGTAAAATTGGTCTCTAATAATCACTTAATACACATAAATTTTTTTCTATTTTCAGTACAACTATGGTCTGAGATAAATTAAGATAGATGCAAGAAGAAAACAAATCAAATAAGTATTCTTTACTGCCTTGATTTTTTTCAGGAATGGTAGTATGCCATTCCACTCTTTAACCTGATCTTTCAGTGTTGATTTATGCTTTGTCACTGTGGGCTTGCCTGGTGATCTGTTGCCTGAACTTGGTTACAGTCACCAAATCTGCTGTGCTCATGTCACTGGGGCACTGTGGGACTGCACCCGTCTCTGTGAGGGCACTCTCTTGGCTCAGCCCTTGGCTCCTCTTCTTTTACAAAGCAGTTTTACCTTGCTGCTCCCTGACGTGAGGTTTCACCCAACCTGCATTATAACAATTTGCACCCACACTACTATATTAGAAAACATTATTCAAGTCACGAAGTTACATGAAGTTTAGAAAATGCCATAATAAAACATCGTTTTACCCTTTTTAGGTGCATGGATTATGATCACACGTTTCTGCAGGACTTCTACTTCATTTGGTGTATGGGATATTTAGTTCTTACCTAACAATAAACTATTCAATCCTTTTTCATTCATCGGGCCGTTCCATGTCTGCCTTCACTGCACATTGCTTGAACGTGTCTCTGAAGAGAGAATTATTTTCCTTGTGGTTCTTTCCATTCCATTCATGATAATGAGTGCTTCGCAAACACTGATCTTTAGAACAGTCTGTGATGTGAAAGGGTGCTGTTATCCTTGTTTTGGAGGAAAGGAAACATTAACATCAAATTCTGTTATGTGTCTTCTGACTTTTGCTTCTATTTAAAAATACCTGGGACCTGATTTTCAGGAGCTGTTGTCATTGTGAATAGAATATTACTTCTCACCTTGTCCTGTTACCTTATCAGTTGCAATGGTGAAAGGTCAGAACTTCCTCAGACCAGAACTGGGATCTTGTACTAAGCGTGAAAAATACACAATAAGCTTGGTTCAAGTTGGTTTGAGTGATTTGATGGCTGACATAGAGCTGCTTTCTAGAATGTGGAAGGGTCACCTCTAATGTTCCATGCTTTAGCCAAGGACCATCCTTTGTCTTTTCACCTTGCTTTTTAGACTCTGCAATAAATTACAGAGGTCCTTCTGGCAACAGCTTATTTTACCTCCTTATTACTGAGATCGATTGTGTTTGCCAAATGAAACAGAGGTTTTGTCAAATTTTCTCCCTCCCCTCTCTTTTACTCCAAGTCTCACTGGAGTGCTTGTCCCATACTCTTCCTCCTCTCCTCTTCCTCCTCCTCCTGATTTTCAATCAGTATTCAAATCAGACAGCATCCTCCTCCACGCTGTCTATGTGTCAAAAAGGACGTCTGGGTTTAAAAACTAAAAGTGAAAAAATAGTTGTAGGCAGTTAAACAGCAATATTCCAGGCAGGTTAATGCACGAAAAAGCTAGAAGCAACTTAAAATAGAATCTTATACAGGACGTGTGAGACAACCCCAACCATAAGCTGCACTTTACATTTTGTTAAAGGAAATAATTTACAAAAGCACATGGAAACAAAAACATTAATCTTATTTTGAGAATGAGGTCTGAGTTTGGTTTTTTGTTTTTTGTTTTTTTTTTTTTTTTTAACGTTATGGATGAAGCAGTATAGAGGATTCTAGATTTTGAGATGCATTAGAAAATTATGATCCTATATTGTGTTTCATTGGTAGCATTCACAGAGGAGCAAGAGTAAATGGATGAGAACACTCAGGATAAAGTACAATACATACGAGTGACAGACACAATATGTTAAGGCTCTGTTTGCCTACCATTTCAGAAGCTCAGCTCGTTGTATAAACACCTTTCTTGTAAAAATCCACTATTCCATCTTTGCAGTCAGATAGATTTCTGTGGGAATGGCAATTTCATTGTCACTTTGCAAAATCCAAGAAATGTAGGCACAGAAAACAATCAATAAAGCTATATTTCAGCATTATAATGGATCTTGTTTGGTGTCAAAGCTTTAAAGATGCTTCAAATATCTTTAGCAGCTCCACAGAGTTTCAGCATTCCTGAAAGATTTAAATGTATAGTATTTTGTCTTTAGTGTATCTATAGAGCTGTAATTCTACTTTGGGATTCTGGACACATTGGCAAATCACTTAAGTGCTGTTGGTTACTGTGTATTTCACCATAATCCCCAGATAGAATGAATTCATTATGTTCAGCTTTGGGTACGTACACTGAAGCACATATGAAGTTAAAAGACACTTAAGGAATTCCCATCAATATTGAAATTCCTTTTCACTAAGTGACACTGGGATATTCTAGAACTCTCTGCTGAACACTCTCTCTAGAACACTCTGCTGCTGCTACTCCAGACTGATGTTCTGGGCCACTCACATGTCAGGGGACTTCATTGTCTGGAAAACATTTATTATCTGAAGTTCTGTAGGGAGCAATAGTGACTTACTTTGTGTTGTAACTACTGAACATCACATTAACATATATTAAATTTAACACTTAAAAGAAAGTCACTTTCATTCATATATACAAATATTTAGAAAACTGGATATGTGCAATTAACTTTAACAATTATTCTTCAGGTTTACAAAGAAGACCTACCTCAGCTGAAACAGCAAAGTAAAGAGAAAAACCATTCTGTGCCCTTCCTTAAAAGAGAGCGAGCGCCTGAGGACAGTTTAAAGTTGCAGTTTATACATGGGTAGAGTAATATTAGATAATACTTGTTTTTTCTGATTGTTAAAACATCGTAGCAATGTTAATCAATTCACATCAGAGCATTTAACAAAGCAGTTTTCAGTGCTTACCCACAATTAATTTGTTTGTCATTATTACTGCAGATAATTTTTGGAATATCAGACATAGATTTTCTTTTTTCAGTTGTATTTGTTAAGGAACAAGAGAAGGTTATAATACTGTAGCCATATAAAATAAATAATACATCAGCATTGCATTTTATAAAAGTATATTTTAAATTAGCTGTTCACTACACCTTATGTTTCCTGGAGCAAAGATTCTCTGTTAAGTTGATCATGATAGCTGTGATTTGTAAAAATGCCTTATAGATTTCTGCTTGAACCCAACTCCCTGTAAAACTGATTTGGATACAATTACATGTGAATTATATATTCTTTTTGTGAAATTAGTACTAATTTAAGAGTTAGGTGCAAAGTAAACCATGAGAAGACTCATCAATGCCTGCACTTAGTGGGAATATTCTCTCTCTGCCTCTGTGCTGTGATATTTTTGAGCTAAAGCTGACAGTGCCGATGTACTCTATTCAAGTTAATGCACAAACTATTTGCACAATTTGTTACACAAAGCACCAGAATAGTTTTGAAACAGAATATAATTTGTTTTGTATTTACTTCAGTTATAGAGGTTATGACTGCCGAAATAACTTGTTCTACACACAAACCGGAGAAGTAGTGTATCATATTGCTGCTGTAGCTGTTGTATATAATAGGCAACAACACACTCAAAGGCTGTATCTTGGTCACGACGATGACATCCTCAGCCTAAGCATTCACCCAGTGAAAGACTATGTTGCTACTGGACAGGTGGGTATTTAGAAGTGATGATCTTAGCAAAACATGGAAATAAATTCCCTTTACAATATATAATTAGGAAAAATGTAGTTCTCTTTGTCCTTCAGTATAGTGTTTCCTCCTAAATATGGGTAAGCTGTGTATTGTTTCCTATATCCCTGCCAAACTGCTGGGGAGTACTGGACTGGAAACTATTTAAGGTGAACATTAAATCATTCCTATGTAACAGAAAAACTGCCAATCTTACGCTGTGGCCCTGCAAAAAACCTTATATTCACTTTGAACCTCTGCTTTCATCTATAAAATGCAGGAACTGTATTTTATCTACATCCTAGGAGGTTTTGGGGTTTCATTAGTCAGTCTCACTTTTTTTGTACTGTAGTAGCATTCAAAAGCCTTACTCAAATAAAGGCTACTTTATGCTGGGCACTCTACTGATATCTGGTACTGAATATGATATATTCATATATATTCAATATCATGATAAATGATACAATTAATATGATACTGAATACTGATGCTTTAGAGTATATCTACTGATATTTCTCTAAAAGAGAAACTGTATCTTGAAAAAGATAAAATAGGGCAAGTGGAAAAGTAGTTACCTCTGGAGCGTTTTGAAGATGTGGTAGTGCTAATTACTGATATTGGTGTGCCTTGAACTTTTGTGAACAAATATTCCAATTAACCCTCTGATTTAGGTTGGAAGAGATGCTGCTATCCATGTTTGGGACACACAGACACTGAAATGTTTATCATTGCTCAAAGGCCAGCATCAAAGAGGAGTGTGTGCATTGGATTTTTCAGGTAAGCCACAACCTATGTTTATCTAAAAGATTAATTAAAAAGCAATCTTTATGATGAAATCTTAATTTGAATAGCTAGCCAATTCTACAACCAATACAAATTTTACATAAAAGTCTGCTGACAGTTTTGATAAAAATAGTGTGTATAGTAAAGTCAGTCATGGGCCTTTTCTCAATCGATCAATAATTGATTTTTGTGATGTCTAATAAATAATACCAAGTGTACCGCTAGGACTCTGGTGGCCGTTTACATGGTGGTATAATAATTTAAAAGCAGGCAGATGGTGACCTGAAGTGTATAAATGAGATGGAAACATCATCTGTAGGCTCATACAGTTC
The DNA here is from genome assembly GCA_030449065.1 of Oceanodroma leucorhoa. Lineage (NCBI taxonomy): Eukaryota > Metazoa > Chordata > Aves > Procellariiformes > Oceanodroma > Oceanodroma leucorhoa. The sequence goes on along the minus strand of JASVER010000045.1, from coordinate 6,263,879 downwards.
TTCAAATTTGCTAACAATTCCCACATTTTTCAGTGAGTTTACAGAAGAAATAAATATGGCAAACAGTTGTCTGCTGTTTCTCCTGCTTGTCTTTCTGAGATGGATGACCTAAGTTGTCTCAGTTATCAAAGAGTAATTCCTGTATTCAGCATTGAAAAACATTATCCATATGATGGTGACTTACATACTTTTGCATCTTTATAAAAGTGCTTAGAAATCCATTCTCCCTTTTTCTATTTCAAAAAAAAAAAAAAAGGAGATTACTCTAGCTGAACTATCCTGTTCTTAACTCTGATTTTTTTTCAATTAAACGTAATTTATTTCATGTTCTCCTCTCTAGAAATCTGGTAAGAATTCTTTAGGACATAGATCACATTTACGAGACAGGACTATACGAAAGAAGTTTTACTTCCACAAAGATAAGTCTGTGGAACTGAGTCATATTCCATTATCAGAAGAGGAGCCTTGGTGTTCATTCAAGAGCTGGAATTCAAATGTGAAATTGCTGATCCACTGTGGTGTGTAACCTAGCTCTGAAAGTAGGTGTGGTACCAGAAGAAGGAGAAATGGATAAGGATGATCTAATTGACAGTGTGTGCACAGATGTTAAAAAACTTCTCATTAAGATCCCTAGTTGAACAAACGTTCATACATTTAGAAAATACTTTGTGGTTTACATTTTTAACAAAAATTAGATTCCTCTACAGGTAGTAGTACTCCGTGTATTAGAATCCATGTACCTCTATAAAAGCCGAAAGAATAAGCTGGCCACGTATTCTGTGGACATAAATCTGTACAAAAATATTAAAGCTCTTTTTAAAAGTAGCAACCACTGACATCACTGCAGTATTGCTTTAGGACCTGATCCTGAGAAACACACATATGGCCTTCCTAGCTGGCTTCAGTCAAGATTCTTGGCATAGAGAGGAGCAGATAGTTGTGCAAATATGCACCTCACTACAGGATCAGTGTGCTACTTTGGTCTTACATAGGGAGTTTTCATTGTGTTAACAATAGATATTTCTAAATAAGGTTCAGGTCACACTGCTTGAAGCTTAAAGAATGAAACCCAAAACTCCCAACCGTTTTTTGGCTGTACTTGATTTGGTGGCTTACTCTATACTACCAGTTCTCTCTGCCCTCACTCACTTTCTAAAACATCTGCTATTGGCCATTACTGAAAACAGTGTACAGGGCTGGGTCACTTTTGTAGGACTGTTCTGATGATGTTATGATTCAAAGATTATAATTTCATTCGTGCAGTGTTTGGTTGTGCCCCCTGGTGGCTAATTTATAATTTTGGATAGTAATCAGAGTGTATAGTCTGTATTAGTGCGTAAAACCTCCTGTTTCAAGTGAATAAAATTTAAATTGTATTCTTACCAACAAAATTTTGTCAATCGTGTTCCATTTAGGTAATTGAGTTACCCTTAAAAATAGTTATTGTAATCAAAATATAAAAATATACCTCTTAAGTAATACATATTACTGCATATTTACCTTTCATATCAGCTATCTTCATAGCATTTTATCTCACTAAAACTGTTATAGATTAGTTCTTACTGTTTCCTTTACTTTCCTTTCTCATTAACTTTTTGTGTCTCCTTGTTTGTGTCTTTATTTTCTTTCTTTCTTTTTTTTTTTTTTTTTTTAATAAACTCAGTTTTGGCTTCCTGTCCTGTTTTTCAACTTCGTTCCTTCCTGCCTACTTACACTCCTTCCATCTAGGCCTGTTTCATTCAACTGTGAACTCTTTTCCTCTTTCTGTAATTCCCCTTCTCCTTCTTGACTTGCTTCTCATAGAACTCAGTTGCTAAATACTGTGAACCCAGTCTAGCCGGGAGGACCTATTCAGCCTTATGAACTTTGAAGTTGTTCTAATGGAGTAGTTTATACCAGTGGGACTCTTTTTATTCTTGAAGTCAAATATGCTTAAGCACAGAGTCCCTAACATCTGTTAGCTTCTACAAGAAGTAACATTCTCAAATCATTGCTTTCATTCATTCTTCTGGCCATCTCACCAGTTCTTTACTTCCCCCACCTTTAACTTTTCTTCAAATAAAAAAAAAAAAAAAAAAGCTGTAATCAGCTCCTGCTACAACCTGTGAAGTTCAGTTCTCTTATGATATACTTCAGCAATTATGGTTTAGTTGTTAAAAATTTTCAAAATTCCATGACAGTAAAAAAGTCCCTAAAAGTTTGTTAACAATGGCCTTGTTTATCATTATTTCATACACGTAGCAAGGATGCCTAGGTACTGTTGAATTATGTATGATATTCTGTTCTTGCTTTTCTTCCTGTCATTATCAGTAGTGCTGTGTCTTTCCTGCAGTAGAAGAGATGATAGCCAGCAGTTCATTTTAGCCTTATAGTTTTCTATCGTATTTATAGTTTCATTACATTGCCTATTAACTTTTAACCACCCATTTCATTATACACTAATAATTCTTGTCACCATTTCAAGCAAAAGAAAAGAAGCATCATCTGATCAGAAGTATTTCAAATAAAATGTAATGTGATTTTGGAGTACTTGAACTTTATGAAATTGACTTTCATTGTCTTGTTTGATCCTACCTACCTTCCTTGTACTTACACAGGAATGTTTTGTGTCTGCCTTTGGGAAAGATCAATTGTTTGATAAGGAATACAAATAAAAAAAACTAAATTAGGTCAGATATACAAACGTAATAAAAGATAATAAATTCAAAAGAATGCCTTTTCTAGAGAAGAATAGCCTGCCTTGTAATCATCCAGTTAAAAATTAAGCAGAAAAATCTTGTTGTGACCTATAACACTGACTGTTTTCTCTGATAAGGGTGATGCCATATTTAAAGTCACCTTAGTTAAGAAGAGGAAGGCTAGGTCATGGATTAGTAGAGTGCTCTGTGAAATCTATGGATTCCAGTTTGATGGGTCATCACCCAATAGGTATTTGTTTTGGTGCTAAGTATTGCAATATGTATACTCTTTCTGGATAAAACTTTCAGCAGGTATAGACTTCAGTCATCTTAAGAGGTTGGGGAGGTTGACTGTTTTCTCAGTTCATTTGTCTAATTCTGTATGGAGTCTACTTCAGGAACTGAAGGCCACCAGTGAATCTGATCCCTAATCTCTCAAAGTATTAGTTCCTTTTTTTACTGCATTTATAATACATCATTTGAAATTCAGTTTACAATGTATTTGTTGTGTTCATTGCCTGTTATATTTTCAGCTAAAGCCTTAGCACCTTTAACATTAAGTATTGCTTCTGTACAGCTGATGGAAAATGTTTGGCATCTGTTGGGCTAGATGATAATCATGCCGTTGTGTTTTGGGATTGGAAAAAAGGAGAAAAGCTAGCGACAACCAGGTAAGAATACCTCTCTATATAAATGTGCCCTGTGATTACATTTTTCTGAATAGTGTCATCCACATGTATTATTTTGTTTATAGGAAAAAACAGAACAGAATGTTGTTTCAGAGCAATACGTCCAGATTAAAATCCTTGGGATCTACAGCGTAGTGTTTGGAAATCCTGCGAACTATTTCTGTCAAGAGTTCCCTAGCCTTTCTGTTAGGATAGCTACATTGATATTATAGCTCATTTAATGATTTTTCAAGTTAAGCTAATATTTTCTCCCAATTTTATTTCCTGATTCATGGCAGAAGTCATCAGAGATGTCATATTTTCCTTTATGCATTAGATGATATGCTGGGTTCCATCAGTGTACATATGCAGATCACTTTTCTAAAAAGAAAAAAGTGTTCCCTCTAAAATAAATAGATTTTTCAAGGTCTACTGATCTTGCCTTCCTTCTGAGTCAGCTTTTTCTGAGATATTTGCTCTTTGCAACGCTAACAGAAAGCTTAGCTAATAACCCTGTCTTGAAGAAGCTTTTGTAATTGCTTAAAGGGACCAATGTTGGGAAGAGGATTGGATTACGGTTTACATGTTTGCCTTTTTCTTCTAAAATATTGAATTGCAACATTTTCTTTATACTAAACTAGTTGTATGTGTTAGAAGAATCAAACTGTTTGAGAACCTGGTTTCTGTCCAGCAAATCAAATGTACCTCTGAGGTCAAGATACTAGAATTGTGTAGAATTCATGTAAGCATGGACTTGCATACCAGAAAGGCAAGGAGTTCATTTCATATGCTGCCTGCAACCATGTAACATCTAGCATTGGTCAGTAGAAATTATTAGTATAGCTGCAAAAAAGTGCCTGCGAAAGATAGTTTACTTTTATGTAAGCATTACACTATTATCACTATTACATGGTGACATGTTCCAGAAGAAATAATAAGATTTTCTCCTGGCAGCACTATCTGTTAATAGTATACCATTACTGAATAAATAAATGTTTTGATCCAAGTGTGTGTGTACCACAATTATATTAGCTATATAATTTTGTCTCAGACATTCAGTTTATTAGGCAGCAAGATTTTAAATCCTGTTTAAAATTTGTGATGTAGAGCTTGCTTAGCAACAGTGTTGTCTGTGTTGTAAAATGTGACATTTTCATTTACTTTCCAATCCTAGTTTTACTGTCTTCAAACAGATTGTGCTTCAGACTCACAAAAGAAGAAATACCTTATATATTCCCATAGAGACCTTCTAAGCTTTTAAAAACACGATAATGATGGGCTGTATGGCTACCTGTCTCTGGTTGCTCACAGGAGAGATATAAGATAAAGTATTCGGGTTCTTTTCAGTGTACAATACTATATGTTCCCAATGTATCTACTATTATTACTAATCTATTATTTTGAAAATATGCAGGATCCTCACAGAGATCATTAAAAAAAAATAGTTTATCTTCTAAAAAATTCGAATTTAAATTATTGTTTATATTTTAGCAGTGCCTCAAGGCAAGTCCCCCATTCTCGTAAGCAGAGTAGGACATATAAAGAGAGAGACAAAAACCAAGACAGGAGAGTTTACATCAAATTTTAGACATGACCCTCACGTGGCCATAGCAGACAAGGAGAATAGAAGCACATCTCCTTGCAATCATATAGACCCACAAGAAGAATTAATCTAAAGGACTAAACCTGAAAAATTAAGTGTACATTCACTATGTACAAACATTCATTATGTTTATTCTGTAGTTGGTTTATATTTGTTTTTTGTGACTATTCTTTTTGCTTAATCTTCTTGGGATGATTTATTTCAGCATGACTTCTCAGTTTTCTTTTCTTGTCACAGTGTTCAGAATATACTCTTATTTATTTGTTTTAATTGCTCACTAGATAGATTATTCAGCTTGTTTCTCTATCTTGGCTCTACAATCTTCTGTCTAGTTTCATTTAAATCCTTATTGAGTAAGTGTACACTGTTAGAATCAAAATGTGCCTGAGCTTCTTTCAGTAGCTTCTCATGCCTTATACGCTGATGCAGTGCTGGTCCTATCTGAGCCTAGTGTTTTGTATTAGTGGACTGCAATCCCTAAGGGAGCCGAGGGCGGCATTGTCAAATTTATTTACAGTCTAAATCAGTGAACATCATGCTCTTCTCCTTTCTTCATTCTGTAAGAGCAAACATCCTGTGCCAGTCCCTTGGAACACAAGGACACAAAAACTACACAGGCTTGTATACGGGTTTTGGTCTGACCGTTGTAGGAAATTGGGGTGGAAACGTAGGCCGTACAGTCCAGATCTCATGTGTCAGCACTATTCATCCTATGACACAGGCAGACATGCTCTTGTCATTTTACAGGGGACACCCGCACTGGGATGCAATTAGTTTGATTTTTGGACTCGGGGCAGTACATTTTGCCTGTGTGATAGATGCTTCCAGAAGAAGCAGTATAACCAGCTGGAACTGAAAGGCTGGGCATCGTTATAGCAAAGTAGAGAAACGGGAGAAGGAGGAATTGCAAGATGATGTACTTCAAATGTCAAAGGTGTAAAGGACCAGGTTTTGTCTAGACTGGTTCACCAAAAGAAAATACTGAAACCAAGAGGGTTATCAGAACCATGTGATTTTTCAGATCTACTAAACTTGTCAGACAAAAGTGACATTATCATAGTACAAAACCTCAAAATTCATATTGAAAAGCTAGTGATTTTTGCTTTTGGTGTTTTATAAAACACTGAAATAGAAATAATTACTACTTTGCATCCGGGAATGTTTTTTGCAATGGTGAAACTTAAACTTACAAATTCCCATAAATACATACTCCAACAAGAATAACTTTAATTACCTGAGAACTAAATTTGAAGGTGTATATGCTGCTGAATGAACTGTTCCCTAAATCATAATTTTATAATTTGTTATTTTATTTTTCCTCTTGAAGCACAGTAGGTTAGACTTCCTCATTTTTCTTCACAGAGGATTTTAAATATTTATTGAGTTCTTATCCATTTAAATATTTATGTTGCCCTATGTACCTTCTCTTAATTGTATTGACCTTTGTTGCCTGCTTCTTCATTATGACTTAACTGAACTGAAATTCAGTGGGAGACAATTTTTATTCACCACATTTCTGTAGTCTAATTCCTAGATGGTGTATGCTCAAATACATTCTGCCAACTCTGTGGGTCAGACTTCCAAGGAAAAACTCTTGCAGATTAGAAATAGGGCTCTATACTTTTTCTTAGTTAGGGTAATGATGGTAGAGGTAATGTAGACATAGCCTCTGTGACTCGTCTGCCAATCCTCATAGTGTTATAGATCCTTACTGTTGTATTTGCACCAAGAGTATGGCAGTCATCGTGATTAGATTCTCATTGTTGAAGACTATGTTTGGTTAGTCCAATATGATGAAATGCCATTGAGTTGGAAATGTTAAGTCAACCCTTACCGTGTTTTTTAATTTTTATCTTTATTGCAGGGGCCATAAAGATAAAATATTTGTAGTGAAGTGTAATCCACATCATGTAGACAAACTAGTCACAGCTGGGATGAAGCACATCAAATTTTGGCAGCAAACAGGTACCATATTGAATATTTTATATTTAACTTATTTGAGAATGTATGTATTTTTAATATAGGAACATCATGTTCTCAGTTTAAGAATTTTTTTTATTTGTAAAGCAATTTTCTAGTTACCAAAACACTATCTCTGAATCAGCATATGTCACAATATTCCTTTCTCTTTGGAAGTAATTTCCAGCTAATTGTTTTTTAACTCAAGTCATACTATTAAGGATTTCTCCTGAACAAGCATCCTTGGGTCTCAGAAAACATGCAGTCCTATAATTCACTTAAGCAGTTTATGACCATTGTTGTGAAAATGCCAGCTGGTAGCTAAGAATCTTAGGTGCCTCTGGCACACTGCTAAAAACGGTAGTGTTTGCACTTCAGGTACTGATGTAACACTTCAGCAATCCTTCAGTTTCAAGGTAGAACTGGTTTTCAGTCATCAGAGATGAGTTCCAGAGATGGAAGCACATGTTTCAAGGTGCCAGGCTGGAAAGATAAGTTTGAGGATGGACCTTAAAATACATGCCTGGGCAAAACAAAAAGGAAATAAAGAACTGGGTATTTTGCAGAGGTTCAGTTACAGTAGTTTATATTTTATCCATTAGGCTAAAAATCATGATGTGGTATCACAAGAATCAAGGTAATATATTTTTTGTATGACACAGGAATTTTGTTTCCTTTTCTAAATAATGAAAAATGAAAATGTGTTTTCCATTATTTAAAAACAGAATAAGATTCTGCAAACCAACAACCAAAATATTCAGAATGGGAAGTGTAGCTATCAGTCTAGACTGTTCTGTCAAACTGAGAAAGGCAGCGCAGCTGATTTCTGATTGAGGATATTTTTTACTCGGGGCTGTATTTTTTGTTCTTCATGACTTTTAATCATATACACATTACAGGAGTACTCGGTAAAAAGATCTCAGAGAGCATCTTCCGTGTGTAAAATTCAGCAAAGGTAGGCGGCACAAGGGCAGCTAAAAATAGAACTCAAGACAACTCAAAATTAGATAGTTTTAAGAAATTCCTATACTTATACTGTACTTTTCAGCATTCAAGTGGTTCAGGTGCTCTCAGTTTAAAACTTACTTTTTTTTTTCTGCATTTTTTATGTTTAGGTTACCTTTGTAGTAATTAAATAGGCTTGCATTGCTGTTTGCCAAATTTTATTAGAGGAATTTGCATTAAGCAGTATCTTACTCCAAGAATAGTCTCTTTGCAATAAAAATGGTATATTTTGAATTAAGATTTGCTCAGTGGAATTGGGACTATCAGTCTGGTGTTAACTGTGAAATACATGATGACCTGAAGCAAGGACACCACTGCCTATATTATTTTGCAGTTGTATGTGTATTGTTGTCTATAAGCACTCAATTCATGGGTGCATATGGCTACTTCCTGCTTTCTGAACCAAAATAAGGCTGTGGTAATTTGGTTCTCTGACAATCAGAAGAGGAGCAAATCCTGCCATTCATTCTGCAAAACTGCTGTCAAATTGTCAGGTTGCCAGTGGAGAACTAAAACAAAACCTCTAGTATGTCATGTGTAGTTGTGGTCGCCTCCAAAGAGAAAAAGCTTGGCAGGAGCTTGGCAGGCTATTCTGTGCAAAAAAATATTCTGCCAGCCATTGTATTGATTCTTTTTGCACAATTCCTCACCAAAATTTATCATTTGCTTGGAAATAACAATCTGAAAAATAGAGCCTGTGCTGCTTCAGAACTGTCATTACTAGATCGACTTTCTTTTATGATGTTTTTCCCTTGTGCACTGTTTTCAGTATTTCTATTACCTACTATGTCTTAGGCAATCACAAGAGATGACGGGGTCAAGACTTTTGTCCTTTACAGCACTATGGCTACAAACCAAAGTACAAAAAGACTTACTTTTGTTTATATTGCAGGTGGAGGCTTTACATCAAAACGAGGAACATTTGGAACTACTGGAAAATTGGAAACTATGATGAGTGTTTCATATGGGCGAATAGAAGATCTAGTTTTCTCTGGCACTGCAACTGGAGACATTTATATCTGGAAGGATACTCTGTTGCTTAAGACAGTGAAAGCCCATGATGGACCTGTATTTGCCATGCATGCATTGGATAAGGTATTTATCATCTTATGTGATCCGTTCATCTTTATTATTTTTGTGGCAATACTGGATTTTAGAAGGGTATAACTAACGTATCTCCCAACGAAGTTACTCAGGTTTTGTACATGTATATGTAAGCAATACTTTGTTTTACATCGCACTAACATTGAAGGTGCTTTAATAAACAAAACCATAACAGAAAACAAGTTGCACTGGATGAATCTGAATGTGATTAAAATCACAAAATCAATATTAATGAGTTCTGTTATTTGATAGACATGTATTTGTAAGCACCACGTTATATGTGCTCATTACCTGACCGATAGCTTTCTGACCTTTCTGAATTTATTTCTCACTGTGCTCATTCATGTCATTTTCACATTTGTAAACCACAGGAGAGTAACAGGTAACATTCATTGCCTCTTCAACCTGATCCCAAAAATATTTTTGCATTATCAGTTTCCAAAATATGAAACATGAATTTTTAATATTATTACACTGTACTTTAAGCAAGCAAGACTTCAAATTTCCAAAGGTTTTGTTTTTCTGAGTTAATTATTCCAGATACCAAAAGTCTTTTCCTTCAGTTGCATCAATAAATCCTTAAAAAGAAACTGTGGCAAAATATATTATTGGCATCACATAAATGAGGTTGGAGCAAAGTTTTGCACTTGAAATCCACTGGCAATTTGAAGATGTTGATAATGGAATATCCTTTTTGAGATTATAGTTTCAACTTTAATAGTATAGCATGAGAAGAAGAACATTAGCTGTCAGTTAAGATGCCTGTGGCTCAATCCTTCCTGGCCCTAATTGATTGTTCCTAGCTTTTCCATCAATTTTTCTATTTGATCTTGGCACTCCATCTTCTGAACATTCTCTTCACTTATGTTTTTGTTGGTTAGTTATTTATGCTGTGTTTTGCACTCACTTGGCACGGATAAAGAGAGTCTACCAAGGGAATTAATCAAAGAATTGGTCCCTACGCATTATTAGAGCTCAGTCTGAAGCATCTGTTAAGTCCATTGAATTTGGAATAACTTCAGAAGCTATTATTACCAACTACTGCCTCTTCTAAGGATGAAGCACATATTTTTCCATAGCTTATTTCCACATGCAGAAAAATGTTATGGGCCAGCATTACTATTTACAATAGTATGCACTCTGCATGGTTATAAGACTTTATAACCCTAGAAAAGCAACTCTCTAAATTTTTGTCGTGGTTTAAGCCCAGCTGGCAACTAAGCACCACACAGCCGCTCGCTCACTCTCCCCCGGGTGGGACGGGGGAGAGAATCGGAAGGGTAAAAGTGAGAAAACTTGTGGGTTGAGATAAAGACAGTTTAATAGGGAAAGCAAAAGCCGCGCACGCAAGCAAAGCAAAACAAGGAATTCCTTCACTCCTTCCCATGGGCAGGCAGGTGTTGAGCCATCTCCAGGAAAGCAGGGCTCCATCACGCGTAACGGTTACTTGGGAAGACAAGCGCCATCACCCCGAACGTCCCCCACTTCCTTCTTCTTCCCCCAGCCTTATATGCTGAGCATGACATCACATGGTATGGAATACCCCATTGGCCAGCTGGCCTAGCTGTCCCGGCTATGCTCCCTCCCAGCTTCTTGTGCACCTCACAGAGCATGTGAGCTGAAAAGTCCTTGAGAAAGTAGACTACCTAGCAACAACTAAAAACATTAGTGTGTTATCAACATTCTTCTTACACTAAATCCAAAACATAGCACTATACCAACTACTAGAAAGAAAATTAATTCCACCCCAGCCAAAACCAGGACAATTTTCTCCCCTTATATTTTTTTCTTCATAGGTATAGGCTCCAGTATTTTTAATTCAACACATGAGTAAAATGCAGGGGAGAATTTATACTGCCTTTGGACATGTCTTTTTGAATATTAACATATGAGTGCTAACATTTGTGTATGTTTTCATACTGTGATCATACAGGGGTTTGTAACTGGTGGAAAAGATGGAATTGTGGCACTTTGGGATGATATGTTTGAAAGATGTCTGAAGACGTACGCTATTAAAAGAGCAGCACTATCTGCTAGTTCTAAAGGTATTATTTTCCAGTGTGTTTTAATAAGGACTTTATGCATGAAGGCTGGTAAAATGGCAGTAATAGGTGTCAAATCTTACCAGACACAAAGGGAACAGAAATATACTACTTATACTCTGTGCTGGAATTTTCTGTTTTGATTGATTTAAGTTGTATTTCACACAATCTTTGCCATTTATAGTTTGTTCTGCTATTTCTTCCTCTATTCTGTGACATTTGGCTTTGTTCTCACTGAATAAATGATTTTAAAAAGAAATGTCATAAGCCTGTGAGTCTGGCTGTTCCAAAATCTGTTCTGTTTTAGCAGCTAGCTTCCTCAACTGGCCAAATTTCATGTAGTGAGACCAGGGTCCCTATGAGTTGGAAAGACCTGTTAAATTCTACTTCCCCAGGCATCAGTGTGGAAGTTTGTAAAGTGGTATTCACAGATAATCTCAGAATTAATGTTCATGTTGCTGGAGCATCTGAACCCCTTATAACACTGTCACTGTTAAAGCAGTAAAATATCAATCTTGATATTGCCACGATATAGACTAGCACAAGCTTCCCTCCTTGGAACTATTAATTAAATCCACGGATTATCTAGTAGTTTGATCAGGCAAGTGTATCTCATGTTTCATGATTTTAAACAGATTTTAATTATAGGTGATATAAGCTGTATAAATTATAGGTGATATGACRCTCTTTTTGATTTCACAATAAAAACCTGAAATTAATATCTTTTGTATTCTTCAGGTTTACTTTTAGAAGACAATCCCTCTATTCGAGCCATCAGTCTAGGACATGGGCATATACTAGTGGGAACTAAAAATGGAGAGATACTTGAAATTGATAAAAGTGGTCCTATGACTCTACTTGTTCAGGTACTGTATGAATCTTCCATATCAAAATATTCCCTGTAGAAATACAAGACATTATAAGATTTTCCCAGTCATTTTCGTTCTGTTTTCATTAATCCTGTTGGCCACCGTTCCTTTCCTTGCTGAGGCAGAAGTTGATACTTTCTTATGTAAATGACTTTGAGATTCACTGTGGATTACAGAATTCTGAAGGTAAAACAAACAGTCCATTAAGTGCAAAGGCTGATGAGACTTTTCATGATTTTTTTAGACACTTTAGTTTCGGACCCAACATAAAAATGAAAAATGAAGAGTAGAACTAACACAATTTATTTTATTTGGACAGTGTGGTTCCATTTATTTGCTTTTACTGAGATAGATAGATAGATAGATAGATATAGTGTATTCTGAAGGATCCTATACTTTAATTTGTGAAAAATTGTTTCAGAGTTACAACAGCTTTCTACAGTGACACGCAGTTGTCATGTGTTGCAAAGCATAGAGAGACTTCTTTTTGCAAGACTAAGTACTTTGCAAAGTTTGGTTAGAAAATTTTCATGTATATGTCCACTGATGTATTTGATGTTGCTTTGGTTTAGTGTCTTGAATAACCCTAATGTCTATATGTAGAAAATTGTATATATCATTTTCTGAGTTATAATTTGTGAAGTTTTTATTTTTTGTTTTCTGTAACTGACTAAATTAACATTGTTTTTTACAAAAATATTGTTTCTTTAGTATTTTTCTTTCCAGTTAGTTCTGATCACATAAAGTAATCTTTCAAATTTATATTGCCTGCATGACAGCCTTACTAACCTAGATGTGCGAAGTTGTATTTCATAAATTATTTAACTTATTCACTAATTTGGAATTGCAATCTCATCCTAATGTAGTTCCCTTCACATGAATAGTAAGGTTGCGAGATAGTAAAATTACCTTAAAATTATCCCATTGCTGAGAGTTTTCTAATAAACAGAAGTGTTGTAATTGTAATCCAGTTTAAATTACATGCTTGTATGCATCAACTTGAGCCAAAATAGAAAATACATAAGGTGTAATTAAGATGTCGTGACAGTTTCTCCCCTTTTTCTTTTAATGGTATTTTTCTATCTCAACAAAAATGCCAGTTACCAAACTGAAATCCAGACTGAGAATAGTAAGAAATGATTTAACCTTGAAATGCAGTGCCAGCAAGCTGTATGCAAGTTGAAGGAAATCTAGAAAAAGCAGGAGGAGTGATTAAAAAGTTTGAAAATTGAGTTCTGAGGAAAGATTAAAAGAACTAAGTATGTGTATGTTGGGCAAACAAGTTCTCCAGGATCTAAAAAATTACATAAACCTTGAAGACGGATTAACCCATATTAGGATTTCAGAATAGAGTCCTGTTTGGGGCATAACTACTTCCTGTTCATTTCAAGTCTGGAAGAGAGAGCATTGGAAGGATAGGAATTACAGCTAGGAGTAGCGGAGGAGACTATGGAAGAGTATATTTTAGGTGTTTATCAGAGGAAACAGACTAGATATTCAGGTCTTTTTGAACGTGGAAAATTTTTGAGAGGGAATGGTGAAAGCCTTATTGCCTGAGACTTGTAAAAGGAGGCTGGGCAAGTGCTAGAATGTATTACATAAACTCAAATGCATTATTTTCTCTTATATTAAATGATTTCCTTTAGGGACATATGGAAGGAGAAGTCTGGGGCTTAGCAGCTCATCCTCTCTTGCCTGTCTGTGCAACAGTGAGTGATGATAAAACTCTACGAATCTGGGAACTTTCATCCCAGCACCGCATGCTGGCAGTGAGGAAACTCAAAAAAGGTAATTCTCCTTTGGCCAAACACTGTGATAGTAATGATACTTCTCTATTTCTGTAACAGTTCCATCTTTGCTTTCAGTGCATATCACAGGCATTAATTAGGTATGAAGAGGACACAGTCATTAAGAAATTGGAAGCATAGGGAGTAAATTGTCTTTGGCATGTGTCAAGTCAATGAAAAGAGTAGAAAGAAAAAGGATTATAATCTATTGTAATGAATAAAAGTAAAATGAACTTTAATCTATTTTCCTCTGATTCCAAGGGGAATAAGTTGACCTCAGAATCATTTTCTTTCCTAAGAATACTTAAGGCCAGCATATTTGTTGCTGACACTAAAAAGTTTCCTTATAAATACAAATGTAAAATTCTCTGCATGTTAAGCACAATCAGCCTTCAGTGGCAATATGAGCTTTACGTGTTATACCAACTTCTCTGAAAATGAACAGTTTTCCTGCCCTCTCCTCTGTAAAAAAGTAGATAAGCTATGTTGAAATGCTGCCTTCTCAAAATTACTCTTATTTCATTTACTCATTCATATCCTTCAGGAAATTTTATGGTATAAATTCAACATGCTTCATTTTCAGTGACAGATCCAGAGCACAGGAACTCTAACTGGCTGAGGGAAAACAGAGTCAAATGTTTTGGAGAGGTGAACTCAGGGACGGATGAGGATAGCTGTATGAGAGAGTATGGTCAGAAATAATGTTGAGGCAAAAAGTAAGTGGAGGAAGTGTAGTACATCTCTGTTTTAAATGTGCTCCACCTGAAAGGAACCATTATTCAGTCATAACGAAGAAGCTTTTCAAGTGTAGTATCCCTGAAAGACATGTGGTTATGCTGCTCGTAATGAGTCTTCCAATTTTTCGTCTGGATTTCCTTTCTGCATGGTTTTGGGGTTTTCCTTTTATTTTTTTCTTTTTTTTCCCCCTCCCTATCGTTGGTGTGTTTAGAATGTAGTTGGAAGGTGGTATTTGCACCTAAACCCATTTCAAGACTGATCAAATCACCATTGTCAACTCAAGAACAGCTTATACAGAGGGTACATTCCCATTCAGTAAAACATTAATCATAGCCCTCCTATCACATATTTGTTTTAACAAATTACAAATCTGTTTTAAAAGTATATACTCGATGTAAAAACCTTTCAGTTGCAGTTTACTGATGGTTTTCTCAATCCCAGGTTTGTAAACCTTAAGATATTCCTTTCCATTTTCTTTTGCAGGTGGACGATGCTGTGCCTTTTCTCCTGATGGGAAAGCCTTGGCTGTAGGGTTGAATGATGGGAGTTTTCTGGTGGTAAATGCTGACACTGTTGAAGATATGGTCTCTTTTCACCACAGAAAGGAAATGATCTCAGATATAAAGTTTTCACGAGGTATAATCAGGTGATAAAGTGAAAGGGCAGTGTTTATCTCAGTTTGTTTTTCTCCTCTAGACATAAGGCTGAATGTTCAGAAGGTAGACTGGCTTTGTATGTGCTGCATGCGTTTAAATACTTTAGATTTCTGTAGGTTGTATGCAGGCTAGTATAATGGGGCCCACCCCTAACCTAGTGCCTTTGGATGCACTACAGTGGTAAAAATGCATAATGATAATAATTATAACATGTACACCTTTAATAACCTCAGTGTCTCTTCTTTACAGAATCAGGAAAGTACCTGGCTGTGGCTTCCCATGATAATTTTGTAGATATTTACAATGTACTTACCAGCAAAAGAGTTGGCATTTGTAAAGGTGCATCTAGCTATATCACACACATTGACTGGGACTCAAGAGGTAAAATATTTGACCAGAGAAACAGATTTAAAATGCCTGCAAAACAGAATATCAGAAAACTGTTCTCGTACCAGTTACTAAGAGAAACTGTAACTACTAATGCAAATGATTTTTCAACATCAAGCACCATATGGGTTCAGTGCAATTACATTTGTTGGTGGAATTCATCCTCACTTGTAGCGTTTGTACCAGAGTACGTGGTACTGCACTGCTGACAACACATGACTAGAATGTCACTTATGAGCATAATATTGCTTTCCTTTGCCCTGTTCTTTTTATAGTTTTGTAGTGTGTGGCACGTTTTTCTTTTCCACCTTTTATGTCCAATTTCCTTTCTTCTTTGCTGAGCATTACATGGCAATCACGGCAATGAAGTTAGAGAGTGTTATTGTCACAACTAATTAAGTCTAGCAGGATCGATAATGAGCTCATGCAAATAAGCCTTCCTGGACCTAATATGATTCTGTGTGGAACCACCTGTGTGTCTGAGCCCTGCTTCCCCTGTTGTGCTAGTCCCAAACGTGGTTCAAGCTCACTGGCAACAACAGGAGCTAACCTCCTTCAGAACCCGTGCAGGTCTGGCTGCCATTCTTGAGCTAGTAAGCCGTGCTGCAACTGAGCTGGCACGGTGTGCCTGCTGACAACCCTGATAATCTGAGTACTGACAGGTGTACGCATAATAATAGCAATTTGTCCGTTAATACCTGTATATCTGTGGTAGCCAGTTCTTGGATGTGTTACATGTGCAGATATAAAATATAAGGAAACTGAAGATTCTTTGTGTCCTTAATGGTATTTGTTGGAAACTCTAACTGAACTTCTAGATGTAAAGGATTAATATACTGAATTGTCTAAATACTAAACCTGTCTTACACAGGTCAGATAGGAAGGGCATGATACTACTATAGTCCCATATTGCACTTCTTGTTGTCAGTGATTCCAACAGACTGAATATAGCTCATGTAACAAAGGACAAGATGCCTAATCAAAATATAGCAACGTTGGAACTGCGCTACTTTGTATCAGTTGATAATCTAGTCCAGTGTTTCTCAGTAAAAGAGTGCTTTCCCTGGCAGTTATGCAGTTTAGATATTGTAGAACTGCTTTTATGATAATAAATCCCCACAGGATTTCTTACACTAGTATAGTTGTTATAATTTGAAAAATTCAGAAAATGCCTTTAATTTTCTTAGATCAGAAATATTGTAAAACTGAATTTGAAAGCATTTTTTGCTTCTTCGTGCACAAATATTGCTAATATACTATCAATTGCATACAGGTTTATCTTCATAATATCATAGTATTTGTATGGGTATGGTAAACTTCATATTCAAGGACAGTTCAGTGTGTAGCTGGACTACATGCCAGTTAGGCAATGCAAAATAGGCAGGAGCTTACGATGTTTTTAAATTGTGGCAAAGCTGTCTTGCAAAATTGTTATGAAAATTAATAGCATACACTTTTTTTTTTTTACTTTCCATTATCATGATGATGAAAACACAAGCGAAATATTTCTTATCAGAAGAAAGTGATTTGCTGCAAGACAGTAATTTTTTAAGGATGTTGGATGATATTTAAAATATGACTTCTGCAGTGAATCAGGAGTATAGGATTCTTATGAGAGTGTTTCTAAGCATCTGTTTTGCTTTTGCTATGAATAACTCTCTGGAGGATAATTTCTTAGCTTACCCCCAGAAATCTCTTCACTCAATCAAAAGAAAGTTCATAATATTCATAATAATGAATAAGATTCATAATAAACTCTTATTTCGTATCCAGGAAAGTTATTGCAAGTCAATTCTGGTGCCAAAGAACAACTATTTTTTGAAGCACCAAGGGGGAAAAGGCATATTATAAGAATTGCTGAGGTACGAATTATGCTTACTGGATTTTTTACTATGAAAGTTATTTTTCTGGACTGTTGAAAATTAGCATATTTTGTCTTCAAATGGTATATTTTTTTCCTTTTAAAATACTGTATTTAAAGTGGTTAGAATTAGTTACTTTATCATTCTGTATAGTGCCTTTCCTAGCATTTGTAAATGGTAGAACTTGCAAGTTTCTGTTTGCATCTCTACATTTATTTTTGTTTGTTTAATAGCAGTCATTTCCCATAATCCCCTTTCCTGAACAGTCACCTGTTTTCTGTGTAATCAGTGTGCATACAGGTTATAAACCATCTGTAAACAGTATGACCTGGCTTTTAAGGATGTTGATTATTTGTGACACATAATTCTTCTACAAAATTGCCAATTTTTAGCACCTCAGAAAATCTTTAAGGAGATTTGTATCCAAATCATGCTCTACCTTGGGAAAGCGGGGATGTTTAAAGTTTTAAGCCTTTTGATGAAGATATGCAGTTTGTATTACCTAGCTGGAAACAGTGAACAGTTTCTAAAAAAACTAAGTTAATATCAAACATAGAAAAATATATGCATAAAACCAGTGTGTATTTGGTATGTATTAAGATGACTTCTTTTGGGGAAATTTTGATTGCAGATAGAGAAGATTGAGTGGGACACCTGGACATGTGTTCTTGGTCCTACTTGTGAAGGAATTTGGCCCATGCACAGCGATGTCACCGTTGTAAATGCAGCTAGCCTTACAAAAGACGGAACACTCTTAGCTACGGGAGATGATTTTGGTTTTGTGAAGCTTTTTTCATATCCAGTGAAGGTAATAAGGGTATTTATTTCTGTGATTAGAAACTGCACAAGAAAAGGAATTAAGGAAGACGCTGGTCGCAGCGGCAATGTCAGACTGCTAATATACGAATTCTTTGTGCTACAGGGCCAACATGCAAAATTCAAGAAGTATGTGGGTCACAGCGCACAGGTAACCAACGTGCGGTGGTTACACAATGATTCTGTGCTGCTAACTGTAGGTGGTGCTGATACAGCTTTGATGATCTGGACCAGAGAATTTTTGGGCATTCAGGAGAGTAAGCTGGTTGATAGTGAAGAATCAGACACAGATGCAGAAGAAGATGGAGGTAAAAAGGATTGTATAAAATACGTCTTTAATTTGTCTTTGTTCCGCAGAGGCTCATGCAGGCGTTTAGCTTGAAATGGGCAAGCAGCTCTCATGTGCTAGAGTTCAGTGTAGGGAGAGCTTGGTAGGATTTGTTTCCTTCCTTCTGTTGGTGCAGATCTTGTTTTCTGCTCTTCCACTATGAAACAAGGGTAGTTTGTTTTATTTTATGTTTTATTTTTCTAAGGTTATGATAGTGATGTTGCAAGAGAAAAAGCAATTGACTATACCACTAAGATCTATGCAGTAAGCATCCGAGAAATGGAAGGGACAAAACCACATCAACAGCTGAAGGAAATTTCAGTAGAAGAGAGGTATGTCGCACAAAGGCATTCGTTTCCAAATGTACATTGCATTCTTTTGAATCTCTTCTCATTCAACTGAAATCAGTCCTTAGAAGACAGGAATTTTAAAATTCACAAGATAACATTTAAAATGGTGTTCATTTGGTACAACGTGTTAATGTGATGGAGAAAAATATGTATACGTAAGTAAAACACCTGCGAGTGTTGTGTTGTCTTCTGCTGTTCACATAAGCAGTTACAGTCTTTCCTAATTAGTATGTGGAGCTGTACCTATGTCTGCAGCAGGGCATTTGTGATAGGGTGAGCTTGTAAATACTTTGTAGTTCAGGCTTTTGGTGATGTTTTCATTGAAAGATTTTCAGTTGCTTATAATTGTGTCAGGTTGTTACTGTTAAAACTGAAATTTCCCATGGCACATGTTGGCCTTAGGCTGAATTATTCTGAAAAAAATAAGCTGGAAGGAGAACAGTAGTGGAGAGGACAGTAAAGAAGAGAGGTAAGAGCTAAGCATAGTGGGTGAGGTCCAGAGAAACACAGACCTAGGGGGCCAAGCGAGTAAAAACTCTGACCGGGACAGGACTGCTGGGACAGAACAGGAGTATCTATAACCAGGGAAGTACATTCCCCTTTGTAATCTGGAACTGGATCTAGGCACATTATATCTGTACAAAGAATGCTCTGCATTGACCAAATAGCTGTGGCATTTATTGGTCACATGGGTGTCTTACTCCCCTTTTGGGTTGGAGCTTTAGGAAGGATAAGAACCTGTGAATGCTGACGGTTACTATATGAGTTCAGATGAATAAAAACCTGTACAGTAAATTTACACCTGTGAATCCAGTTGATGCCTCAACTGTGAATCCATGTGGCTTCTTTTGATAGAATTGCTTTTTATAAGTGGTCATTCTTAAATCATGCGTTTTCTTGCTTTTGCCCAATGTTGGGCACTGACAAAAAGGACTGCTGTGGGTTAACCCACAGAAAGAATTTAAGCTGAGTTGTTTCCCCCCAGTTACACGACTAGTAACAATACCAGGTAGTGTGATGGCATATTGTTCTCCCCATAGGGATCCTGCCCTAGTTAGAGATCAGGGTACATAGTTCTCAGGGAATAGAGCAGGTGCAGAAGTAAGTGCTGGTGCACTGTAGGATCCCTGGTGCAGGTATTGTGAAAGATGAGAGAGCTGCGTGTAGAAAGAGGCTGGGATGGCAAGAAGAGCGCTCTGGAGCCTGTGGAGAGCTGCTGCCTTGCTGCTCCTGCTTCTGTCACATTGCTTCTTGGTGACGGTTGGCAAATAGAATATTTTTACAGGCAGCCTCTAACTCTGTGCACCTCATTTCCTGCTGGCAACTGAGAGAAGGACGGCTGAATTTGCAGAAAAACTGCATACTCACAGCTGCAAGTGGAGATCATTTAAGGAGTTCTACGAACAAACATGTAACACATAATTACATTGAACAGATTGTCTAAGGTTCTTTTACTTGACTGCTGAAAATTAGTGGCTACTTTTGACATTTTTGGCTTTAAAAAACATCTCCTTGATGTCCTGATTTGCAAGATACAAAATGGAGTTAGTAATACTTCCTAATCTCATGCAGAGCTTTGAAAAATAAATTAGTTTATATTTTTAAAGCTCTCAAAGAATGCAGTGCTGAACATCATGGACAGAAAGTAATAATTAATAATTTTTCACTCGGTATTTGAATAGGAGAACAAATGTTGGGTGTGAAAAACGAGAAGAAAAATATTGCACCCCTTTTATTTTTTTCATTACAATGTTTTAACAAAAACATGCAGCAGGAGGATTAGTGATTTTTTTTCAATAAAATGTTGGACCATAACCATTTCTTTTCCCCTTCTTTTAAGGATATCTCTTTCTATTTTTTCAGTTACTCATATAAAGTCTTTGTTCCTCCATTTTTCTATGAAAAGGCATAGTATATTATCTAGTAAACATGAATGTTTTGAGATTGAGTTAAAAAAGGAAAAAAGAAATATTTTATTTTGGGCAAATACTGCTAAATTGTTATTACAGGTGAAATAACAAGTGCCAATGGTACAATGGCCAGATGTTTTACACCAGAAACCCTTGTACCTTCCAGCTGCTTTATTCTGCTTTGATGATGCAAAAGCAACTGCAGAGTGAGTTTAATTGGCCAATTAAGCTGGGCTTACAACTGTTTTGTACTAGTAAATTACCAACAATATGAGCATAAGCATCAGTCTCTTCTGCAGCTTTTCAGCACTATTTTCAGTCCAGGAGTGAAAATCACCACAGTCCCTTTGGGTCCCTAGGAAGCTTTCTTTCTCTGAAACCCGGCCATGGTTACGTGCAAGCAAGTACCCTGCTTCTCAGAGGAGCATCTCAGTCTGCCACGTTCACTTCAGGCTTCCTGACTTTTCAGTCTGTCCACATTCTCAGTCCTACGCTGATTCAGCTGAATGTGCTGTGTTGCTGTGGAGGAAGGCACCCCCTGAAATGCACAGGCAGTTTGCCTTTTTCAGCCTTTTTAACAAAACATATAGTACCTGCAAAGCAGCACATAACAAGACAAATGAAGCAGGCTTCCTGTTCATCACACTAACACTGATAATGCATAATGCAGGGAAAACATACTTTGTGCTATCCAACACTACAAAGCAACACTGAAGCTGGAACCTCCTCTACTATGCCCAAGTATTTCCACACTACCCACTCTGTTTAGAGCGGGTGGGCCTAATTAAATAGGTAGACACCTCCTCTGCAGTGAGGTTGCCTCCAATTTCTATAATAGTCTCTTCGTAATGACTGTACATGAAAATAGCATACTGTAGCCTATCTGAAGGAATCATCTCTCCCATAACAAGTTCTAGACTGAAGAGAGCAAAAAGGAAAGTTTTAACATTCTCCGTATCTTTTTTTTCTTCTTACACTCTCTGTGTAACCAACAATTTTGTACTTAATTTTAAAATAGCTTAAAAATAAACCCTTATAACTGCCCTTTCCATCTTTTCTGCTAAAGAGTCACAGCTATTCTTCACATTTTTATATGTCCTCTTTCAATTACAGGTACTTCAATATAATCACATCTCTGGTATTTGGAGTTTACTGTTCTGATAAATTTGTCAACAGATCCCATACTTTGCCTAACAAGCTATATAGGAAAAGATATATTCACTTCCCTTTCTTCATCGGGTTACTATAAATTACCAGAATTTAGGATCAAACAATTAGAAGCAGAAATTTTATGGTGAAATGTAGGCAAAACTGCAGTTTCTGAGGGTGTTGTGCTGGGATAGGGCCTTAAGCTGTGAAAGGTACTGGGTTTTGGATACAGTAAGATGAGATTAATGTCTTGGCTACTGCAGTTGTCAAAGACTTCAATTTTTGGCCACAGTTATACCAATATGTGCACAATTTATGCAGAATCTTGACACTCCCAATTATGAGTGCTTCAAAGTGAAGCTGACTTCTCTCAAAGACATATAAATTATGAAGCAAGCTTCATAGCTGTGCCAGATTTCATCATTTCTGAGAATAGAAAAGAATGTGACAGCTAATGAAGGATTTGTTCTGACCATATTCTAAAAGCTTCCTGAAAGCACTGGGCTGACTTCTTTTTTGCAAGGGTCCAAAGTGACGGTTTATCAAGCCAGACAAAATTAAAAGCTTACGAGTACTCAACTGTCAGCGTTCAGGAAAACCTACGTTCTAAATCAGCAGGTCTTCAGGACGTGGAGTCTTGAAATCTCTGTGTACAGGGTTGAGTGAGATGGCAACAAGCAGTATTGAAGCCAGTTCACAAAGCTTTACATTTTCTGCAAAAGGCACAGCTGAAGTAGTCTCTCCCAGTCCCTTCARATATGAAGAAGGGGAACCAAGAGGATGTATTCCATTCTCTTTCAGGCAGGTACATGGGAAAACCTGGTAGTCTTTTGAGGGGGAAGATTGTCTGGAGGAAATATTCCAAATCCAAATCTTTCCTCTTTGTAATTGTGCCGTATGTCTGTATGAAGACTCTGAGGATTGTGCATCTGATGGGATGTGCATGCTGTGAATACTCTGAGATTGATTACATACTGTGTAAATTTTGAAAATTATGTTACAAGCTGGAAAGCCATTTAAGTTAGAAGCAGCGAGTTAATCACAGGACCTGAAAAATTGCTGGTCCACTTCACTGCAAAATGCAATGAGGATCTAAGAAGAAGAAATGTCCCCCTTGCTGTATTTTCATTGTGTGTCTGAGAAAGGAAAAATTGTGACTTATTCATAGGTATAGTGGGTAGAGAAAAAAACAAGCTTCCAGCTCAAGCAAGAGACAGGGATAGCTGGGGCCGCTGCTCTGAGCTGCTTCTTGGGGACAAAGACATGAAGCTCACTATGTTTTTTTCTTTAAATAGTAATATTCAGAAGGTGAGTTGTTGCTTAAAAATTATTTCCCTGCTTATATAATACAAATATGCTTCAAAGATACTCTGTGACACCTAGGAGGCAGTTTTGGTTCAAGAAGATGGCCGTTTTATTTTCCTCTTTATTATAGCTAAATTTCCATCTTTTTAGCCTTTGTGTTTGCTAGAACAAGCTTGCAGGACTCTTTGCTTCTGTAATACTAAGAGTGGCGAATCTGAAAAACTCAAAGTACATTATCTCTCTAGAAATCACAAATCATTGTACAATTCAGGAGGAGTTTGATCTCAGGAACTGTGTGTCCCCAGAGAAGATTGCAAGTATATGGTTGAGAGCTGATACAAGCAGTGCCAGGTTACGAGGGGAAAGCTTTGCAACAACCACCACCCTTCTGGAAAGGAATCAACAATTCACAAATGACTCCCCCCAAATTCATACAAAGACTTACTCTACTGTCTTTTTGTCAAAAGAAAGGAGCCAGCAATTCTTGTCCCTTTTCTCCCCCATCATGGGAGAGTAGGAGGATAGATTTGATAGCTGTGACTTTGAGCAGCTGCTGTGTATCCTCTATTACTCCCTAGCATGTGGTTTGTGCTTAGCACAATCCAGCAAGATGAAAAGGAAATCTGTGTTACCCTGGCCTTCTCCCCATCTCCAGAGTATTGGGCCCCTAAGCAAACTGGGCGGAGAAATTTCATGATTATGAAAGGCAAAAAAACTTATATATGACAAACTTGGGGATAATACTAAGGTTTTTCCTTAGAAAAGAAAATGAAAGCCCTTTATCGAATGTACTTTTCCTGTCTCATTTATTTACATAATGAAAATAACAATTCTGCAAATATCTTGGAGGAACATGCAAGTTACATGATAGATTTTACTTGCAGGATTTGAAATAAATCATGGTCTGGTATTTTGTGGGGGACCCAAGATTTACTGTTTCTGTCAGCAGTTACTGCTTTAGGATGGAAAAATAACATGAGAGATGAGGCTGAGGAAGAGCTTTTAAATATCTTGCAGTTGTATTTGTTGGTGCATTCAGTTAAGATAATTAATCAATTGTTGTTTCTCTCTCCTCTCCCCAACCTTCTTGTTTTTTTTCTTCTCCCTTTCCATGTCTGTCCTCCTATCCTTCCTATCCACCCTTATTTTTCTCTTCCTTTTTTGCTCCTCTGATTGGCATCTTCTTCTTTGCTCTGCCTGTATGGTTCAGAAGTGGGGTGCCAATGAGAGGTGCTGCAGGAGCAGTCTCACGGTGTGGGAGCTCCAAGAGCAGTGCTCCCACACCACGGGACCACTTGGTCACTGGTGGGACTGTCCCAGACAATCCAGGACAATTGTAAGCTATACCATGTTATATAGGAATTGTGCTCCATTTCAGAAAAGGGCTAACTTTTGAACTGGGACCATTTTAGCTGGCAAAGAATTTATATAATAAGGAGTAAAACAAGCTTGCGTGAAGACTGTATTTATGTTACTAATACGAAAGACAAAGATTTGCATTTTGCATTCTACTAACTGCTAACATATATCCTATGTTTGCAGCTTTCATTTAGTTTGATTTGCATGACTCTATATAAACTGGAAACTCTTGTAATACACCTGGTGATGGAAAACCCTTTAAAGCAGGTTGAATGTGTAGAAAACAAGAAGCAGCATTAGCATGTTCATCTAGTTTTCTGTTTTTTTAACATACAGGCTTGTCTCACTCTCCATGAATTATGTGTCTCAGAGCCTGTTCTCAATTGTGTTATTGTGCATCATTTGTAGTCACACRTTCTGATAAAGATGAGAAGTTAAAGAAGGTTAAGAAGTTGGATTTTCTCTCTTCAAATATTATTCTTTTGATTATTTATTTATTTACAAAAACGTAAGCTGGCCCAGAGGTTGTCTTCATTTGTGTGACATTTAATGGGTGTGGAATTGAGGAATGCCAATACTGTCACAATGCACAATGTGTTACCAACATTTCTCTCTCTGAACTTAAGCACTCTCTGCACTGAGGTTGATGTGAAATATTCAGCTTTTTTTGAGGGTTGTTGTGTAGGTTGTAGTCCAGGAAGGATTGAAAAAGCGTTGCTTCTGATATGTTTTGTATGCAGGGGAAGGATGCTATTTTATCTGCCTGTTATGTTTTACCTCCAGCCCGAAAGTTCTCCGTATACTATTGGTTGAATATTTTTACTTATACAATGAGCACAGCTTCAAAACATGTCAGAGTTTTTGTAAGGAATAACAAAACAAATGGAAAAGACTCCTTGTCTCAAACATGATCACAAACCCCGAGAGAAGCTTAAGGAAAGAGAGAGACCTTTGAGAATATATGCTGAAGTTGGATTGGTTCTGATGCCTTGGTAGTATTTGGAGAGAGTTCTCCTGAAATCTCATTACCTGAGGTATTCAGAACTTCCTAGCTCAAAGACAGAAATTTAGGTTTTGCCTAAAGCATGTTACAATGTGTTCCTTGAAGCTGGTTTTGGCAACGGGGGCTGAGGGATCTTCCAGACAGCCCTGTCTGTGCCGTGTATTATGTATGGCAGATCTCTGTGCAATAGGGCCAGCCTATTTACAATAGTTGTTTAGTTTAACAGCTTTACAAGAGGTTTAGAACAATAAACTTGTTAAAAAATAAAGGCCTTCAGATTTCATTCAGAACTGATTATCCTTCTTACTAATCTGCTTTTCTGTTTGTTTCACATTTGGAGACTGAACTAGAATGACATGTGAATGCAATGACTAGCTTCCCTTATGAAATATGAAAATGGCTATCACCACCATACGTTCTGCAATACCGTTTCTTTTTTTTTTTTTTTTAAAGAGTGCATCAGCATACATGTGAAATCATGAATATTGTAACCATGCTAAGGCTTTTCCAGTGCTACGCTTTTAAAAATTAATTTAGATTACAATTGATGTTTCCCTCTAGTTTTGTTTCAGCTTTGCTTTGAACACTGTGTTGAAGAGTAGGGTATTTTCATATTGAATACTATTCTTTTTGGTTGTCTTTTGTTATCTACAAAATGTAAAGGAAAAGTAACAGCAGGAAAAGTTGTATGTAAAACTCCTGTGTATGTTGGGATGGGAAAATCCAAAGGTTTAGAATTCACAAAATCTTTTAGTCACTTCTTAAAGCTCTAGGAGTTTTGCAGCTGTTCTAGGGCACTTGGGAGTCCCCCTCCTGTCAACTAGTGGAAGCGTACTTTTAAAAGCTGCTTTTGCATTTTTTCTGAAATGAACGGTACATTTTTTTAAATCTTGGATTTTTATTTCTCTTGGCCAAACAAACCTCCCAGTAGTGGATCATCTTACCTCTCTTTGAACCTTACTTCCTGGGAGCAGTCCTGCTCATTTTTATTTTTGTGTAGCAACCAAGTATGTTCCCTCTCCAGTTAGCAGCCATCTAAATGCACACGTTAGTTCTCCCGTTTGGTCTTTCTTCGGCTTCTTCTCTGCCCATTTCTGCTGGACCCAGCCCGTCACCTTCTCAGTGTCAGGGCATTTTTGTCCATCTGTCCCTGCTCCAGACCTCATTGTTTGTCGCTCTCATGCAACGTCGTTTCTGAAGATCCAATTCTGTTCCCATTGGCCTCAGAACAGAATATTTGTGTTCTCGCCAATTTAGTACTGATGCAGACAGCATCTCTCATCAGAGGGCAATTATGCCATGTGCTCTAACAACATGAGCTGGTTATCCCTGTCCCATAGAATTTATCGTAACAATTTTTGGTCTGCTTTTTCTCTCCTTTATTTTCCGTGTAAGTGGATCTAACTTCCCCCCCCCCTTACTTTGGCCCTGTTCTCTAAGATCACATCTCATTTCACCCTCAAGGTGCCCCACTCTTCCAAAACTCCATTCCCTCTTCCCCCTCCTCCCCGCCCGGCTCTTGGTTGTCTCTCTGTTGTTCTCTGTCCTGGTGTGCTGCCTGTTAACCCCACCCGTGACTGAGGCTCCTCTTCCTACTCATTGGTCTTGGCCGTTGCAGATAGCCTTCTTGGTTAGGTGAGAGTGAATGAATCGTCGCTTCCACCTTTTCACATTTCTGCGTGAAGACCCATAAATAGAGTGGTTAAGATTTTGTCAGTTTAAATCTGGAGTTAGCTCACTGATTTATAGCCGTACATACTTGTGTAAGCATATCGTCAAGGTAATCATTAGTAACAGAAATTTTATTTGCTGTATTCACAGTATCTAAAGAACTGAAAGCCCTCTAATGTCTGACTGTGTCTTATCTTTCCTGGAACTCATTCATCCCATAACGTAATATAAACACATTTATTTTAAATTACTGGGAAGAAACCGTTAATGCTTGTATTATGTTTTAACTTGCTTTCCTTTGGAGGCAGGGAATTGTCAAGTAAGTACTAACAACACACAGCACAGAAAAAGCACAGATTGCTGTGAATGTACAATGCAGATTGCATAGGTCAAAAGGGTAAATATATATAATTTGCTACAGTGCAAATTTCTTGTCTTGACACTGCCATCTTATGTATCAAAATAAATTAGGAGTAGTCACAGACCTGTTAAAAATGAAATTACTTGTTAAAAATTTGATGCTGCTTTACATTTGTTTTATTAAGATGATAAGGCAATGAATGCATACGTGTGTATATATACATGGACATGTATATATGAATGCACACAACATTTGTGTATGTGTGTATTGTGAATAGATATATATAAAAGTGTATGTGTGTATGTGTATGTTTCCAAAATAAATCTCACGCTTACAATCTAGTGATTATCAATGATGTCATAGTGGTAGCGTTCTCTTGCTTTCATAAAAAAGTTTAGCTTGCTCTTGTCATAAACTTTAACTGATATTCCTAGGTAAAGAAATGTAAAAATGATCCATTTTAAAATTACACTAAAACAGAAAAAAGAGCAGGAAGCATACAAAAAATGATTTACTATTTTCATAAGTGCTGATTCAAAGGCCTTAGTAAGTCTGGGCTGAAATGGCTTTTGCTGTTCTAGCATCACATAATGATTTTATTTTGTAAGAGAATTAAGTTTTGTAATAATTTCCTCCACCCCTTCTCTACTGGTGATTGTGCTGCTGTTCGGTCCAATTACCACTGAGGGTTATGTAGCGTGACTTGATTGACCGCTTTCAGAGAAAATAAAGGTACTTGTTTCCCTGTGAACAAAAAAGTACAAGCTGTCCCCGTAAGTAAGTTGGCCTACCAATGAACAATTATGAGGCTAAATTGCAGGCTGAACTAGGAGAGAAAACAAGCATCCATTGTGTGAAATTCTCAACAGTGCTTATGAGACTGTTAAGTTTCTACCAGTCTCCATCCCTGTCAGGCACCTGAAAATAAACAAACAGGTGGAATCACGTTCGCCTTCAGTATAAAGTGTGCAGGAAGCATGGATGTAGCTTTTTTTTTCCTCTGTCCTGTAGGATCTTTAGTTCAGAGTATACCCAGGGATGCCAGGGTATGATGTTTCCGAATTTGTAGACTGGTGCACTCTTTAATTTCTGTTTTAGTTCTTGCTGGCATGCTTGAATAGCATGTTTTGTTCCACAAAGGAATGACTGATCAATCTAAAAATGCTTGTGCATGAGTAAAGTGGTCAGAAGTACACCTAAACTGTATTAAGTTTCTTACTTGGCTTTGTTTGCTGCTTACAAGGGGATCAAGGTAACTCTTACTCTTTTAATGTCACAAGATCACCTGCTAATGTACTTTGCTAGTGCTTAGTGAGTTAGTTCGTTTGCTTGAGAAGTGGGTTAGTTTGTTTACTTCCAGCTTTGTTCTTTTTTAGAGCTCAGATTTTCATGCTACTTACTCCTGCAATAAGTATTCTAGCTGTGTAGCTCTAAGTGTTCCACCTGTGCATTTTGTCAATTGTTGCCTTTAATACCTTCCATAAACAAATACAATTCCAGAAAAAGCAGCTCCCTCTAAGCAAAAGGGATTTCATTCTTCTGCAATTAATTTTTGCAAAACAAGAATTAATGGTCGTTACAGTATAAGGACAAGAACAATCTAATTTTCACAGCATATATAATATATATGAAGTTTAAACCTTTTTTAAAACCTTAAACTGTGGAAATGCTTTCCAGATTTGAGTGTTTATTAAATAAACTGAGGCCAGGCGTTTTCGTTTTTTACTTACAGAACCCCACTGTTGTTTAACCCCATCTCCAGAAYCTGCAATTGCAGTTTAAAGGCATGCAGTGGGGTTTTTTTGTATAGTTAACAGCAGCCATCAAGTGGTGTTTTGGAGCAACCATTTAACCGTAATATCTGGTTTTATTCTTTTAACATCACCATTTCTACCCCAACCTTATAGCAAGATCCATTTTCTAAGTAGAAGATGACCAAACATGACAAAGAATCTAGGCCAGATTTCTATGGGCTAATTTCTCCAGTAAATGGCTCTGTTCTGCTGTTGACAGGGTTAGAATTAGCCCTCGTGAATTTCTGTTAACAGAAAGGGAGAATCATTATGCTTAAATTAACACAATGGTCATCTGAAGTGGAGCCTGTGCAGCAGGCATTTGATTTTRGAAGGTCATGAACTTCTAGAGGCTGAGCTCCCTCTACTCCCCTTAGGTTGTGCCTCTCCTTTTTTTCTTGGAAGGATCAAGTCCAATAGTGGCAGTAAAGGTTATCTGTCTTTAAAGACCATTTGCATGAATCAAATTTTGTTGCAGTCTGTGTTCTACATTTGTCTTTTTAGCTACTTTTAGCAACTGTAATTATATAAAAATGCTTTGCTGGCCTTAGTCTCTGTTAAATTCACATGGATGACTGACTTGTACGTTTTAAAATGTAATCATTTTATCTCTAATATGATTTTGAGAAGATTTTAATACAGTCTTGTCAAGGTTTTGTGATGGAGTTTCTCAGAAGAAGCAAGGCTGGGGAAAGGTCAACTGCCAGCTGTAGAAAATCTTTTAGATCATTTCTGAAAGCAACAATTTACTATCATTTAGTATTCAAGGATTTTCCCATGGATTTAAATCCTTATGATTTAAAAAAATAAAATCGGTGTATGGTGGTCTGTTCTGCCACTCATACACTAAATCTACATCGATGTTATTTCTGCTCTTTCCATCAAAATGCATACGATTTCAGTCAGTTTGTTGTACAGCTCTAAAAAAAAGCTAGGCATTAAGCTC
Source organism: Oceanodroma leucorhoa (assembly GCA_030449065.1). Lineage (NCBI taxonomy): Eukaryota > Metazoa > Chordata > Aves > Procellariiformes > Oceanodroma > Oceanodroma leucorhoa. The sequence continues at coordinate 6,233,530 of JASVER010000045.1, read as the reverse complement.
ACATAGTTGCAATTGGCCATTTCCTGTTCACATACAAAACATATGCTATGGTTTTGAAGGTTTTGTTTTGCTTTCCAACATATTGATTGTCTTCTTTTTTAAATGTTTGTTTCAGGCCACCTGTCAGCAGAGCTGCTCCTCAACCTGAAAAACTGCAAAAGAACAATATCAACAAAAAAAAGAAACTGGTTGAGGTCAGGCTTTATACTTTTTTATTTGCTTTAGAAGTAATACGTGCTGGGTGAAATTCATCCCTATTTTGAGGGCAGCTAAAGTCATGTATAGGTAAAAGAGAAGAGAAGAGAAGAGAGAGAAATTTCTAGAAAGTGCTTTCAGCTCTGGTGGCAAACACCAGAAGATGTGATAGACAGCTACCTCTGTCAGAGAGAACCTCAGACTCAGGGTGTTAAAGCTTACCTATAATATCAGATCTCTCCAAACCCAAAATTTGTCTCTTAATTTGAAGGGCAGGTAGAGCCAAAGTGTATGTGCATCCATAGCAGAACCCATCTCACTACATAACCCCAAGGGAAATAGAGTCAGAAACTGCACTTTCACACATGAAAAATCATGTGCGTGATTTTTGAATGATGAAATTTGCTCATTTACTTTGCAAAATACGTTTCTCCCCAGACTGTAGGGCCCCCCCAACAACTTTTTGGAATTCCCATGTAATATGCTGAACAAGGACTGTTCTGTGGTCTGCGTGGACAATTTGCAACAATTGCTTGGCCTGTCAATGTCATTCAAATTGTTCAAAGTAAGCTGTAATTGTGTTTGGGACAGATTAATTAAGTCTGTCTTCTGGGCTATAAAAGCAACTTTAACAACCATCACTGTTTTTCTGGAGCAAATTTCCATGGCAATTGCTTATTGTAAGGTGAAATTGCACCTCTGATTAATGTTTTAATTGTAGAGTTACTTATCGTCTGCCTTTGCTTCTTATAAGGACTTTAAGGTCAGAATTTGGTCTGTTAAAACTTGGTAGTTTACAAGAATGATTTTTGAAGACTCTTAAAGTAGAAGTAAAGGTATTTGCAAATACCTGATAACTTATACAGCTATTAAACTGCGATGGGAAGATTAATGAAATTAGACCTTTTTTGTAAGTTGTATATATTTTGAATGGAAATTTACAGAAACAAAACATTTAAAGCTGGCTGAATTATTRAAGAAATAATAAGATAAATGCAGTGCCTTAGCTGATCGATTAAGGCATTGTAGGTAGTCTGTGAGAATGTCATGCCTCAATAAATTAGMAGAACAGGGATAACTGATTAATTATTGTTTAATTATTCTATTGCCTCTACAAGTTATTTGTAGCTTGTGTAATTTAGAACTGCGCTTATGTGATCTGAACTCTGTAATCTCCTTGTTTCTTCTTTCACTTCACTCTTAGTCTTTCTTTTTGTTTTATTTGACTAGGAGCTGGCTTTAGACCATGTTTTTGGATACAGAGGATTTGATTGCCGCAACAACCTTCATTACCTAAATGATGGTGCCGATATTATTTTCCACACAGCTGCAGCAGGCATAGTTCAAAATCTTTCCACTGGTAATTCAACTTGAAACAATACTTTAAGATAAAAAATGCTTTACAAGTAAAATACTTCTCATCGAAAGTCTTGGCTTTTTAACATTCCTGTAACTTTCTCACATTTTGCATCTTACAAAAAAATTTAGATGGCCGTTGTATCAGATTGACARCTTCTCCTGTTCAGGTCATCCTGTAGAGCCATCCTGTTCCTTTCAGCAGGTGTGAGATTCTGCTAGGAAGTGTAATAAAAAACTGTTCTATTTCTGCAGTTGTGCCTTGCTAAAATCCCCGCTGAAGACACAGGCATGGCTTTCTCCGAGGAGAGAGCCTGGGTTATGAAACTAGTACCCCAAAAAATGTTAGGGGCAGTAACATCCATTGTTGAGTTGTTTTAGCAAAGTCATACTCCAGGGAAGGGTACATTTTGATGCAATACAGTGTGAGCAAGTTGCTCTTTGGAAGGCATAGAAATATTCCCTGCTTTTTGGRTAATGAAGAGGAGGAAAACCACCAAAAATGTATCTGGCTCTAAGTTGTAGCACCAACATCTCCATATTCTTCATATATCTCAAGAAACAAAGATAGGAATTAAAGGAATTTGGGCTTTATTTTATTCCATCTTGATGCCACAGTGAACCAAACGGTCACAGCGGTGCACCTAGCAGCTCTGCTGCCAAGAAGGGGTGGAGGCAGAAATGCTGTCACGTCWGGTGACCTTTGGGGACTCCAGTCCTAGCGCAGCCCATGGAGCTGGGAAGCATGGTCCCATCTGTTCTTTTTGGGCCCTTTCCCTTGGGAGGATATTGCAAAGCGCAGACTTCACAGGGCTTTGCTCTCCACTTTGCTTCCCACCGACTGCTTCGGTTTACTGGGAAACCTGGGCCCTGCATTTGCTAGTTTTGCCTTTTTATGCAGTTACGGGAGGCTACAGCAGGATTCTTGGGCTGATTCCTGGTTCCCTGGATGTAGCTAGTTTACCAAATAATGCTTTTATATATGTGTGTGTTAATGGTTGTGTTCATAGTGCATTTGGWAATGGTGCCTGGGAATGAGAGCAGAGCAGCTGTCGACATAGTTATTGCCCTACCCCCATCCATCCCCTGGAGAGTACMGCATGAGTAGCAACAAGCTGCTTGAATATTCTTTGCTGCAGTGGTGGTTCTTTCATCGATACTGTTGTGAATAAAAACATGTTTGAATTTTATTAGGTAGTCAGAGTTTCTACCTGGAGCATACTGATGACATTCTCTGCCTAACTGTGAATCAGCACCCAAAGTATAAAAATATTGTGGCTACCAGCCAGATCGGTAGGTGACTCTCCATATAACAAAGTTTTACTCAAAAATTATCAGGGATCCTGATTTATTTTGGGCTTTTCTGTGTAGGAATTTTACCAGGACATGCCAGTGTTACTGTCCTCAAACTTTTTTCTTTGATTTTAAAGAGGTAATCAAGCTTCAGGATTTTCTTATGATTTGAATTTCATCTCTGATTGTAAGTCATTGACTTTTAGAGTTAATTGTAGTACAATCATATTTCAGAAAGCAAGCTTTGATAAACTGCAGTAAAGCACCTCATTAATCTGTAATCATAAGATTTATAGAATTCCCTCTTTCCTTCCTGTATCCAAGGCACTTGTTTAGCAGTAAAATGCTTAGCAGTGAAAATACAATAATGAAAATTTCCTATGCGGAAGTACAAAAACAATATGGAAAAGGAAAGAAATAGAGTGAAATCTCAACGGAAGTTACAACACATGTAAAGGGCCAATTGTGAAACCATATGTATTTATTTGTTTATTATTTACATGGAGAGTCCTGTTAGATTCCCTAGGACCTTTTGCAGGAGTAAACATTGTATGGGAAATGCAGGATCATTCGTCCCAAGCCTTGAGAAGGATCTGTTGCCTTTCACTTAGACCAGCTTAATACTAGAATAATTAATGTCATGAAAAAGAATGGTGTCGTTCTGTTTCACGTCATTCTGGAAGGAGACTCAAGTCTGTAACTTCTGTAATAAGTAACTTAACAGGGGGCAGAAAAATGGTAGTAGGTGAACAYCTTGACAAACCATCTTTGCCACCTGTACCGAGTGCTGTCACTTCAATTTGAATGTTGAGTAAACACAAAAATCCATCCATATTCTCAGAGCTCCAGTTCAAAATACTGATTTCTATGACATGGAAAAGGTGACTGTTAAAGGTCCTTTTTCTGTTCTGTCAATAAGAGCCCATGAAATCAGATTCTGATTTTGGTTGATATTCTGTATAACTACAGATTCATTTAACTTGTAAATTTAATAATTTTAAAAAACTGTATGCCTTTAGCATTTCTTTTAAATACCATTTTTAAAACTCAAAAGTACTAAATATTGTTGCGATATTTGTGTATAAAAACCATATACCCAAAAAAGTTCAACAATATTCCTGCTTATTTGTTTTGTTGATTTAATCCATATCCATTTTCAAATTTTTAATTTTTTTTTCCTTCTGTTGCTGATGCTGGCACTTCAGCATTAGAAACATGACTTATTTCACCTATTGTTTTCCCTTGGTGCTTCCTCATTTGCCATTGCTCTCACAATGCAGGTGATATGACAGAATTTCCAGGTAAGGCTGATTCATTTGTGAATTTTAGTCGCTGAGTTATGTAAAAGTTTCATGTTACCTCGTTGTATCTGTGCGAATCGCGGATACAAGTGAAACATCTACAGACAATTTCTTTTGCATGAGGTTCTTCATCAATGTTATGTTGTTCTTTTAGAATTTGTCTTATTTCATGAAATACAATGATTTCCCCTTGCTTTGAAAGCTATTATGATTTTTTTTTGAGTAGTGTTAATATTAAAACAAAACAAAAACCCACAACTTTTAAGTGTCTGTTTAGGTTAAATGTTCTTGGAAAGTGCCTATTTTGCACTGAAGCTTTCCAGATGCTGAATTAATTCTCTTTTTAATACATCTTTTTGCACATAGGTACAACTCCCACAATTCATATATGGGATGCTATGAGTAAGCAAACGATTTCAATGCTACGTTGCTTCCATACCAAAGGGGTCAACTATGTTAACTTCAGTGCAACTGGCAAACTTCTGGTTTCAGTGGGAGTTGATCCAGAACACACTATCACAGTGTGGAGGTGGCAAGAAGGTAACTCTGGAAAAATCGTGTTCCTTCAGCCTAACAGAACGGTGTACAATTATTTGCTTTTCCTTTTAAGTCTTTGGAATAGATTTGTGTTCTTACTCTGAGTATCGTGCCTCCCTAAGTCACAAAATTGGTTAAAGGACATAGCAAAGTGCTAGAAAATATGAATAAGGAAATAAGTTTTAAACTTCTATTATAAATTGCAGTTAAGGAAAGAATGTTGTTTAATATAAAATTCCATTAAATTAAAGRAAGTATTTTCTTTTTCTTCCTAAAATACTTGAACTTTAAATTCTACACCATAGATAGGCCTCTGGGAAGTAATTTCCAGAAAAGTAATCTTCAGTAATGGTRGAGGGGAGAGGAGAAGATCATTAGATGTTTCCCCGTGTGTTTCACCAGATGGTAACTCATTAATGATATACAAAATTTCTGTGTTGTTATTTCACTTACGAAGGAGACAAATCATGCTATGAAGACCTAAATCTGTGTTTCCTAAAACTGCCAGATGCAATGGAATAACCAGGGACCTTGCAGGTTGCATGAATTGTTTGATGCACGAAATAATGTTGGGATTTGCTTAGCTTTCAGCATCTGGGGGACAGTTCTCTAACACAATACCAGGTCAATTTATTTTATAAAATCATATCAGAGCTTAATTTTGCAGGTAAATTTAACTTTATTTTTATCCTTTCCTAATTAAAACAGGGGCTAAAGTTGCTAGCAGGGGAGGACACCTGGAGAGGATATTCGTTGTAGAGTTCCGCCCAGATTCAGACACTCAGTTTGTGTCTGTTGGGGTAAAACACATGAAGTTCTGGACATTAGCTGGCAGTGCTTTGCTTTATAAGAAAGGAGTCATTGGTTCCATGGAAGATGCCAAAATGCAAACCATGCTTTCTGTTGCCTTCGGAGCAGTGAGTTCAAATTACTTGCTACAGAATTTTATAATACATTTTTATTAAGACTGCAAGTGTCAATTTCCTTTGTTGAAATCCAGTACAGTGTGGACAGTGCAAGACCATGGGGAGCTCTTGCTTATTAGTTAAACTTTTAATTTAAAGCTTGTACGCCTTTAGATCCTCATGTAAGTTTTCTAAGCAAGGTTGGGTTTCTCTGTTAGTGAACGTTTTTTATTAATGTCTGTGCATACCTACAGCATCAGCTGCCATGGCTTTTATTTTTTTTTCATTTTGCTAGTTATTTAGCACTTCACTGGTTAACTTAGAAAAATGTAATATTGTTATTTTGTGTATAGGCTCTGCAACCTTTTTCTCTGCTGGCAGTATTTGGTATGACATATGCTAGTGATCCAGCTAATGGTGACAGTATATCATACTCTCCTGTATGAACATTAAAGAACCGTAGTACTGTGCTTTAGACTTCATAGTTAAGGAAAACAATACATATTATCAGTGAAAAAGCAGTGTTACTATGATACTAAAGTCTGAAATAGCTTCTGCTTCATCCAGAAACCCCACAGAAATTACCTTTGCAGAGGTTAAACATAAATTATACAAATCACCAGTTCAAAGAAACCCCTTTCTCCTAATTATCCACCCTGGACAATAGCACTAATGTGTGAAATGTGAGTGTATGAAGTTAGGCACCCAAATCCTCATTCTTGTGCCCAAACAAGTGACTTTGTTGTCAAAAATTGCTTAATACTAAACATTTCTTTCTATTCYGATGGCATTATTCCAGTATAAAACAGAAGTAATGTAATGGACACTAAAGACCCCAAAAGTGATTTTAAAAAAAAGCAGCAGAATGTAATATTAGAACAAACAAATTGCTTGTCTGTACTTTCCAAGTAGGAACAGCCCAACAGACATTTTATTCTCTTAAATAATAAAACTAATGTCCTTTAAGGGGCACCTTCAAAACCAGCAGATGAACTCTACTCCATTAGCATATGTCATTCATGCAGGATGTTTTTTTCTTCCCGAAGTATGTGTCATTGAATCCCACTGGAAGTATGAGTCCATGTCACAGGAGCATGAGTAAATTGCACTTAATAGAGTAGGGGCTGTGCACATACCCTCTGCTTCTTCATGCATCCATGGACCTCACTCTTTTTCATCCAAGTCCATCTAATGCCAAAGACAACAGGTCGTGCTGGGATACAGCCACACTGAATTTTTGTCTCAGATGGTGGAAAGTCATTCTGGGGCTTCTATCCCCCTGTTCCTTCAACAGACACCATTGCTGTTTGTTGCGGAACATGGGACTTTCCTTCGAACCCCTATCAAAAGGGTTCACTCACAATTTTTCCTGATACTATTATTTCAGAGTCAGTGGACTTCAAGGTCAGACCATCTTGAGTTCTTTAGGCAAGCTTTTCCATTTAACAGAGCACACTCCAAAAGACCATTTGCAATGCAGAATACTTGCTACTTTTTCCCATTCCTCAGGGAGTCCCAGACCTCTGACCAGTTTGCTCCATGGAGGAGTTTCATGGCTTTTATGAGAAATTATGCCATTGCTGTGGTGCCTAAAGTAGGTATCAGGTTGAGTTAGTTCTGCATTTAAGTTTATATACTTTATTTTCAACATCTTGAAGATGCTGCTTGCCAGTCATCTATACCGAGATTTTCTCTGACACATACTCAAAGAAGAAAGGTCACTTAAAATTCAGTAGTGGTAGCCTGCTGTCCATCTCACCGGCAGGAGACATGACGTATAGCAAAAGCACATGCATCTGAAAGATCCCAAGGTGAGATGCATGAGGTGAATGTGCCCTACACTGGGACCCATGTGATTTATAACATCTCAAAGAAACACCATTAGAGTGCAGTCATTAAACTCATTCTCTTCATGCAGATGGTTTTAATTCCTACATTCATTGCATAGTTGACTTTCCTCAGGAAATTCAGTAGCTGAAAGAATTTTAATTCAAGCTGAACAAAAATGCTAAGGTATTTACAGAGACCATTGCTATTTGTTGCAGAATAACCTTACATTTACTGGTGCCATAAATGGAGATGTCTACGTCTGGAAGGATCATTTTCTGATTAGGCTTGTGGCAAAAGCTCACACAGGGCCAGTGTTTACAATGTACACGACTCTTCGAGATGGACTCATTGTTACAGGAGGGAAGGAGAGACCGTAAGACATATAATTTTCCTAAAGTGCACAACTTTTGTCTCTCTCATATGATATTTTTTATTTATCCAATAGCCTAGACATACGTGATGCTTCCCAGAGATAAATGGTATCTGTACTGTAGCAGTTTCAATCTAAATTTTACACAACGTGCCCATGTGTCTTAGTAAGTAAAGGACAAATAAGTAGGACACCCAAGGGTCACAGTAATGCATGTTACATGCAAAGGACATACAGAACCTCAAATTAGTAATTGATATGAACACCTGTATATGCTCCTTGTTGCCTGAGCATAAGTGGGTTTTTCTTAATTTTTTAATTCTGTCAAACTAAGTCAACCTTTCCCAGCGGAGACTCTCATTAGTAAGTTCTTCGATTTCCCAGAAGTAACATATTTGCCAAGTTTATCTTGGTGACAGAGATTTGAGATTAAGTGACAAGAGAACAATTTGTTTTTACAAATTAGGCGTGATACTGTTTAAAACAAGCAGTCTGATAGCATTTAGATTTTTGTTATTTACTTTCCATTACACAATTGTGAGGTGTCTTTATATGCAGTAGAAGGTGATTCAATGTATGTTTTATTATTTAATGAGAAAAATACTGATGGGATTTGTTGTAGCCTATGCAGAAGGACACCTTGTGGGTAACACAACACACTTCTTTTCAGCACTAAAGAAGGGGGAGCTGTAAAGCTATGGGATCAAGAGATGAAACGGTGCCGAGCATTCCAGCTTGAGACAGGCCAGCTCATTGAGTGCGTGCGCTCTGTCTGCAGAGGAAAAGTAAGTGAGCTGACGCGGCAGATGTTACACTTTGGCACGCATCACTGCATGTTGCTTTTGGTGGAGGTTGGATGGGAGGCATACGGGAGAAGACTTTTGTAAAGTTATGGGGGGAGGCTTTGTCTGCCTACCTAGTGACAATTCCTTGTCTTCCTGAGCTCAGTGATGGGCTTTAAACTGCCTGAGGATTGCATTTCTGATGCTTAGTGCCTGCTTTTCCTCTAGTCAGCATGGAGAGGGAAGGGCCTTTGAAGGCCTCCGAAGGACAGTGCTAAGTGTAGGAACATATTTCACCAGGGTAGGACCTTGTCTCCTGCCTTTCTTTTCGAATGACAAAAGGAACTTAGGTACCCACTTTACAAGGTTTGCTTCCTGTGAAATGCAGGCACAGTTTAGGTGCTTCAGTTAGGCCGCATGGATCCTAGCTTTTTTGGTTGGTTTTTTAAAGCCACTAATAAAAGAAGTTGCCAGTGAGAATTACTGATTGACTTTAAGTTTTGGTAAAGTGGAAAACAATAGAAATAACGGAGTAATGTGAGATGCTAAAATCACTCTTGCACGTGTCTAAATTGGACTTGTAAATGTTATGAAAGGAGTGCGTGATGATGCAGGAGTGTTACTTCACATGATGGGTATCTGTCCAACCTAACACTTCATGAAATGGTCTCTATTTAACTTTGTAATCAAGTCTCAGGAATTTGACATGCTCTTTGATAACAACCACACAGAGGAATGTGGGTTTATATTTCTAATTAAGTAGCCATTAACTAATTCCAAACTGCATCTATTTATGCTTTTTCCAAGTATTTCTCAAGAAAGCTCTTGCAGTTTAGGTTTGATCTTTTTATTATTGCCCAAAAATTATATTTAGTCACCTCAGAGTTATGAGAATTATCCTTTGCCAACTTGTATGTAAACACTTTGATCTGAATTAAAATCCTTCATGGCAAGATGGAAATCCACTGCAGTCACTCAACAATCACACCAGAACATGATATCAGATCTCAAGGTGCAAAAGTGTCAGTGTTTTACTCTCCTGTTTTTAAGATGCTGCATGAACAAGCAGTATAAATCAGGATGAGTTATCGCATATATTTCTGCGATACATCGGTGCTTTGCTGCTATTGATATTCTGTCTGTTAGACTGACAACCCATCTCTCATTCTTTTTTTTTGGCTACAAACAGGGGAAAATTTTAGTGGGAACAAAAGATGGAGAAATCCTTGAAGTAGGAGAAAAAAACGCTGCTTCAAACTTGTTGATTGACTGTCACATGGAAGGGGAAATTTGGGGCTTAGCAACTCACCCCTCAAAAGACATATTTATCTCTGCAAGTAATGATGGAACAGCAAGAATCTGGGACCTGTGTGACAAAGTGAGTATCACTAAATTGAAAAGTATATGAATAAAAATGATCATTTTATGCAACCATGCATTTTTCAACTGTACGGTGTGCGCTCCTCCAGCCACGTACGCGCCTTTGAGCAGCCATGTAAAGAGCGCAGTGTTTTTCTTCTGTTTTGGTATGGTTCTTTTTTTCCCTGCTGTGTGGCGATGTGAAAAGATAAGTCCTTGGTGAAGTAGCATGCTGCTCTTTCCAAAAGCAAGCAATTTGCAGAGAAATGCAGTTATTTAAAAGCACTTGTGCTGATGGGGGGTGCCTTTTGTTGTGTATTGCTTATTTTGATCTAAAAGTACAGGCTGGCATGGATTAAGGAAGCATTTTAATTCCATGCTGACAGACTGGGTGACACAGATTGTCCTGTCACTGACTAATACACAGACCCTGACAATAAGCCTCCCTTACTGGCAAGCATGGCTCCCTCCTTTTTAGAGCCTTTCTTCAGAACCGAGCATGTTGCATATGTGTCGTTCAGGATTTTTTTCCAAGTCAAATTGCATAACAACAACTATTTTTAAAAATAACAAATAAATAAAACATTTTAAAAAATAACAAAAAGGTTTCTGCTTATCCTAACCTACATAAACCTTTTCAAAAGGTAGTTACCTGAGCTAACAGGGATAATTTTTAATACAATCAGGTAAGTGAAAATGCAAGAGCATTCTAGTATCTTTTCACATAGCAGATCAAATGGAAAAAACCTACCCTGATCAGCTGTTGTAGAAGCGATCAAAAATCACCTTTCAAACAAAATAGGGAATTGATTTTTTCAGCCTTTTCTGCTAAATAGTATTCTTTCTGGTGTAAAACTTGAAGTCACCCTGCAACAAGATAGATGCAAACATGAAACTCCCATTTGAATTACATCTATATTTTGAGATCTGTTTTGCAACATATGCCTGGTGGGACGTGATTTTTTTGATGTGAAATTTCAGATTTATATTTAGAGGAAACCTATAGACAATTTGTTTTTAATAATTGACTTTTATATTTTGTGTTTGGAAGCTTTCCATTTGCTTGGTAGTTTTCTCCACGGCGGGTATGAGCCTATTGCTTTTGTTAATACAGAAACTGCTGAACAAAGTGAATCTAGGTCATCCAGCAAGATGTGCTGCATATAGTCCTGATGGTGAAATGGTTGCAATTGGCATGAAGAATGGAGAATTTGTTATTTTACTTGTAAATAGTCTTAAGGTTTGGGGCAAAAAGCGAGACAGGAAGTCTGCAATTCAGGATATCAGGTATGTCACAAATTTCAGTTGAAGTTCTCTAAATAAGCAGCCCTTACTCAAGAAAAAGTCCATCAAGTTCCAAGTTTATTTGCAGTTTTTTTGTAATTCGATATTTGTTGAAACCTGCATGAAATCATGAAATGCATTTACTGGCTGACTGATGGCTTTACGTATACCTAAACCTTGTATTTACATATACCTAAAGCTTATAGATCTTATATATAAGCTTATATACCACACACTTTTTTTTCCTGTGATTAATTCAGTTATATCCACTTGAATATAGCTAGTAATTTGTACACTGTGGAGCTGTGATCATGGGAATTAATATTATGCTACATTTAAAAATTGCAGTTCCTGTTGCTTTCTCCCAGAGGATTAGTGTTACTCTGCACATTGTGCTGTGTGCTTTATGCAAGTGCAGTAGTAACATCAGTTAACTACATATGATATCCTCAATCTTTCTCATCTATTAAGCGTCAGGGTTTAGTTTGGATTCAACCTTGCTATTGATAGAAGGTTTTTCTTGTTTTCTAGTAAAAGAAATTTGTTCACTTGTGTTAACATGTGAGGCAAAAGAAAACCTGGCACAGAAACAGTAAATTATATCCCCGTTCCATGTTTTATTGTCTAGGATCAGCCCAGATAACAGGTTTTTGGCAGTGGGTTCACAAGAACATACTGTAGATTTTTATGATCTCACTCAAGGTACAACCCTAAACCGAATAGGCTACTGCAAAGACATCGCAAGTTTTGTCATACAGATGGATTTTTCTGCAGACAGCAGGTACATTCAGGTATGTCTCGGGTAGACCCATGTTTGTTTGCATTTATTGTGACTTACCTGTTATCAGACATAATAAGATGGAGGTAAGAAAGGGTGAGGGAGGCTTTCCAAAGTTACTCTGAATTTCAAGGTGCCCCTAAATCTTCCAAGGTAGACCAGATAACTCAGATTGCCTTTAGGATGTTCACAGAGCTCTATTTAAAGTCCTCTCTGTCTTTCTAAATACTCAGCTCTTCCTCCTGGGTTCTGCGTCTCCGACCATAGCAATATAGCTCAGTTCCCTTATAAGATTAGTAGTGTGCTAAATGGGTACAACACTCAGAAAGAAATTGTGGATTATAACTCCAATATAGAAACAGTTCTCCTCCTCCCTTTCCCTAGGATGGGCTGCATATGATAGATGAATTAATATGTGAGGTTTCCTTCTGAAATTTTCCTGATTTAGTAAAATGGGGTTGAGATAAACCAGAGTGTGTATAACTAAAAGGCAATCTATCAGCTGTGCAGTATGCAGATGAACACCTCATTCAGTTAGCATCCTGTAACATTGTTACTACTTCATATTGCATATAATGAATTATAGCTAATTAGTTAGGAAAAATCAGAAATTTTATCCAAGATGTTAATTTCCTGATAAAACCTGTTGAGGATATTACTGCTGGAGATCTTATAAAGAAAACGAGGCAAAGTTACTTGCTTTTTCCTTTCCTACTTTCAGGTATCAACGGGTGCTTATAAGCGTCAAGTTCACGAAGTACCACTAGGAAAGCAAATAACAGATCCCGCATTAATAGAAAAGATCACATGGGCCACGTGGACAAGGTAAAAAACTAAAGAACAACGTTCTGCCCAACTGGGGACAAGTGTAATACAGAACTAAGGTCAGATCACAAGATCAGACTGTGTAAACCAAATGCTTGAAATGTCCCCAGGGTCTGGCAAACCTGCGAGAGAAAGCACACACACTCCCCTCTCCCAAAGCTCTATCTTACACGCTTATTTTTTGCACACAATTGTAGCTGGTTGGTGTCCGTAGTAATTATTTCTGTAGTAATACCSAGGGCTGTCATATATCCACAGTGGCTTGTTGCCATTTGTCCCAGGCTTCCCAACAGTGAGGTGTGTGGCCCCTCACATGGCTCTGTACCACTTAAAGCTTTGCTTTTATTGGCACGCTGGTGTAGGCGCTACCTTATCCCACATCAGCAAACACAAGCAACATAGAAGACATGGACAGGTGAGCCGATTTGTGTTAAGAAAGGAGTTGCAGGTACCATTAAAATCTACTTACTGACATGGATTTATATAGGGCCCTCCCAAACACGATTACAGAACTAATGGCTATGCTCTTACTGTAGAAAGTGGAACAGACCAAAAGCAGATCTGACAGTAAACAGTGGGTGATAATACAGGCAGGTTTTGAGGAGAAGGTAAGTGAGAATCCTCCTACTCTTACTGCTCTGCTGTCAAGCAAGCATAAAAATCTGCCCCAAATTACTCATTTCTAAGGACTCTTGACAGATTGTGGGAGTGGGGCAGACACATCTGACAGTTAATATGCAAGTGAATAGGAATGGTTATAAAGGAACTTAAACTAAGGGAAGAACAGCTATTTTAAGAAATACTCTACATCCAAACAAGCATCCCCTCATTCAAGGACTTATGGTTAAGAGAACACTGCTGTCAAAAATCATTGTGGGAGGGTACATACATGTCCATAAGGAAAGGAGGAGACCATAGCTGCACAAACTGCTTGTATAAAATGATGCGAGTGGTTTCACAGGAGATAAACCAGGATTTATGGATAGAGATAGTTTAAGAGTCACACAAAAAAAGGTATGTTCTTGTGATGCTCTCTATTATGAGATAACATTTGGTGCAAAGATTTAGAGGGAAAAGACTTGTTTTTAAAGAAGGCAGTTTTTTATTACCAGGCTGTGTTGCCTCACCATGCTCTGGAAGAGAACAGCAGCAGTAAGTCTTATGGTCTAATGCTCTCTTTTTAACTTGGTTTTGGAACAGCATTCTTGGAGATGAAGTCATTGGAATTTGGCCACGAAATGCAGATAAAGCAGATGTCAATTGTGCATGTGTGACCCATGCTGGCCTAAATATAGTCACAGGAGATGACTTTGGTTTGGTGAAACTGTTTGATTTCCCATGCACAGAAAAATTTGTAAGTGGATATTTTATTTTAATCTGAACAGCTTGCTTTTCCCTGTGTTCAAACTCCTTAGCATATGATTTTAAAGCACCCAAACGGCACGGTCCAACAGGTCATCTCCAGGCTGCTCCCAGCCAGTGCTGGCTGCAGGAGCGTGGGAGCTAGTTGTGCGGCCGAACAGCCGTCCCCAGAGAGCAGCTCGTGGGTGACAGGGTAGCCGCCGTCCAGCCACCGGGGAGGACACAAGGCACAGGATCAGCTGCTGAGTTGGGATTACAGTGGGCTCGAAGACGCCAGTACTGCTGGGGATGTGATTTTGTCTATACTTACAAGGCAATTTTGTCACTCTGTAATGCCACRCTACTGTACCAATTCCTGAACTTCTGTTCTTTTTCCAATAGGCCAAACACAAGCGGTATTTTGGGCACTCTGCGCATGTCACCAACATCCGCTTTTCTCATGATGACAAGTACGTTATAAGTACAGGAGGAGATGACTGCAGGTAACTGCTTATTTGTGATGATCAAAAATGTTATGTGTACCCTTCTACGCCAACCCACAGCAATGCATTGAACACCTTTCTTGGCCCACTCTGCATTCACTGAAGCCTGCTGATRTGTGATAGTTTTAGCTTGTTTTTCTTACTCTGGAATGGCAGTATTTTATGGTCATTTGCACCTCGATTCGCTCCTGCCACCTTTGCGCCATTCACAAGGTCATCTCTACTGGGTAAAGCATCTTGCACATGGGTTTCCGTGTCTACCCAGCATCTGCTTGTAGCTCCTTAGCTTGTCTTCCTCCCTGYGAGAGGGCAGACCCCATACCTGTTGCTGTGTGGGCCAGCACCGACCTCTGAGACTGGGCGCCAAGAGAGGTAGCTGAAGGAGCCCCGGCTGCTGGCGCAGGAACCACTTTGTGTGTCTGAAGAACATTTAGATCAAAGACAGCTGGTGGGGGTGTCAGTCACACAAAAATAACTGAATAGCTCCTGCGCAGCAAAGGGTAGGACAGAAATTCCGGCTGAATCGAAGGATAGACAGATTTAGAAAGACATTTCAAGTAACAGGCGGCTTCTTGAAAGGTGCCGTAAGTTTGTGTTGGGGTTTCGGGGTTTCTTTCTCCCTACCCAAAAAAAAAAAAAAAAAAAAAAAAAAGACAGCTGGTGTGTGTGCACACACGATTCCTGCCAAATCCCCCTCCACCCTCACTCCCCAAGTCTATTTGAGCTTCCAGTACTGCTCAGAGGACACTGTTGTCAAGCAAAACAGGGAGGAAAAAGGTGAGGAACAAAAACTAGACGTGGTTAAACACAAAACGTACGACTTTTTGAAGAGCAAAATGCAGAACTAGAAAACTGAAAAGCAACAAGGTAGGAAACGAAAGGGCACAAATTCTCACAGGAGCAAGTATCAGGAAGCCGCATTCAAGAACCAGGTATTTGTAACTGCTTACTCAGCAGGAAAAATACAAGCCAGAGACTGCAAGATTGAGTCATTTTTGCCAGTGAACGAGACTGTGCATCTTTTCCAGAAGCAGAAAACTACTGATGTATGTTTCATGACACTAGGCTTCCCTCAGTCAGCCTGCAGTGCCTGCAGCATAGATACTGGYGTTACGTTCCGTTTGTTCAACACTGTGCAGTGAATTTAACCCTCCTCCCATTGCACGAGAKGAGCTGTTCCTCAAATTTAGCTGAGGAATGAAAACAGATGTTTTCTTTTTCCACTTTGGGGGAAAAAAGGAAGTGTTTTTCTTTGAAAAACGGGTTGCACAGTGGGAGAGCAAGAAGCGCAGATCAAAAAGCAGCTGCATAGGAAGAAGGGCTGCATATACCCGAGTTCTCAACCTGCAGGCTCGATGTTACATAAACTCAGAAAAGCTTATCAGCTGCCTTAATTTTAAAAATATAGTTATGACGAGGATGTCTTGATTCAAAGTGTTAACTATACAGAGTAAAATAATAGCATTTCCAATCTCCAGGCCTTCACTAAAACACATATGTGCTATTTAGTTACAATGCTTTAACTCTCTCCTGAGAAAAGGAAGTGCATTGGAGTGCTGATATTTGTTGAGTAACTCCAGGACTTAACGTTGCTTTACCTGGCATCTTGCTGGTAAATCTACATTTATACCCATGTATGTGTTTAACGCAGCCCATCTCTCTTAGTATGATATGCTCAAGGTTGTCATCAAGTTACTAAGAAAAATAACCATGCTGTCAATTACTTTCTTCGTAGTGTATTTGTATGGCGATGTCTTTGAAAGGAGACTCTTCCTGCTGCTGCTACTGCCACCACCAAGTGACTGCTCTGGACTGGACAGCCATGAATGCCTCTACTGCTTTGGCTGCTGTAACTTCCATACGATGCTGCATAGATTACACATTTTCAGATTACTCATACAAATTTACTGAACATGAATGTGATCTTGCATTTGAAAGACCAATATCCTTGAGAAGGAAGCTGAAGTTTGAAAGGGGAATCATTTTGTAACCTGGGTAGGCCAAAGTGATGAACAGTTCACTCACGAAGCTGCTTTTGCCTAATCCTGTGTTACTCAAACCATGTCTGAAAAAGGAGCACACTGAGAAAATGCTGGGCCCTTTAATTTGCATAATTTCAAAATTTATGGCTTGAACATTTGTTCAAGCAAGTTGGTGTTGTTTTTAACCACACCTGCTTAAAACTCAAATTTGGTGCGCTGAGTAAAACTGCAAGCTTTTAAAACAAGCATGCTGGGGTTCGCACTTCAGCTTTCAGTAATTGAAGGAGCAAACTATCATTTTTTAAGTCCATTTTATTTTTAAATATATATATATATATTTGGCAAAATTTTCTATCCATGAAGTGCCTTTGAATAATTTTCCAGTAGTATGGGCTACAGTCTTGCCTCCCACCAGTTGCTTTCAACATACGGTGCTATAACTTTCACACAGAGGAGGGCTAACCATTAACACCTTTTCCAGATGTGTACTTATATTATCCCTGTTTTCTGCTTTAGTTTTTAATACCTTCACAAGTGAATTCCCAAATGTTTCCAAGAACAAGCAGCTATGTGCAACCGGTTATAAGGACACATTCCTGCTGGCATTACACCTCTTGATAAGCTGTTCACAATTGGTTCGTGATGGTAGCTTGACTGCAGCCAGAATTTGAAGCTTAACTCAAACGGTGAGTAGAGGGAGAGAGTGAGTATGGAGAGTCTTGTTAAAGAAATGTTAACACAAATAATGAGSAAGTTGTTCCTGCACTCTCCCTTTTGTGGGAAAATGTGCTTTATACRTAACTACTTCCACAGGCAGTGGCCATCTAGTGTATTTAAGAGGTGGTTTTTAAAAGCCTCCAAGAATCACTGTTTCCCATTCTGCAGGGGCTTCCTGAAGACATCCAAAATGATCTCTAGGAAGGCCTGGTACATCACTAGTAGGGACTGCATGTACCCTCCCTCCAGCAGGCAGCTAGTCCCGTGCTGCTTAYGAGTAGAAAGTAAATCACTCTGATACCGGAAAATTTACCTATCCTTGAGCAAAGCATAATCTTTGCTAAATTTGGTCTCCTCTCCCCATCATTGCTTCTCTTGCACCCCATGCAGCCCCCTCATCTGTGACTGGGCTGTGGGATCATGGGGCAGGAGGGCAGCAGGCAGCTGAGATGAGAGTTGCCTCCATGTGGAAGTGGAGACCACGAGCAGATGTTCACAAAAGGCAAGTAAAGCCATTCAACATTTGTTAACGAACATTTTTTCAAAACCAAAAACTACAGGGACAGTGGAATTGGAGAAAGAAAAGAAGTTCAACTTTTTCCAATGAAACTGTTTCGAAAGGGACAGAAAATGTGGGCAATGTCAAAACAGATGAYTTGTGAGATTTCTGGCATGGAACAACATCCATATTTTGAAATTACCTTTCTTTTAAAAAGACTGTTTGTTAATCAAAAGAAATAAAAGCCAAAATAAAACATTTAGACTTACATGTAGTCTTTRAAAAGAAACGTTAAATACTGCTTTAGTCCCAGTTCAGGAAAATATAATTTTGAACTGTGGAAACTTCCTGCCAATCCATTTCTGATGCCCACTGCATAAAAAGGTAGCTGTTGGATGCAACGAATATCCAGTTAAAGGAGTGGATCAATGTACATTTAACACACAGAAGTGCTTCAGCAACCTCAAAGAATCACCTTTTTTTAAAATTGAATTTATTAATGCCTTATATTACTATACAGAAGATCAGTTTGTCAGATACACAATAAGAGTCCCTATGCAGTCTTTTTTTTAAAGAAACCTTCTTGATCAAATAATGTAATCATGTTAAGTGGTGATGTCAGTAAGCACCTTCTTTGCCTATGTTTGTAATAATGTTTGCCTTCCTTTCACATTGATTGTATCCCAAAATAAAACCAGTTACATGGCAAAATAAATTAATAAATGGTGATGTGAAGAATATCTTAAAGCAATAGCATCTGTCAGGAAGACACTTAATATTTGTATGTTTATATGGTTTGGCTTTATGTATAAAATGTTCAGAAGTAATGACGTATTACACTGTAAACTATATTAGTGCATGAATTTATTTTTTGATGGGCAAGATGCCATTAATTTAAATCTGTGTCTCAAATAAATTTGGATACAAGTTTTCAATGTCCAGCTCTTAAATCAGATTCAGCAAGTTGATCTGAAAAGATTACTGGCACTTGCTTTACAATTTCCTTCAAACTAGAATATGGCATCATACATTATTGTCTCAAAAATAAAAGAAACCAAGGATCTTCACTTTGTTTAGCAGAATCTAAAATTTCTTCTGTCACAATTTTCAATAACCAACTCACAACACTGAAGTGGCGTCTGACACTGTCACCCCCGTGTCACTGAGCTGTCGGCACAGCTGGCAGCGCCAACAACAGGGGCCTTCAGTACTCAGCATCACGGCCTCCTCGCGGCAGGCAAGAATCTGCGCTACAAGAACTACGCGCCAAACTGAGCATCACCGGCCAACACAGCTATTCAGGACATCAAATCTGGAACCGAACAAACTGCTTCACACTGCACATACGAAAAGAAAAGGTATCATGAAAAAATCCATCTACTCACATTGCTATACGTCTGACAAACTATGTCCACCACCATGTACAATGGATATTTAATCACGATGAACTTAAAATAAACACAAATATATTAAACTTGCCTCAAGAAAGCAAAATACCGATATTATTTTATGTCTATAAGCTTTATTGATACTTGGGGTTTTCATTTTTTTGCCTTTTTTTTTTTTTTTTTTTTACATTTCACAATGCATTCCACAGACTTAGTTCAATACAGCTTAAACTGCAAGTGTATAAATTTTCATTTATCATTTCTTGCATAACAAGGTTTTAAGTTTCCAAACAACAGTTGCAGCATTAGATATTCGGTCCACAGATTATCAGAGTTTGAGAGACTGTAGAATTATTTGCTCAAAAAATCAACTACTGTACGTTTGTGCAACAAAGTGTATGCTGTAGTTTTCATTTAATATATGTGAAGGTTCCTTTGTTCATTTATCTCTTGCTTTTTTTAAACAGATGCTAGTGTTTAAAGAGACATTTTAGTTTTTCAAGCTTGTGTGCTATGGAGGCTAGTCCAGAAATCAGTCAATTCTCTGAAGTATGAAGCACTGTGGAGCAGCTGAAAGATCTAAGCTTTGTGAAACACATATATATATATATATTGGCAATTGATAAAACAATAAAATCACAATACAGCTATACTCATACCAAAAAGGCAAGATTTTTCAAAACTTGCTAAAATGGTATATTCTTCTAAAACATCTCATTTTAGAAAATCTGCATCAATCTACACAGACCATACACAGTGCACAAACTGGGAAGTGTTCTCCTCCTCTCCACCTGCACTACCTCTTCTGGAACGCAGCAGGGACTACCTCTGATGAAGCAAAATGTACAGCTTTCTCAAATCTTTTGTATTAGCCAGTGCTGCACACAGGATAAAGAAAGATGATTAGTTTTAGATCCATACATAGCAGCTTACAATACTTAAGATGATGAAACACATGGCAGTCAAAACAGTTATTTTTCCTCAAACACTGCGTTGCTAAAAAATAAAAGATCTGTGAAATTGCACTGCAATGTCAAGGGTTTTGCTATTCCCTGACCCTCCCCATGTAAATCCAAATGAATATTTTCCCCCTTAGAAGATGAACTTCCTATTGATAAGTTGCTTCAGGCTTTTTACTCAGTTTTGCGCTTCAACCCAGGGATCTTTGCTTGGATCCTACAAGAGGAACAGGAGAGGAGAAAGACAGCATTTGAGTAACAAACAAACAAGTAGGTCTAAACATAGTATTAAAAAACAGCAACACATGAAGATAATTATCACAGCAACACAAAACTATTACACTCAGAAACCAATGAAACTGYTAAATTCATCTTCATTCACCCCTCAATTGCAACTGCTGAGGGCCTCAGGTTTCACTGATGGTTTCAAATACACAGATTTGTATTAGAAATAATATAGGATTAACTTAACAACAGCATCAGCAAGAAAGGAGCTGATTTCATAATCATTCCAAATTTAAACAAAGGACTTTTTCCTCCCAGGACTAGTGCATGTAATGCATTTGTTACATATACAGGAGTACCACACACCCCAAGAACTGTAAACATTATTTATAAAGTGACATTTTAAAAAAACAAAAACAAACAAAAACACAAAAAACCAAAACCACCAACTCACTTAGCCATCGCATCTTTGACATTCTTGTTCACGAGCCCCAAATAATGGTCAATTTGGGCCTGAAAAGGAAGATGGCAGATGTTACAGACCAGCTCTTACAGTCACTTTGCTGCCCGGAAGGCAGAGTCACACCGCCCCAAGCGGTGCTTCACACGAAAGACCGTTAACAGAAGGAAGGGGCTCAACGGTGTTTATTTCCCAGTTCGATGCCAGAGCTCCCGTGGCTTCAGCCACAGCACATGCTAGTGTCTGCCTCCGGGAACGCACACAACGGCAAGGAATAGCGGCTAAGTACCCAAATAAATTCACCCCCAGCTTCTGCATGTCCCATCAAACTGGTCACCAGTGTTGCCCCCGCCTCGTTCCAATGCCGCCCCAACTCGAGGGTGCACAACCAAGGCCCTTGGTGAGGGGCAGCCGGCTCCTCTGCCTCCGCTGGGCACCGTGGAGAAGGAAAGCTGCTTAGGTGGGCTGGGCCTGTTAAACAGCTTACGCCTTCGGAGAGCAGCCTTCAGCTCGTCAAGAGGATTGAGGAGCCCGGGTTAAGCCACACAAATTGTCCATCATCTTTCCTTGGGGCTACAGGATTTCCTTTCACTGCAGAGTGCTTTGTGCTTTCCTACGAGCTCGGAGAGGAGCCCAAGAGGCTCYGCCATCTGCTCAGTGCCCTTCTTCCTCCCCTCCTAAGTCCCAGGCTGGCCTCCATCAGCGTTGTTTTTGAAAGAGGAGAAGGAACTGCTAAGCCAGAGCTGGCTTCCCCCCTCCCGTTCTATGACCTGCTGAAGACAGTCCCTGCTCAAGCTCTGCTATAATTTAATCATACATGTTATTGTGGCTCCTTCTTACCTCTCTCTTTTACATTAGTCTCTCCACAGGAGAAGCACCGGACTGTGCTGGGCATCTCCCGGCTCCTGTTTTTGCCAGGGCTACAAACTGCACAGGGCTTCAGGACACGAATCCTGAATATCAGCTCCAAAGAGGTTTCTTCAGAAATTGTTTTATAAGTACTTACATCAGGATTAATGCACCGTGCCTACTGCTGCTTTAGTCCTGACCAAATCTGGATCGGAGGAGAGAAAGCCTCCAGGTTTATCGGGCCTTTTTTGCTAGGGAAGCCACCTTATACTTCCACCAAAAAGGAGGAGGGGAAAGCACTCGCAGTCTGGACTCCAAAGCGGACTTGCTTCTCTTGGCCCTGGCACTGACTCCTAGTTAAAGGCCCATGTTTTAAAGGCTTTAAAGATTTTAAAAGATTGAAATGAATTTTTGTTTTATTCACTTGTGGTTTTGCTTCAGTAGAGCTAATTTTACGAAGCATTTAATGAATCGTATTAAACACTCACCTGATGTCTCTCATAAATAACAGGAACACTGAAGAGTGAAATCAAAGCTGGAAAAGAGCACATCAAAGGTATAAATATTGACAAAAGGGATGGTGTTCAGGTAAAACAATGACTAGTTTTCACACCTTGACATTTCTTTCAAAAAGGTACAAGAAAAAGAACTAAGCCACATACAAAAATGTTGGCTGGTAATTTAATAATCCCTATTAMGGGAAGAAGCTGGGCTGTCCTCCAGGTCTCATTAACAGTACAGCAAGTTTGGTCACAGTTCACTTTTTCACTGTGGGTTACGCAAATTCTTCAAAAAGGATGCTTCGGCTTCTGCTAACATCAGTTGGTTTCTGACACCTGAAGCCAGCCTGCTCTGGGATGCAAAACTATCTGCAGTGGGACATGGCCAGAGCCAATTTTGTACCTCCTCCAAAGTCACAATACAGGAATGATATTCAAGTAAGGCTAACCCTGACAGGGGCAAGCACGCTAGAACATGCTTTTAAATGATACGATGTCTGGAAAATCAGTAATCTCAAGGAATTCAACACTGCAATTCAAAATGACCCATTCTGCAGTGTTACCAACGTCCTAGAAAAGGACACACAACTATAACATATTACTACACTCTCAAGAACACAGGAATAGCCTCACAGTACCGAGCAGACTTCAGTGCTTTTCCAGGGTTATTTTGTATGCCAGGTATTTAACACAATTTAAAACACTTACCCAGAATCAGTAATGTCAGACCATTAAACAAGGCACCAACATAAGTGAATACCCACATCAACACTGCAAACTAAAAAGGAAAAAAAAAAGCATGTCAGCTCACAGTCTGTCTTACCAGAACACACCAGTTAGAGCAGTGAGAGAACTTCTCTAAACACACATATGAAACTAAAACGCCCCACGCCCCAAACTTCACTTCACCCTTCTATGTCTCATGTAATTATAGATGAGTGACAAGATGGCTGAAGGGTTCAGTAATAGGATATGTGGCCTCTTGCGTCTAGGTCATCGGGCTGGATTCAGCCCAAGTCAGCAGTGACCAAAAGCTGTTAGCACTCGGTGGCTGCTCAATGCCACCCTCTGCGTTTATACAGCACTTCCAATCCCRGGTTTCATAAGGATGGGCAAACACAGTTCCTACCTCCCACCCTTCAAAGAGAGAGAACAAGTCAGGCAAGCGAGCAGTTAAAGGGCTGGTGCATGACACAGCCCTTGGCGACAGAGCCAGAAAGCAAGCAGGTCATTTGTTTGAGAGGCAGCCCAGCAGCCAACACACGAGCACACTCACTCCGCGGCTGCGGCGCCAACGGAAGCACCAAACTATCACAATCACGCTTCGGCTCAGCAACGGTCTCAATGAACCGTTGACTAGACTAGGCAGAGGTTTCTGCCACATCAGGGGAAAAACCTGTCTAGAAGGTAACACGGCAAGGTTGGCTTTTTTTCCTTAACAAAACATAGGAGCTTTGGATACAAAAAAATTCAGGAAAGAGAGAAGTCAACAGTGCCATAAAATGGAAGCTGGCTCCAAGTCAGAGACAAATTCAGCAGCAAAGACGTCCCTTCTGTTAACAGACACCTAAACCCTCACACTGCCACCATTTCTGGCTTCGTATCCCAGCCCCTAACTCACACCCAGACACTGTTCCTCCCCCCCCACCACCCTGCTGGCTGCCCCTGCACAGCTCCCCTGTCGTGTACAGGCTCCGCTCCGCTTCACTAGCTCTACACAAAGATCTGCAGAAGTTCAGGCCCCTCAGCTTTCTGCCAGGTGGAGAGTGTCCCAAGCACACCTCTGACCTATACCGGGGTGGGAGGGGGCCGAAGGCTGCCAGCTCTATTTCTGTATAGGATTCCTCCCCAAGAAAAATCAGCCCGTTTCTTCTAGCGTTGCACAGCCCGTAAGGAACTGAGCAGAAGCCAGGACCTGGATGTCAGACATAGTGGATTTACCAGTGCTTATTTCTTGCCAATCASTGAATTAGCTTTGCGCATTGTGTAGAGCACACAGATGAGACCCCCAGCCCTTTAATCAACTAAGCACATCTGGTTATTTTCTGTGCAAGACACTCCAAAACACCGGACAGACACGGCGTGGAGGCTGCTGCTGCCATCAGGGAGAGAGGATCTGGGCACAGTTAACAACCGAAGGTGAACCACCCCGATAAGCAGGAGATACACGCAAAGAAAAGATGGGTACAAAGCACTGGAAAGAAAAAAAATGCATGTTGAAGGACTGTGGGTATGGGCAAGGATCTAGCTCCGAAGTTATGYATCCAAACATCCATTTTTAGCTTATGGTAAGATGCAAAATATCCAAACCAAACGAAATCAACAGTCAACAGTAAGATGAGGGCATGACAATCAATACAAGTTTAATTGCATGACCTCTGTACTGAAATGAAGTTTACTTCATGAGCTTCATTCAAAGCTGATCCCATTCAAAACTCAGTAGGATTAATTGCAAACGATGCAGTTCTTTATCTGTCAGTTCTTTCTAGATGTGACACAAGCAGCACCAGAGGCACAAAGTTAACCCTGCAGTGTTACCATCAACTGCATTCCCACTGAAGGATTTTGGCAGGTTTATCAAGAAAAATAAAGCAGATTTCTCTAAACTCCCTCATGATTCATTCAAACCTTGGCCCAGTTCTGCTCTCTGCAATGCCAGGGTGAGAGCTGGCTGCCTGCCTCTTCRCACAAGACATTTTAACGGAGCAAATACTTTCCTTTCAGAGCAAGTCTGTACATGCAGCACGTCCCCCTCCCCAGCGAAGGGAGGAAAGTCGACGACTACAACTACAGCAAAAAGCCCCCAAGTCTGTGATGATTCAGAACGATTCTCCTGCAGGCTGTGAGTTCAGTAAACTAAATATGCCAGCTTCAAGCACACACAGCAAAGCATCTCGACAGCTATCCAAGATCTCCTCTGCCTGAACACAATTACGGAAGCTAAGCACCACCCTGGTCAGGTGAACGTTTAGTAATATTGCTGAAGACTATGACCAAGTCAGAAAATGTGAGTTTATGTAAGCAGAGGGGTAACAAGATATGAATCAACCCCAAAGTCCAACAATTATCAGAACTATCCAATCCTATTTAGTGCGCATTGAATTTATGGCCCAAGAAAGATCAAAATTCAGGAGTTAACATTTGACCGACATAGGCTTTGCTTCTCCTAAAGTCCGTCCAGAGCAGCACTAGGGTCTAATGACAAACTGTGCTGCGCGTCCAGTTTTTAATCCATTTCACTTATTCATACTGGGCGGGAGAGGGAACCACTGAGCCCAGCAAGACCCCCCTCTCTCTGGGGCACCAGTAAGGGACAGCTACTTTGAAAGCTGGGGCTACCAAAGCAAACGAAGTTCAGCAAAAACCTCAGAATCCCCCTTCCCACAACACCTTCTCTGTCTGACAGTTACAACAACACTCCCGGGATTAAGTGGAGTTGATCTCTATCCCACATTTACGTATTGGTCTCTATTTTGTACTGGTCTCTTTTCCTTAGAAATGAGACAAACTCAGAGAACCTCAGAAATGCAAAAAGGCTTACCTGAAACATGTCTAAACACTTAAAGCTCTAAGACGAAAAAAAAGCAGAAGGCAACCCAGGATTGACCTACAAAGATATTGTTGCTCTTCCCACACACTCAGGACAGGACAGAAGGAAAGCACAGGGCCCAAGCTCAGCCTGAACGTTACCAGTAAAAAAACCAGTATATCTGATGGACTGAATCAAGTTTTTGCCTACCTCATTCCAACAATTAATGACTCCCCAGTACCCAAAGCATACTGCAATTTAATGGCAAATACAGAAACGTCCATATATCCGTTTCTTTACAATAAAATAGTTCAAATACAGCAAAGAGCTCTGTTTCTCAAAACACCAGTTGAGCAATGACAAACTGAAAGCAACTGTGCCCCAGTGTCAGGACAGCTACCATTGCGCAGCTGGGGGTGAAGCGCTAGATCGCTGTTTATCAGGACAAAGTGCAGTTTCTCCTGGGACTCTCTGGCAAGTGCTCCTCTGGAATTGTTCCTCAGAGCTGTGAGGAACTTCTCCTTGTGCTGCATAAATATTTAGAGACCATTTTAAGACTTCCATGGCTGAAGCATTAATAAAAAAGAAAAAAAATCTTAACAAGACAGATTTTACAGCCAGAACTATTAAATACAATAAACTGACCTGCAGACATTTTCTACATTAAAGCTCTGTAAYTTTAATTATACACAAACATACTGTTTCCTATAGTGAAGATGTTTAAACTACACGAGCCAAGGTATTTTTATTTTTTTTAAACCAGGGCTGTTATATTACATAAACCCCCAGCATCTTACATGTCCTCCTCAAGCACAAACTCTTCAAAATCAGTAACTTGTGTTTGTGAACTGTCCTGACATTCACTGGTTTCGTAGAAGGGTTGCTCCCAACTACCATAAATTAGACTAATTAACCCACATAAAACGTTTGGAATGTCAGAAAAAGAGAGGGGAAACGCATTAGTTCAGCTGAATAAACATGTCTTTCCTATATTACCATGGTATTTTAAAAGCGATTAGAGTGCCTTGAAGACATTCTGACTGGAATTAATTCCAATTCTAACGTAATTCCTCTGAAAGGCCTAATTTTTAAAACAGTGTTAACTGAAACAGCAGTTGGCTGTTCACGGCTTCCTCTTCCTTTCCTGCAAGGGATTGTGATCTCTAAACAAATGGTGTGGAACTTCTTGTAACTCAGATGAAGGAACATACCACAAAGGGCTTAATTATTAAAGAAATACAAGTGACCTTGTGATTGCAAGTTTTTCTGTGATGTTGTTTAATCAGATCCAAACAGAATTTAAGCAAAGTAACTTTTCTTTGAATGCTGAAACTCAATGATCTTAAAAAACACAATAAACAAAGAATACGTTCCTTTTCTCCCTCGCACACCACATCTAAGTTCCCCAAATGCAATTCTAGCCATGTAACAGTAATTCTTTCGGTCAAGGCTGCAGCCTTCAGATGCTGCAGAGATGAATCCGAACTACTTGGTCACGTAAGCATGAAGGCATGGGCAGTGGTGAGAGGATTTAGCCATCAAAATGGAAGCAAGGTAAGGCACAGACAATAACRGCCTCATTTAAGCCATTTTGCCATAAAATGATTGCAGCAGTATCAATCATGTCCAGAAAAACGGCCAGAAAATAAGAATGCACAGCCACCTCATAAAAATAATTTTACTGCACAACCCTTTAGGAGCAGGAAGATTACTACACAAAACCCAGGGCTAATACCCCATCTCCTCTTTCCCTTCTGAGAAAATGAATCTTTATCACGAGCAGCACATCCCAGGTAACAACCCAACAGCCTTATAATCTTTTCTTTCTCCAGAGGGAAAGGACCCTTCCTGCAGGAGACTTGCACAGCATCAGGTGCAACTTTTCTGGCACAAACTCTGTGTTTAAGTTGGAGCATAATGAGAAACTGGATCTAGAAACTCTGGGTAAGATCCTGAGATTTGCCTCCGATTTCTATTCCACAAATATAACAAAGACTTTTACAGCCTTCCTATTTTTCTCCAAGTTTCACTAGAAACCCCTTCCCCCAACCCCACAACAACTCAAAGGACTTTACAAAGCACTAAGTAAGGGATTTACCAGAGGATAAATGCAACTTTACTTCAAGAAGATTAAGCAAACTGAAAAAGAAATGGACAACACATTGTACTCAGTAAAGGAAACAATTGTTTGAAAAATGAAGAAAGGCGATTAGCTTGAAAGGAGAGAATTCTCACAGAACAAAACTGAAGGGTTTTCAGCCAATTTTTTTTTTTTTTAAATTATTCTTCTTCACTGTCAGTTTTGCTCTGCCACCTTCAATAAACCCCATTAAATACTACTTGGACATATTCGAGATAATTTGTTAGGCAGTTTGCACACCTGAGGTAGAGTAACTTGCAAAACCCATTTCAGTAATTTGCATCACTAAAAGAAGCAGCTATTCACACCCAAATCCAGGGACTGAAACAGGTGTCCACCTTCCCACATTCCTAGTAAAACAAGGGCATCACTCAGTCCCCACTCTTTCAGCAAAAAGTGGACACAAGAACTCCTACTGTTAAGGCGAGTAACTCTACACTCACCACTTGCTAGTCTCAGTACAGAAACAAACAGAAAAACAAAACAAAACCAGACTGTGCCAGTCTAGCCCAAAACATAGATTTTTTTCAAGAGGGAGAGATACATGTTAGCGACAAATTCTGAATGCCCAATGTCTTTGTTTTCTTAAAAGATTTCTGCTGTTAAGCATCAGTGAGTAAGTTTAACAGCTGAATTGCATGCAGCCAGAACTTATTTCAGTTTTCCACTCATTTTTATTGTACTGTCAAAATAAAGCACAGATAAAGTTATCCACTCTATTACTGCACGCAGCACTTCACGTTCAACTCAGTGTGGCTAACAGAAAGCTATACTTCTTGAAAAACAAAAAGGCTTCGTACCTTCCAACAAGCAAACTAAAACTCAGTATTTACTTATACGGAGCCAAAGATGCCATTGTTCATTTATGTTTATAAGGACTAGCAGGCTTTGCTAAGCCAGGTCAGCAAGGAATCTATTTACATAAGGCTGCTGTATCTACAGCTAGTAAACTTACCTTCAGAGAATCAACTAAGTCATCGACTAGGAAGAGACGTCTCAGCTCTTTGACCGTGCCATTAACGTGACCAAGCACAACATTACTGTATTTCTGAATAAGCTCTTCAGACACAGCTACATCAGACTCCAAGTAAGCCCTGCAAGAAAGAAGAGCTTATGAAACTTTACTGTAACAGTGCTGCCAAATAGTATCAACACGTTACATGTTACATATACAGCATCAACATACATTCTTTTTATGTTATAAAGAGAAAAACCTCACCGTATGAGAAATGCTAAAAGGMTAGAACAGAACTAATCTAAGTTATTCTTAGAAGGTAAAAGTGAACCTTAAACACCACTACCACCACCCCCCTGCAACCTCTTAGAAGAAAAGAAAAAAATGTTTCTCTTACTGCTATGTTGTGCTAGTGCATTTACTAAGTCACACACACAGTCTTATCCGGACTAGGCAAAAAGGTGCGCTGGCTAACGTATGTGTGGGAACACACAAGCCTAGCAACTGGCCAAAACGGTGTCCAGCACCACTGACACAAGCTGCTTGGTCTATGAAGTCTCTTCCTGCTCCTCAGCACATGCTGTCATCTATTGCACTAATAAGGCCAACGTATATTTAAAAAAATGAGAGACAGACAGATAGACGGGGGTGGGTGTGGGTGTGTGTGTGTGTGAGATTCTCTGTTATTGCTATTGTATTAGGCAGCCTAATATTCTACGAGATTCCTACATTTCTCAAACAAAAAAAATCCTACAAAAGCAACATATCCATTCATACCACTGGAAGGCACTTCTGAAACTACCATTAAGCTGTAACGAACACATTAAGGCATGGGAAAATGAGCACGTTTTTCATCACTTGCTAAAAAAATTTCTTACAGTTAGTGACAGCAGGTCTTTTAACAGAAAGATGTCAGCTCCTATGTGGTTAAGTGTTCTTCCCACTACACTGCAGCTTTTATCTGTAGTTGCAGTGGCTATGGCAACTTAGACTCTTTAAATAGAGAATTATTTATTTATCTAGTTTGCATGTTGGAGGGAGAAGGAGCAATGCAGCACATCTGTAACAGGGCACTCATTTTACAGTTACTACAGTTGTTAAACTTTTTCTTTCGTTTAGGGGAGATTCTGCTTTAGGGTGTTTTTGTTTGATTTTTAAAAAAATAAAAAATGTACAGTGGAGGCTCCTATGCATGTCATTTAAGGCAAAGCTAAACATGGCCTTGTGGCAAGTCCAAAACAAATTAAAATACTTTAAATGGTAACTACAGAGGGCGGCCATTTCAAGGCTACATTCTGCTATCCACACTTGGCTTGAATCTGCACGCCCTTCTCAACTCATCAGCAAGACATTCAGTACCTGCATCAAAAATTACATTGATCTCATGGATATGCTCTGCACTGTCAAACTAAATTCAAGTAAACATATCCTTCTTGTAGTTGAAGCTATACAGATAAAAAGTAAGCAACCAGGTATGTTGGACAACACTGTCTGGAAGCTTCTTATGAATATCAGTATTTTTAGAAATAAACTGCAGCAAGAGCACAGGTAGAACAAGTTTTGCTTGTTCTTGCTAAGAAAGAACTTAACTGATAAACGTGGAAATGCTGTTTGGATACTGTAGAGCACTACTGGGTAAAACAGCATTTCAACTGGGAATTATTCACCCTAATGAGGGTGAATAAGGATGGCCATACAAGGCCTTGATGGTTAAAAACAAAAACAAACAAAAAACTAAGTTTACAAAAGATATCTATTTCATACTGCTATACCAAATGTTGTTGCCAATTGTTCAGATTTTTTTTTTTTTATATCAGATCTAAGCCTGAAAGCAAATACTTTTTTCCCAGAGTTTTGTCACGCTGCTGGTTTAGGCACAGTTCGGCTTCCACTSGATAAATGAGTCTCTACACATAGTCAGGGAGGAATGGAGGTAAACCCAAGAAAACATTCTACTTTGCCTTACTGAAGACGAGAGGAAGAGAACGAGAATAATTGGAAACACCACAAAATTAGGAAGAGAGCTGTAAATAGGAGGGCAAGTAGGAGTTTCTGAAAGGTACATGGGAAATTGAGACTGAACCGCTTCATTGATTAATAAAGGAGAAAAGCAAGTCTGAGCAGTGTGGGACAGGGTTGGTATGGAAACAGGAAACATGCCCTCTTAGTAATTACTCTAACACATTAATAAGTTTGTATTTCTCTTAAGACGCAGCTCTGCAATAATGGGCACCACTGTACTCTACACAGGAGAGGATGAACACCACAGATACCGTATTCCCACACTCCAGGGAAGTGCACACACGGTATGCCCCAAGGACTTAGCTCATCACTTAAAGCAAAGAGCCCAGAGGTCCTCTTTGAGGACCTAAATTAATCCTATGATTCAACTCCTCACGCCTTAGAATTCACACTCCGAGTTTCTGGATTTCTGATCAGGGCAGGCTGCAATGAACCTGGATTCTGCTGATGACAAGGCAGCCTTGCATGTGGAGAACACAGCTGTGCTGCTACATACTAAAACATAAATTTTAAGGGTATTCTTAAAAACAACTTCCAAAAAGATAAAAGTATTCCCTGCTACATTTATTCTGATTTTTTTCTAAATATATTGCATTAAAGTACTGCATCTCCTGGGTATTCTTTAAATGTTGTACATCATCTGCCACTGGTTCACATTCTGAAGACTATACCATTCTAAAATGCACATATTACTCCATTAGATTGAAGTATATAGATTTTTTTTAATGTAACTTAAGATACCCTAGCATTCCCGGGGAAATCCCCTATACCAAGTGCTCAATTCATTTTATTTACCGCTGTGTATGCCTACTGAGAAAAACTGAAAGAAGGGTAGTCATAGGCTGGGTTACAGACTTTTCAGTACAGACTATTTCTGTTATTATGCAACATATTATGGCATATGTCATCTACTGCTTCTAACAGCACCAATATTGCTGTTACCCAGAACAACACACTTTTTCTTAAATTAAAAGAAAAATCTCACCTAAATGGGTGGCCTTCATCAGACTTTTGGATTGCCTGGATAACTCCCTTGTATATCCTAAAGCTGATCGTCACAGAAAGCAGGGCCAAGGCAATGTAAGCTGTCACGCTCACGATGCTGAACACTGTTAATGAAAGCAGCAGGAACAAGCTGGCACCAAACACCACTCCTGTCTTCTTAATGTCTCGCCAGTAAAGGAGGTCAACAACTAAAATTTAAAAAAGGTAAGAAATTAGAACAAGATACCTTTTGCATCCACATGAAAACAGTAAAACGTGATTCATTTGACTGCTGAGAGTCATCAAGAATGGAACTTGCGATCTCACTGTCAAACCAGAGCTGAAATTACAACTAGAAATAGGTTATTTTAGCACTGATTTTGCATTGGACTTCCGATTATTGGGATTATTCTTATAGGATTACCTCAAACATAACTGCTAAAATTTAAGAACAGTTCTGCCCTTAAGCAATGTCAGAATTAATCTCTTGAACTACTGTGCTGTATTCTGCACCAGAACCACAGCAGTTTGTGCTCTATTTCGTCTGGTTTTTGTGGATTTTGTGGAGGTCACTCACTGAAGAGATTGATTCCAATTCCCTGTTAGGACAAATGACAAAGATGCTAACAGGTCTCTAAACCATTATATCCTTGCAAGCCTGGAGAGGCAAAGGCACTGCTCAAGACTCGATCAACTGTTCATTTTGTTTCCTTTTGACTGAAGACATTCCCATGGGAGTTTATAATGTTGATAATGGGTCACAGACTGAGCCATCAAGAAGGAATAATCTCACTGAAATTTCAATCCAGGCTAAATCTGCTGTGCTACAATGCAAAATACTTTATTTGTAAACCAAGTTTACATTTTCCTTAAGTGGCCCTCATGAGAGTACACAGTATTATGCCATTTTTAGCATCACTGTTTAGAGTAAGCTACACCCTTGCACAAGTCATAGGTAATGGCTTAGTACATCCATTGCAGATGTGTTTTGAGGTGTAGTTGCATCCGGCTGATTACCTTACTGAACTCACGAAATCTGCAAATGTCGTTCTCCATTGCTGAGTACAGAACTGGGCAGCGGCATCTAGTCTAGTTTTATACTTCACGGTGAGATACACAATAAAACTCATTCTTCATGATTTCTACTTCCACAGCTGATTAGATTTTCACAAGAACAAATTCCTCTTCTGCATCAAAACTGCTTGTTAATAGCAATTACATAAGAATTTTTAGATACAGAACTCAAAATAAATGATAGAAAAATTATTACAAGCTTAGCAATCCTATCTCATCCTAAACATCACTGAAGTTAATTGTAAAATAGCATATCACAAATTCAGAACAGGTTCYTACTCTGAATGACTGTAAAAGAAAATTAAATAATAAAATTTGACTATTATTTCTTACAGATGAAAATGTGGTAATGCACCAACATTAAAGACTTAGTAGCCTCTRTAGGGCAAAGTCTGCAAAATCCCTCTATAGGTGCAACACGAAAATGACATTGGGGCTATTTCTGGGGCAACTCCTCAGTGTTTCAGAAGCTGAAGTCTCTTCCTAATTATTTCTGTAGGGAAACCGTACTGAGCAGCAGGCGCTGGAAAGATGAGAACCCTAGTCAGAAACTTAAAACCGCCATTTTCATAATGCAAAATATTTTATCCAAATATTTAATTCATGTTTCAGCAGAAATTTCCTGAAGCTCTACAGACAGAATCAGGTTACAGTTGCATGGACACCTTAAATTTGTCATAAATCAAAACTGCTGTGGAAGTGAACAGCCTCACCTCTCCACCACCACTCAAGCCCACTCCTCTCCTCTGCATGGCCACACACAGAACCAGCCTGGTTTTCTGTATGCCGCGGATAACTACTGCACCGAAAAAAATAAAATAAAAACTAAGCAGCCAGCCAGATCAGATTCTGGATGTGGTTCGCCATGTGACTCCACAAACATATGGGGTGTGAGATAGAGCAGCCAACCGAAGGAGGTGACACTCCTGCTCTCAGAACTAAAGTCCTCGTCAAATTGCAGCCCAACCTACCCATGCACCCTGTTGACCTGCTATTCCACTGGGTCTCCTCACGTTACAAAGCTGCACTTCTATTTTCCCTGTCAAACAAATGAAGCTCTAAGCAAGACAACTTTTCTTTAATATTTGTAAAAATCAAACAAACAAAAAAAATCAAGTCATAGTAGAATTTCTTTTGTATGGGCTATAACCCCTGAATTTAACAACATTTTCTTTGCTTTCTTTGGCTTTGCTTCTAATCACAAACATGTCTATTAGTGTCTCTGTACACCTTACGTTAAGCAAGTTTAGCATGTAAAAGGAGCTTACAAACAAAATTGTGAGCTTGACCTAAAAATCGCTGTAAACTGTAAACCTAAATTGAGCTCCCAGTATCCGTAACATCTGGGTGAGATTTTCAAAACCAGTCTTAGCAAAAAAAGTTGGTGGATTTTGTGATCCTAAATCATGCAAGAAATCTTAAAAAAAATCATTTCTTTCTGAGTATTTGCTTCAAATACTGAAACTATATTTATTTTTAAACGCTGCAATTTGAGCATCCATACATTTAAATTTGGGTGCTGCTCCCATATCATGTGACACATGAAGTAYGCGCCCTTCTCCTCTCTGTTTGCAGATAGTATTAGTTCTGTAAATGAGAACTAATACCTCTGTAAGACAGTTTTAAAGCTTCTCCACCGATATGGGTTCTTACTGCTTCATAGGAAATCACTTCTTACAAGCAGTAACGCCTTATACCTGAACCCACCCAGTTACAAGGAATGTGAAGACAGTAATTCATCTGCATGACCGTTTCCAAAACACGAGAAACAAAGGTAAATTGCTGGAATTAAAGCATACCACAAATGCCAAAYGGCCTCTAGTGACTCATCTTCAAGTCTTTTGTTCTCAGTAATCAATAAGAAAAAACCCCCAGCTAGGACCTCCCAGACCAGAGTTAAGCTGCACATGAAGCATTTTTCCTCGCTCTGTCTCCACTCCATCTGGAGAACTACCATACCAGCCTCAGCTTGACAACATACCTATCTTGTTTCATTGTAAATTCCTCAAAGGGAAATTCAGGGTTAAAAGTCACTGAAAAACTGATTTGTAATTTTCAGTCCAAGAGAGTACATGATGAAAATGATTTATAGTCTCCAATTGATCAGAAACAGGTATTTGCATTTCTTTCTAAAGTAAAAGAAAAGATTAAAAGCATTACTAGAAGCAGCTTTCTGGCTTTAACTTAAACACAATATATTCACAGCACATTTAAAAAAAACCAAAAAAACCCCAACCAACCAAAAAAAAAAAAACACACCACCAGAAAAACAAAAACCCCAAYCAATTCTCAGGAACAGCCCTCCCAAGCAGTATCCTTCCTCATGGAAACCATTTTAAGCTTTATTTTATACAATATGAACTATAATCTCATGCATTTAATRTAAGTATTCCGGGTCTATTCTAAAGCAAGAACAGCTGCCTACATTTGGTAAGCACGAACTGTCACTTGGCACGTCTAAAAATAGTACTGCTAGCATCCGTGCCTTACATGCAGAACTCATCCAATTACATTTTRCTTTTAAAGCAAGTGCCGTGATAGGTTTATCACTGTTGGKTTTTGTTTGTTCGTTTTTTAAGCCYTTTCTTTCTTTCACGGACATTTAACTTAAAACTGAACAATTCACAATTGTTTTTTGATGACAAAAACAAGTGGTTTAATATATTTGACCTGATAATCCTCTTTTAAAAAAACCTGAACCAAGTTAACCCTCTCTTTTTTTTTTTTTTTAGAAAGAGAAATTAAAAGCCTAGAGATCTGCAAGCAAGTTTCATTCGCATCTATTAAAGAAAACCAAGAAAAAGGGACTAACCCATTTTGGCATCCATCTTGAGTGCGCCTGCATGCACCCAGATCTTGCACAGCTGACTACCCCGAGCCTTTTCACTTCCTGCCAGGGCAGCCGGAGGTCGGCAGAGACGCAACTGCCTGCCGCCGCGCCGCCAGCCAGCGCGAAGCCTCCCGGGCCCGCCAATGGCTGCCTCTGCCCTAAGTCCTCGGAACGCAGCTGCGGCGCCACAGACTCGCCTTCACAACGGACAACTGCTCTCTATCCAGTACTTCGAAACAAACAAAAAACGGGTTTCAGCGCCAAAGAAAGGCTGTTTGTATAAAAGGAGAAGGAAGGTTAAAAAAACGCACGCAGTGTACAATTTACAAACACTGTATGAACAACAGCCTTTACACTGGAACCTTTCTGCAATCTGAAAGGTAAGCAGTTCTTTATATTCTTCGAGTAACAGTAAAAATAGTGTAGAAGCACAAGTAAGAGCCTTTTCTGGATCCATTTAAGAACAGCCAGTGTCGTACTAATGCAGAAATTTAAAAGGAGTATTGAGAATGGGCAGCTTTCAAATGCTTCTGAAGTGCACAGCGACAACTGTCACCGTAGCACCATACAGGCTGCTACGAAGGAAATTAACTCCGGACCAGCAAAAAACAGGACACGACCACAAACAGGCAAATTGTTGTTAATTTCTGTTTGGAGAGGCATTTTCCAGTTATGCTAAATAAACTGCATATTTACACCGGACAGTCATCTTCAGGGTTTCCACCGATCTTTTATGCAGACTATCGAGCAGGCAAGATCTGACGCTGCAGTTTCACTTTCAAAGCCTGGTCAAGCCCAGTGTGGGGCAGCTCCAGCTGGAGACAGACCAACCCCAAGGAAAAGCCACCAACCCATCCAGTGGTCAAAGTCCGCCACGCACAAACACCATTAGTAGACYGGGGTTTGACATTTTCAAGATTGCCCACATCAGAATGACCATTTAAACCATCCTAAGCAGAAGCAGTTACAGACTGAGCCACAGAATTCAAGCCTCGTTTTACCCTGATCAGATGCGTTGGAAGCCAGTTTGGTCCTTGACCGCCTTGTTGCAAGTCAGTAACAACAAAACAATCCCAGGCTGGTAAGACTGGGTGGTTATAGCATGACTGCACGTGGTGCCAAGCACGTGGAGCTGACTTCAACCAACAGAGCTTTCCCTGTCCTAGGGACAGACATTACAAAGGAGGGGCATGTCCAGTGGGACTGACAGGCTTGTCTAACTGGATCCCAAAGGTCAGAAAACAAGTCTGCATCACACGCATTTCAGACTTGGCACATCTGCCCTGCAATCCCTAGCACGAAAAAGTGATACAGATTTCACAGAGTACATGCTACAATGAAAACRAAGTCCAACACTACCAGATAGATCATCCCCAAAAAATGCAAATACTATCTAACAATTATTAATGAGCCAAAGCAGTATTTTTCTTTCCTTTCTACTTAATCATATACCCGTGCATGTGCGCACAACGTACGAACTGGGAAAACCATTCCAAAGCCCTGATTACTCACRACAAAAATTTAAAAAGCTCAAGAGCTGCAGAAGCCTATGCAATCTCTTCCAGCATTTAACTAATCTGAACCAGAATTCAGATAGATTTTCAGCACATTAATAAAAAGGAAAAATAATCCTGGGGTAGCCTGGGAGTGTAGCTGCGGTGTTCATCCTACCATTGGCATTATTCAGCCATTAAAACCTGACAATTCATTGAAATAATTGAAAATTAAATAAATGTTAGACATTTTAGTACCAATTACTCCACGTAAAGACTGCCTGTCTTTAAAAGTGCTAAAAATAAAAGTCATGCCATCCCCAGGGTAAACCTATTTCATCCTGCCTATCTAGATGATCAGTACCACAGGTATTAATCAATACCACAGGTTATACCATTTTCACTATGCTGGTTCCTCAACTACTACGGCTGTAGCACAAGAAACATGCAGACCAAAATTAAGTTTAGGATTGTCTTAATTAGAAAGTAGTGCTTTAGTTGGAAAGTCTAACTATGAACCATACTATCGGCTCTTCTCTGGTTTTAGATTTGATCGTTACTTTTTTTAAGGTTATTTTTTGGCATGGAAAGAAGCCATGTTGCAATATTTGCTTCTATATTTATTTTGGGGCAAGATGAATAGCGTAATCAGTCCCTGAACTTTATCCATCATTTTCCATGCCACTGGAGCCTGACCTAAGGAAGGAAGAACACGCGAAACAAGGCATCTTCATCTTGTTAGAAACAAATGCAAACTAAACCAGGCTTCAAGAACAGTTGCAAAAGGAGAGGAACCAGACTCTTCTGCTTTSCCAGAAAACCTTCTTGCTCTGCATCCATTTTCGTTTAGACTCTATGTCTACAAGTTAAATTATAATTAAACCTCAAGGCAGTAGGGACTTCCTCGGAGGGAGAAATAGRCACCAAACCAGCTTCCTCCACCTAAGGGGATGCCACTATGTAAAAACAAAGAGGGGGGGAAGAGGAATTTAAAACCCTGCTTGAAACAGTTATACCAGCACAAAATATGCACRTAGGATGGGTTCAGGTTTGCTTTGTTCATTTGAGGCCAGTTCCATTACACACTAGCCACATCTACATTTTGCAAAGAAGCCAAGTGCACAGACCCCACATACTGGCCCCATGCAGCTGTACGAGCATGGCTTGCACCGGTGAGCGTATTCCCCCCCAAAGTGTGCCGTCCAGGCACGCTCATGATTGGCAATTCATTAATTTTAAACCAAGAAAGACACCATTATTCTCAAGGCCTCAAATTCTAGGCTTGGAAACATCTGCTTTCAGTTGCAGTGAAGGACAGACCACCACCAACCCTGCTCGTCAGGTTGTAAAACAAAACCTGAAAATTGGGCCTGAATACCCAAAGGTAACTCGTCTTTCAATTTTTACAAAAACCTTCCGACCTTTCTTTTTCCTTTTTTTTTCCCCCCAACTCCAAGAATTTCAGGCCTGATGTATGGATTGCTGAACATTTAAACTAGTTACACACCAAGAACATACTACTAAAMACTGCAGAATATTTTTTCCTAATATTTTACAGCCCTTTAATGGAAGATTAGAATTTTTAGAATCTTGTTTTGCAGGGGCAAAGCTTCTTCCCCTGCAGGGCTTTTTTGCTACATATTTAGRTTCTGATAGAGCATTCTATGAATTCTAGGCAGCTGGCAATTTTGTCCAAGTGGAAAAAACCACAGATTTTGAACAATAGTTATAAAAAAAGAGGAAAACTTCACAAGTACAAGTACCAAGCATGACAGGGCCCTTTAAGAAAATATTTAAGTATCCAGAGATGATTAAAATTTTTTAGAGCTTGTCTTGTTGATAAAGTTTGAAGATTACGTATTCAAATAAGGCTTAAATTCTTACACACTGAGCACTAATATAATGATCCACAGAGATTTACACTGGTGATCTCCCATTGGTGGTTACAGGAACAAAGGTCAGAACCACACTAATTTAAGGTTAGCTACTTATTTACCTAAAACAATTTGATATTATGGCTGTAAATTCTGAAAAATCAGACACAGTTTTACCTAGAATCCAACAGAATCATGAAAAATCCAAAGCAAACATGATTAAGGGTAGACTCCAAACACGCTAAAAAAAAAAAAAAAAAAAAAGAAAGAAAAAAAAAAACCCACCACCCTCCTGTAGTCTGCATGCGATTTCTCCTCTTAAAATTATTAAAGTATATGAACTGCAGACACTACATTCTTT
The DNA here is from genome assembly GCA_030449065.1 of Oceanodroma leucorhoa. Lineage (NCBI taxonomy): Eukaryota > Metazoa > Chordata > Aves > Procellariiformes > Oceanodroma > Oceanodroma leucorhoa. The sequence continues at coordinate 6,194,030 of JASVER010000045.1, read as the reverse complement.
CGAGTTAATTGTTAGTATTGTTAAATTATCAATAATCTAGGAATTTTAAAGGAACATCAACTAAATTCAGACTATGCTAGTATTTGTGCAGTGCATACCAAAACAAGCTGTTCTTTAATATGCTCTGTAGGACTGAAAAAGATCTGCAGTGTCACACAAGCTATTTCACCTGCATAAATAATTTATTCCTCTGCATTGCTCATATTTACCCATTTTAACTACAGCTTTTACAATTTTGCATACAGCACAAACAGATCTTACATCTTCGGATACATTTCACAATCACATACATGCTACAAACACCATTTGCTAAAAACAACCCGCAGCATCTTTAGCTTAAAAAAAAAAARGGGGGGGGGGGTGGGGGGGGAAAAGGTGAAAGAACAAATACCCTTATCCTTCCAACTGCTCGGCTGACTGTCCATCTCTCCACAAACGATCTACCCTCCAGCTGTGATTATCAATTATGCATACCAAGAGGACAGCTGCAAGAGAAGAAATCTACAGCCCAGGACGGGAAACATGGGCTTCCCCAGCACGTCTGCAGTCTGCGCTGCACCGGTGCTGCAGGAGGCCGGTCAGCTGACGGCGCGGGGTGTGGAGCGCGACTGACGCAGTGCGAGCTGTGAGCCGGCTGCGRCTCCTCCGGCTCCCAGACCAAAATGCAACCCCCAACGGGGCAGCCCTTTGCTTCTTGCTGCTTGCCCACGGAACCGAAACGACGCAAGGCAGAGAAAGAAGTGAGCGGCAGGAAGGGGAGCCGCTTTGGGCAGGGCGGCGGGGAGGCCAGCGCCGCACGGCTCAGCGCAGGCGAACAAAAGSCGAACCGCCCCAAGCGGCTTTTCACAACGGAGTGGAGTCACCAGRCAAGCTTTAAACAGATTTGCTTTTCAAACACTGGTTAAAACACGTTTATAAGTCTCCTAGATATACGCCTTCCCCTCATTTTTTTAAACAAATGTCTGACTGTCTAGAAGACTAACAGAGACATCTTTGTAACACACCTCTCCCTTTAAAAAAAAAGGATGAAGGAAAACAGAATAGGAGCCTTTCTGTGCCTGTAACAAAAGCAAGMGGCTCCTGAAGAACACAAGAAGTCTTTTTGCTGGTATCTTTAGTCCTTATGAACTGCTCAGCCATGTTTATTCATCTTAACGGAGGTTTGAGAAGAACAGTCCCCTCGCCCTCTACCTAATTCCTACAACCAAACACCTTCCCTTTTTTATTTTACATCAGCAGCCTATGTTGTCAGCTGCAGACCTGACAATTAAATGCTCCCTTCATTTAAATAAAAACAATAACCTGAAAGTTTACACTGCTAACATACAGAAAGTAACATACAGGAAGTATTGTACAGACGTGAGAGAAGCATAAACTAGAACCTCAAAATCTTAAGAGCTGTGAAAACGATGTTGTCATTCTGTGTTTCATCCCTGCTGAAAAAAATATGACTACTCTTAATATCCGGAGCTGACAATAAAACTCTAAAAATGCCCCCGCATTGCTCCAAAACCTCTTAAAATTTGATACACCGTTTTCTGAAGAAGTAGAAAAGGACATTCGCACATTTCCACAAACATACTGTAGACTGGCTGGGATGGAGATTCTGATTCGGTCCTTAAATAGACAGTTTTACTTTTCATTAAAACAGACAATCTTACATGGAGAAAGATTACCACAGTTACCTGAAAGCCCTGTTTATTGCTTCAACTGCTACATAAATTCAAGGCCTCCTTTGACAGCAAGACCAGTTACATATATTTTTAACTTATACAAAAATGTGCATGTCATTCAAAATTTCAACAGGTAAATCAAAACACATCCTGTAGGAGGGAAGTGGGAAGTATGTATTCAAACATCATAGCACAAGAAAATTTGAAAAGTTGGACTATACAAAAAAAGTACAAAACGTCTGAAAATCTGCTTCTGTCTTTGAGCTGAAATTCTTAAGATCAAATGGAAACCACCAAAATCTGTGATTCTCCCCCCACATTTGTTTGGATGACTGCATTGTCATTAAATTAGTCAAAAACTTAATGCTTCCAGGAAGTTCTTCCCACTAATCGTCAAATTTCTAAAGATACACAATTGAAGCCTCTTCATTTCTTCTTCACATTCTTTATATTACATACTTAAAATAGTACATTTATGCAACACATTCCTAGACAGACGTTTTGTTGTAGCCACACATGCAGCCACAGCAAATCAGCAGCAGCCGAACATGGACAAACACGCAGCCCAGCCGTTACCAGTCCCCATACTCCCATCTCGAACGAGCCACTAACTCCCTCCACAGGAGTTTCTCCCTGCCCTCAAGATCCTCCTCTTTGCATACTCAATGTTCACTCTTACCACTCCATGCAAATACCTAAAATTAAGTCTGTATCGCTCTGTACTCAGCTCTTATTTCAGGCAAGATACACCCATGTAACCAATTCTACATATAAACTGAGTACCAGCACTGTCAACAAACTTCTGCATGAGCTTTATTGTTTCATTAGGGAAACTGAATGCCTGTTTCTACACCAACGTTTAAACAAAAACTATCCAACTAACAGGCTACTTAAAAGATCGTATTATCATGTCACCCACACAACTAAAATAGACACAATCAACTCTAAACATGTTCTTCTACTGAACGCACCTACATTCAAAGGGGCTGCATGCTTGCAGGGCTTTACTCACTATGCAGTCATTAAACCACCCTGAGCAGATGGACTGACAACAGCGTTTTTGCACGGAAGAGCGTTCCTGACTTCCCACAGGAGAGCATTTTGGATTACCACCTAATTCTGCTCTTGCCTGAAGCCTCATTCAGTGCTGGCCACCTATCCATGTTGCTGGGAAAGTCGGTAACTTACCACAAATGATGCAGTTTCTCCATAATTCTGTCACTCTGCAAGTAACTTCCCACAGGCCTTGCTCTGTTAGCAGCCTTAGCTATACAAGCCTTTGCCTCTCAACAGGGGCAACATGAGAGCTCTAATGAAACACAGCAGGTCTAGGTCTTTCCTTCAGAAAAATTTCACTCAGCTGGTTTGGTGGTTTTTTTTTCCTCATTCCTCCTACTCCTTTGCAAATTCTCCACCCTGGAACAGAAGTCTCTATTTGTTTTTACCTGCTAGCATAAAAGAAAACCTGAGCAAGGTCAAAGACTCTTATGAATACCATCAGATGAAATTAAATGAAGATTTTATGTTGAATTAAATTATATTTTATAAAATAATCTGCTCCTGAAAGAAACTCCAGAGGCATTCCAAGGCATTTTTTCCCCCAGTGAAAAACAACAAACCAAACCAAACACTTCCCATCTGCTGAATGTCTCTATTTAACTAGCTACAAATAAGGAAACTAACAGAAATGAACCAAATGGGTACAGTGCTGGTGTAAGGCACCATTTCTAACTTCTTTTAAGCTTCACGTAACTGTAATGACCTGGTTTGCTGTTACAGAATCACAGGAAGTATTTTATTTCTGCCCCCATGATTTGGGAGTAAAAAGAAAAGCTTCATCATCACTACCACTCAGCCACCCTCTCAAAGCACATTTCCCACTTGGAATTCACCTTTGAATTTGCTCCCTCAGGAAAATCTGGGAAACGTAAGATATTAGTAATTAGCTGCATTTCTGTAATTCAATTACAGAGTGCCCTAGAGCATATATGAAAACAAGAGATCTGTAAACCTGTCAGATTTAATCTGAAATAAATGTCTACAGAGCCTGATGTTAAAAGCACCATGAAACAAGGGTGTTCTGTGAAACCACCTGCCTTGATAGTAAAGATCTCAACACTATTTTCAAATATTATTGTAATGCTCAACATGAATATACTGAGAGATTTAAACTGCCCATGTGGTTACATTTTGGTACACAACTTTGTCACTGTCAGAGGTTTAGATTTTGGGGGGTTGTGTAATATGCTTTGATTTTGTAGATCAGTAATATAAAATCCTCCACATCCCACCGATCAAAAAAAGGTTTCTGGAAAGCATGGTTTTCTAGCCTATTTGGGAGAATTAATGATCTCTACCCAAAAGTAAATGAGGGGTTATCAGTGAAGAAAGTCTGTACAACAAAAGGTTTAAGATACATAATATGTGTTTAAAAACGAAATAAGTTATTCTTAATAACTCTAAGAATATTAAACTGATTTCAACAGTTCAGAGTTTCTCAAAACCTGGGATGCAATCCTCTGAAAGGCACAGTGTACTGGAGTCACAGCTCATTTACAAACAGTAGATGGCATCAAAGCCCTCTTTTATGAGCACGCCTTAAAACATGCCTTCGCTGGTCCCTGCTGCACTGCCGAGATACGCACGCACCGCACCAGCCCTGGCAGAAGCCGGAGCTGCGCCGGCTGCAGGACAGGTCAGCAGCGTCTGAACAATCAGGGAACATCCACGCTGAAGTCACATCTTAATATGCAGTATTTTATGGAGATCAGAAATGTGTATTTTAAAGTCTGGTGAGAGTGAAGCAGCAGGATTTTCTGCTAGGAAGCCAAATACAGCACATACTGAGAAATGGAAGGAAAAAAAAAAAAAAAAAGAAAAAAGGATCACTGTATCCAAGACAGTAGGAATTGCTGGTGTTGCAGGGGGGTGTTTGCTGCTGAAATTGGTATGAATAGGAGCATCTTACAAGAAGAGGGGTTTCTTTATAGTTAACTACAGTTCTTAATTTGTTTCAGTTTGAGTTTGTTTTTGTTTTTTAAATCTATGCAGCTATGAAGTACAAGGTCCCTGTCGTCTAGTAGTATTACAATATAAAATGGGTTACCCAAGGGTCTGCCAGGCAGCATTAAACAAACCCCCTTCTACCCATGACGCTATTCAAAGCTTTACATTTGCTTTATTGGAGTGGTGGAGTTTTTAAAAAAAAAATAAATAAAAAATCTGTAACCCTTTTAGAGTTTCTTAGCTCCCTGCAGTCCACTGTTGGAAGTTACACTTTCAGGTACACATAAGTATGTTGGCATTTAGGCTAGCTTTCATTAAGGTTAAATTAAGGTTCTTGAATGCTTACTTAAGTGCACCAGGTAAGGCAGTTCAGATTAATGTTTTAACAAGCATCAGTCACACAATCAGACCAACTGATTTCCAGAAGTCTTAAGGCACAGTAAATCTATTTCTGCTCCACTGATGGGAAGACAGAAAAAAAACCTTACACAATAAAGGTAGACTTAGAAGGCCAAACATGCACAGATCCACTTCTTGGCCTTGTGATGAATTATCCCTCCTTTCTGAGAGTGTGGAAAACAAATGGCTGTGTTAGTTCTTTGATGCTACTTTGAAATTGTGCTTAAGTAGTGTGATATTAAAAGCAGACAACTGATTTTGTTCATGGCTTGTCATTCAACTCTTCAGGCAGGTCTCAGAAGTCCAGTTCTGTATTCTATAATACAGTAGAAGTGAGCAAAAAAGTAACAGCACAGACTGGGGGCGGGAGAGAGGGGGGAGGAGGGAGTAGAAAAAATGGACCACATTTTTGAGTTAGTATTCTCATCTATTTAGCTTTAACAAAGTGTGCCTCCAGAGTAAAGCAAAAAAATGTATTTTTCTTCCCAAACAACACAGCATGTGAAAAAGTAAAATTGCAACTGCTTTACAGAGTGAGCACAACACCACTGACAGAAAGACTGCAGACAGTTCCCCAGCTTCCCACACACCCAGTCCAGCCCCGTGCCTGGCCCATCTCCGACCCCTCAACTGACACCAATGCTGGACAGATGCATGCCCTGTCCCAGCACTGTGCCACCAGATGGGAGAACCAAGACACCGTTCAACTCTCTCCTCTCCTGCCATGGCAAATGGCTTTGTGTGCAGCTTCTCCGGCTGTTTCCTATAGACAGAAGAGCAGCAGCTGTGTCCTTGTCAGACCCAAAGTAAGAGCCTTTCTTCCCAAGGCAGTGATTTGCCACCCCCAGTCTGCTACATCGATGCAATGATTAAAGACTGCTCTGCAAAGGCTTCCTGGTAAAACAACTTACAAAAAAGCTAGTATACTAACTGTAATGTTCAGGTTTTTTTAAAGCAGTCTGATCTCTAAACAATTAACTCTTTGACATGAAGTATAAGATACACAGCAGCTGTTCTCCAGACAGTACTATATGTTGGAAGCCTGAGCACAAGGAGCGAAGTCATCACAGAACACAAACAGTGTTTTAACAGCGCAGGTATCACTGAAATTTCATCAGAAGGGAAATGGGAAACTCTCTCCTTTCGGCCTACCTGTATGTATAGGAGAGGTGGGACAGGAGGAATGGCAACTATCATGCGAAGTTAAACACAAAAACTACATCTTCTACCTTATTTTCCAAACTATTTCAATTGCACTAATAGCCTGACATTCCCCTCAACATACATCTGTTATTCCCTTCCAAAATACATTTGATGCAGAAGACATACGTTAGGAATGTAGTATTTTATGAACTGTAGACTGCAGCTACTGCACAAATATACTACTGCTGAGTCAAACTAGCATTTGGTTTTCTATTTAGAATAGAGTCATTGTGCTTTCTGCAGTAGCTGTTTTTAGCAGGAATTCTTCTGGTGCAAGACTGAAGAGGCAGCAGAGTGCTGTGATATCAAAAAGCAAAGTACTCCTCTAGTCTAAAAGACCTGGAACTCCATGAGGCATTCAGTTTAGAGAACAGAACCCAGCACAACAATGGTCTTATCCTTCCTTCGACTTTGTGCTACTTTAACCACACATTACTAGAAGAAAAGTGAATGACACTGAAGTGCAAGCCTCACCTGAAAAGAAAAATGCAAATTAGTATCTGTGCTGTGTATAAACCAATTTTAATGTTTGCAGGATACTCAACTTCTTAACAGCCACTTTCCTAGTAACCTGAATACTAAGCTCCCTCACGTGCACTATTTATCTTAAACCACTGGCCTTGATCTAATGCAAGCTACAAGTCACATGAGTGGAGATGCACAGGTTCTTTTCCAGATTCCAGACGCATACAGTAGCACCAAGGGTATTTTCGTAAGTTTCAAAGTCTGATGTCTGAACTGTGTATGAAAAGAAAGAAATGCCTCTTCAAATCACATACACACAGCAGACAAACGCCATCCTTGGCTTACTATGACATATTAAGAGCAAGTTTGGAAGGCCACCTCATGCCCAGCCTGTAGACAACCACAGAAGAGCTTGCAGCGAGTAGTGACTTATTTCTGTATGAACAGATCACCAGCAGGAGAACTGAAGGAGAAAACTGGAGACAGTGAGTCCATCCCTGATAAACAGAAAAAAAAAGTACTAAAGCAATCAGAATATGAAAAAGGTAAAAGTGCAGGCACTAATATTTTCTGTTACCCTCGGCCTACATCGAGAAGTTTACAGAAAGTGACTTAAAAGTCACGACATGCTTAAGTTTAGCTAAAGAATTATGCAGAATAGTAAACTGCAAGACAGCATACACAGATTACCTGAAGATTTATTCAGCTTTGCTGAAAATACAGCAGTAGGTTTTTCCTTTTCTTTAACAGAAGCAGCTTCTCGCTCAGCTTTCTTCTCAAAAGCTTCTGGTTTTACTACACTGACTAACTCTTTTTCAGTGGATAAAGGTGAGGTATCTGTGGCCGGTAAGGACATCATGGATACTTCAGGCACTTCTCTGTCCACAGCCTCCAAGGACTTTTTCAAGGCATTAGTATCTTTCTCAGCTTTTATTTCTACAGTCTTTACAGACAGATCACAGGGTAGCTCTGGGCAAGGCAACTGCCTCTTCTCACCTTGGATCACCTTACTGGTCTCTTCACTTTCATCTTTGTGCATTACTTCTCTGTTACTGGCTTCTGCTACAAACTCAGGAGCCATTTTAGGATGAGCTAACATCACAAAGTCTTCTTCCACTGGGACTGGGGAAGACTCCATGGGTGAGAGAGCTTTGTTGTCTGCTGGTTTTGGTTCCGTAGCAACAGATACATCAGCTGAATAAGCCACAGCATTCAGCTCTTCCATTTGAAGAGGTATCTTCTCTGCCTTGACTATTTTTGTAGGTGTTGGCTCAGATGGCACAGCGGCAACAATTTTGGAAGAGTCCAGTTCGGGTTGGAAAGACTCCAGATAAGGCTTGCCCGTGGCAGCTACTGAATCCACCAGTCGTTCCTCATGTTCATCATCAGTTACAATATCCTCAGTTGACTTACTTTTTAAGATGAGAGATGGAGTTTCACTCACTTTCCCGGTAAAGTCAGGTATCACCTGGCTATTAAACAAGTCAGATTTTCCAAACTGCGGAGACAGTTTTTCAACAAGTTCCTTGTGTTCAGGCACATCTTGAGAAATGCATTCTGTTATCAGTGTCTTTGAATAATCTGTAAGGGATGGAGAAGCAGATTCACCAGAGACCTTTGTTTCCTTAATTAAGTCACATGCAATAGATATATATGGAGTCTCTATATCTTCAGGACTGGTGCTACTCTCATGATCAGGTTTTTTAAATGCCAATGCCTCTTTTGCCTCTTGGGCCTGTGTCAGTGGTACATTCACTGCCTCTTGGTATAAGGGAGGTTTGTCAGTCTCTTCTTTTACATTCTCATAATTAGCAGTAAGAATAAATGTTTCTAATGGGGAAGCTTCGAGCTGCACAGCAGATGCTTCTGCACCAGCAGTTCCAGTGCTCAGTGGGGCTTCCATAACAATATCTGGCAATATTGGTGATGGAGCAGCTTCTGACCCTTCAAATGAGGGACAGATTTGTGTCACGGGTTTCAGAGTCTCTTGTACTGACTCGGAGGTTTGAACTAAATCAATCTTTGTTTCATAAGCAAGTTTTGTACATGCTGCATCATGCATTTCACTTTCATATGCTTCTTGTACTAGATCAGGAGTAAGACCTTCAGGCATATTTGCTGCAGTGTCAGATGGCACTGTTGATATACTCTCTGTTTTAGCATAATCAGCTTCCTGACCTTCCTGCTTGCCAACTGCTTGAGTGCTAAAATCACCTTGTTCTGTGCTCGTCTGAGCTTTCATTTCTGCAATTTTTTTCTCGTCATCGGTTCTATTTTCTGAAGTGCCTTCCTCTAGTGGAGAAAGAGATTTGACTTTGTTACCATCAGGACTCGTAGAGGATTCAAATTTAGTACAAGTGATGTAAGTCTGCAAAGGTTCTTTTGCAGCTTCTGGGGTACTTGGGAAAGAGTGATCTTCAGTGCTGCCTTCACTATCTCTTTCATAATCCTTCTGCACATTCAGCTTATCTACACCATCTCTCTCATCTAAACTGCTTTCTAGTTTGGCATCTATCTTACTTCCAACATCCTCTCTCATGCTGCTCAGTCCGTGACTAGCACCTTTTACTTCCCATATTGGCTCGAATGGTTTGAAGTCTGCATATTCTTCCCTCCTAACAGGGTCTTCTTTCAATGCCCCTTTTTCACCATGATCACCACCTCTGTATTTGTCTTTGTTATAAAAGAGATCTTCATCATTTTTCTCAAACAAATCTTGAGGAGTTTCTGGAGACATTTTCAGCTGCTGCGCAGGCATTTTCTCCAGATTAGGTAGTTCTTTAGGGCCCTCTAGCTGTGTTTCTTCTTTAGCTTGAGATAAAATGGCTGCTTCTGCTTTAGCAATTGGGGGTTCTGAGTATTTAATCTCTGAAATATCTTTTTCATTTCCCTCTGCAAGAAATGGATTTCTTGCATTTTCCATAGTTTCTTTATAAACCTCACTTGCATTTTCTTTGTAAATGCCTCTTGCAGGTAATCCATCTGAGAGTGTATCAAAGGCTGCATGCTCTTTAAAGGGATCAGCTGAGATAGGAGAGAAGGAGGGAAGAGAAGGAGCAGTATCAAGCGGGACTGCAGTAAAATCCTCTTGACCAAGCGACTTAGTGCTACCTGGCTGCTCCTGCAAGTCCATAACTTTTTCTGTGACCGTGGACAGAAAGGAAAGTTAGAGAATGCAAATGCTCTTAAAGTCAATGCAAGCTTTCATGACAGGTTCACATGATGTTAGTTATTAAAAGGTTCTTCCAAGTTCTATCATAAATACTATTAGTCATTAAAACAAAGTATCAGTTAAAGTATGCTATTCTATTTCACCTCTTCTAGCAGAGAAGTATGCAAGAGGCTAGAGAAGCAGCAACTTTGTGCAGCACAAAGATCACAGTAAAGCTGAAGATGCCAGACAAGTACAGAGCATCCAAGTACAGCAGGCAATATTAACAAAGTGAGAGAGGAAGGGTGGGGTGGCAAGGTAAGACAGAGAGGGTATGCGTGTATGCTTCTGCGTAAACATACGCACAAACATGCATGCCAGTAAGAAGTGTTTTTTTGAAACTTTTTTTTTAATGGGAATTTGGTGGACAGTGTAGCTAACAAAAAACACTAAATAAATACTACAGGTACAAATTTTACTTATATAAAATACTGCAGAAAGTTACTATGTATTAAATCTTTCTGCTAAATCAGTAAAGGAACTATGCTTTGATGTGTTAACCTGTTAATAGTATCAACTTCTCTCCTACATCAAGGGTCCAAGAATTCACAGATGGCTGTAGCTTGTTTATAAAACAGTTTACCATGTAAAGAAATGAATGCGTATTAAAAATCTTGAACAGATCAACTGAAAAGTCAAAACTGAAAAATATGATAGAGGCTATTCTTGGACCCATGCTGACTTTTAGTAAAGACAGACTAATTGGAAAGAGTTAATGAGATCAGATCAGAAATGCAGGATGTATTCAGACAAAGGTGAGCAGAAAGAACTTGCCTGCAGAGGAGTGCATCAGAGGCGCAGATGTAGCAGGAAGAGCAAAAAGGGTCTCATCTGAAAAACAAACAAATAACCTCAGCAGAAATAAAGGCTAGGTTCAAGAGGGGAGAAAGCACGCAAGTAGTCAGTTCCCAGTAAATCAAACAGATCCATAGCCAACATCTACACCCACAAAGAACCACAGAACTAGATACAAGCCGGGTAATTTGGGAGAGATGATGCTCAGAATTCTCCATTTACAATGGGATCTTCACTGAGGCAACTGAGGTATCTCCAACCTCCAAGCCAGGGACCAATCTTAGGATAAGATACACCACAGTAGCTACTCTTTATTTTCATTCTCCAAACTTCCACACTACTGAGCAGCTACAGTGCTTCTAGCACCAGAAAAAACACTTGCCGTTGACACCGACACACTGTCCTTGATCAGCTCACTTTGTCAGAGGGTCTCCTAATGCCAACCAACTTGTGTGAGAACAGCAGCGATAAGGAGGCTCAACCAAAAATTGCGAAAAGTTAAAATGACTAAAGTAAGCTTTGTAACTCCTCAGAGAGCACTGATCTGGCATGCTGATACTCATCAAACTGATAACAGTCAATTCTATTCTATTCTAAATGACTGTACTATTTGCTTTACGTTTACGTCTTTACTATTATTGCTGTGATATAATATAGACAAGCTTCCAAATGAAGGAATTATTTTTAAAACCTTCTTTGGCATGATCCAAGGGGCATATTTTGCTTTGCTGAATTTGTTTTCACAAGACAATCCCATATTTCACAAGCCAATCCCAGCTCTCCAATTTCCATTCAAAGAACTAAGTAAATATAAGGAAGGACACCCTTCTCTTAAGCTAAGGAAGTCACCCTCCTTCACTAATGCACGATGGTGAGAAGCCAGACAATCCCAGAGTTGCATATTCCACATTATCTGAAGTAAAAGCATACAACTATGACATTTTACTAGGCTGCATGAAGCATTTAATGAAAAACCAGTCTAGAAGCAGCAATACCAGCCATCATTAAGAACCAGGCAAATCAAAACTAGTCCTTCTCTGGATTTCTGTGTCAGCAGCAGCATTTTCCCAGGTCCATCGTGGCCTGTTGGCATTACGTTAATGTAAAAACAGTAACATTTAGGTAAATATATTTCATTCTGAACAGTACATGAAGTTTTCAAATTAAGCCTGTTAAAGAATATTTGCAATTTACATCAATTGTATTAGCAGAGTGCAAAATTGTATTAAGGCATTTCAATTAGATTTTGAATTTCCAGTACAGACATCAACAATCTTTAGTTTTGCTATATGCCTGGACAAAATCAAGTACTGAAAAAATTCAGAATTTTTTTTTAATTAAAAGCAAAGAAAAATAGAAGCCATTTTAAAAGATGAAAGGCAAAAAGTGAGAAATATGGTAAACCCAGCAGCGCATACATAATAATCCAGTAAAGCAGGGCATTAAGATAATATTTGTTTTGGCATTGAACCATGACTTTCTGCAAAAGCAATGCCACTTCAAGATACTCATGACCTGTCTGGCTTACCCAAATTAATCCCACCAGCAGCTTTCCAAAAATCAAGTCTCCTCACAACCCACATTTCCTGTCACAATATACAGTCAGTTGGTTTTGTTTCGCAGAAATTGTTATCTTCAAGTGATGTTTATAATCCACAAAATACAGCACGATATAAGAAAACAGAGTAATAAAGTTGGAGTGTAGTACTCAGTATTTAGAGCTTCCTCAACTCCTGCCAGGCCAAAGGGATTTCTGTTCAGTTTTCTAGAAATTACATTTTCCTATTAAGGACCACACAGAGAGAAACCTCAATTCCAAATTTAGAACACATTAAAACAGTGTTACAGTTCAGTGGTGGCAAAAGCTTTTAAGGACAAAACCCACACTGGAGGACAACTGATCAATATGTGACACTAAGTCACAGAATTGCGACTCATCCGTACACTGCCAAGTATCACCGTATGCCCTTTATTTCAGGAGATGCTCGACTCCACGTGCCCTGGCTCACTGGCATCTCTTCTGCAGATTGCTCGCAAGGGGCCCACTGCCCCATGAGACAAGCTAGCAAGTCACCTGGTTTGGAGAGTGAAACAAGAGGCTTCAGTGAAAGTGCAGCTTGGGACTAATCCATCCAGAGCGCTCCTCTGCCTGCCTCAAAATGAGGCTTTTAGCAGTAACATCAGAGGTATTTCCTTAGTTTCTAGTGTGCCTGGTATGTCAAGGGCTGCTGTTGAGCTTTAGATTTTAAGTTAGCAAGCCTTAGGGTTTGCACCAAGCAGCAGCATACTCTCCTTTTCCCTCAACATTATGCCTAGATGGACCAAGCAGGCAACATCCCCTGACCACAAATGTAGAGCTGTGTCCCTCTATTTGCGTACTGGATGCTGATGCTGCTGAAATCACTTGTTGGTTAAATGGAGTAGCACTGTCCACATACTCCATGCTTGAGCCAGTGTCAATCTATTACTTCATCTCTCACCCACCTGCGGCCCACTCCCCTTGGAGCACTGCACACACACACACACCAAGTCCAAAGCCTCCAGGGACCTGTGATGTGGCAATTCACCGTGAAGCTGGTAACAGAGACTATCAGCCTGCACCTTCCCTGAAGCCACACGCTCTCACCTCCTCCGGGCCATGCCAGAGCAGCACAACCTTTATTTGCTGGAAGGGGTCTACGCTTTGGAGCACAGGAGGGAGGAGAGAAAGCAGGATGGACCTGATGAGACCAGATTGTGCAGCATGAAGACAGAGACCCCTGACAGCCAAACAGAAAAGGACCTCACAGGGAAACCAAGAACAAGGCAATGGAGTGGAGGTGCTGAAAAAGTAGAAACAGAAGAAGGGCAAAGAAAGAAGACAGTCCACTGGGGCAAGGGGGCAAAGAGGAAAACGCACAAGTCCCTGAAGATGCAGTATGTTTCGTGTCCAAAGACCAACTGCAATCTCTACCAAAAATTCTAGACTTAAAATCTTTTGAATACTTCCCAACCCCAGAAAGAGGTTTCAGTTTCTGGTGAAGAACACTGGTTTTAGGAGCATGGGCACTGATTTTTCAGTGCTCCCTTAAGACAGCACAATGCAGAAACTCCCTCTCACGTTTGGCTTCTGTTTACTCAACATGGAAACATACAATAGCTATGCCAGTCACTGAATTCCCAGGTTCTCTTAATGGAAGGATATTATACCCACACCCAAACTTTATTTTCCACACATAGCTGGAGCATGAAAAGTGATTACGTAAAAGCAGTATTTCCTAACCAGCCAAGGAGAACCACCCACTGTCCCTCCGCCCACATTAGAATGGCATTTTTCCTGCTGAAAGGAAGAAGATACAAGGACTTTTTCCTGCTGTGGGCCCTGTATAACACCTCCAGGCAAGTAGGGAGAACAGAGTAGGACCTCTACAACTCCCACATCAGCATGATTGTTAACTGAACCAACCATTCTCTTCAGATTGTAATTCAAATGACATGGTGAAAGGAATGGTGTTTTTTCCAGCAATGACATTTGCACTGAAGAATTCTTACCTCCAATGTTGGAGGTAGAAAGGCATACCACAATGAGCGTGCAAACCACTTCAGCCAACACTTGCAGAACACTCTAGAGAACCCGCTGCCTCCTCCCACCCATTGCTCAAGTGGTAGCACTGGTAACAGATGACAACAAATGTAGTAAGTTTTGTAATAAAGTACTATGTTTAGTGGAATAACTTCATTTGTAAAAGAAGTGCGAGAAGGATAGATCAATGAGGGTGGCTTTTCCTATTTGCATATCAATTAGATGGCATAAATTAGGTGATTGACACAAAGAAGTAGTACACTACTACTAGAATCAAGTAAAAAATTTCAGAATGTATCAAGCCCTAAGCAAGATTATTTTTAGGTAAAGGTGCATATTCAAAACTCCTTTCTTGACCTACAAAGTGGGCCTTCGCTACAGCGAAGCTTCACCCAAAGATATAAAGAAAATCTAAGTAAAGAAGTCTTCAGTTTTTGCAAATCATAACAAAAAAAATTAATTCAGTAAGATGAACTGCTAGATTACTATTTCCATCAGAAGACAGATTTTGTTCCATGAAATAAAGAAGAATGAGACCTCAAAATGAACACTAAATCTCCAGGAGAAAGCAGTCTTTACTTCAAATTCTGTCTGCCAAAAATCCGTAATGGTGCAGGTTAGTAACCTACCTTCAGCATTACGGTTAAGAGAAAGACAAACCTCCTATTTGTGAATGGTATTACTTTGTATTAGTTACTGAAGTCATCCAGCTGATGTTTTTTAGAGAGAATTTTATAGACAGACTCAACCTTGCCCAGGTGATCTTATAGCATACAGTAAAATACTAATATTGTATTCAAACGTATACACCCACACATCACCAATGACTGCATGACTGCTGTTTGCCTGACAAGAGAGGAAGTTAACAGTTTTGCTCACTAGCACACACTCCTCTGGCCTTTTTTTTTTTTTTGTAAATATCTATGTATATGAACATGTCCCCCTAATGTGAAAGGGAAAGCATTTAAGGAACAACAGAACAAAGTGATGCACGAAGTGATTCATTCTGATTGCATTCCTATTTTTAACCAAAAACATTCTGCAAATTTTACCTTGGCTTTTTGCAAATTAAATATTCCCTAAAAAAAAAAAAAAACCACCACACAAACACAACCCTGTAGCTTCTTCTTTCATTAGCATGAACTCTCTTACTTTAAAACTTTGTATTATGGTTTCAGCTAAAACATAAGCTCCAGCAACAAGAAACAGATTTCAGTTTTGTTTAAAAATAAAAACCTGACACTAGCATGACAAAGAGGTGTCATTTTCAACTCTCATTTTAATCTTTGCTGATTGCCCACTAACTGGTATTGTTACACGATACTGATATTACCAGGATAAAACTTCAAATTTAATATCAAAGTTTTGGATAAAAAGCAGAGAAACAAATGGAGAGAGATTTCCCAGACAACTAAGAAAGAGAAAGTAAAGTTAGCTGCAAAGATTTCCACAAAAAGAGAGAATGTTTAAAATGAAAAAGTAATGATATGACAATTCCAAAAAAAGCGATTTATGAAAAAACTGCTCTTTTTTTTTTTTCCCCCAAAACATACTTGCCAACAGAAAGCAGAGGACTTAAGTCTAGTGACAGAAAATAAGAACTCGGAAAGAACGTGTTTTACCCCTCATCACTGGATTTTTGGTAACTGACATACCCTTCCATCTGGCTCTCCTATGTGACTCCTTCCAAGCGTCAACAGCACATCTGTGGTAAGGCAGGTTTATTGTTCTGATACTCTCCTTATTTTTATGTATGAGCTCAGTATTGGGAAAAAAAATCTAAATATTTTATTTTCTACAGATAAACAGTGAGTAAACTTCATCCTGATGCAGTTTAGCTTTGATAGGAGACTGTATTAGGCTGCTAGATGGCAGCTTCAGTCTTCAGAAAATAAAAAACATTTCCTGGATTAGCTTGCTSGAGAACGTACGCTATTCTTAAAACCAAAAAAAACACAGTTGGCAAGAATAAAGTTTTTAAGAATCCACTTCACCTTTGCATGTTTATAAAATGAGCAAAATGACTAACTAACAAGACAGGGACTACTTTTATCTTACAGACCTACCACAATGGGACACTGATTTTGAAGAGCCTCTCTTGTTAATACAAATATTTAACAACAAAAGAAAACAGGGCAAAATTAATACTCAAAGGAATGGCATCTGTGACATGACTCATACATAGTGTAAAAGTTGCATTTGCAGCAATCCCTCGAGGGCSGATATGCCCAGAGAAGTTGTGGATGCCCCATTCCTGGAAGTGTTCAAGGCCAGGTTAGATGGGGCTTTGAGCAACCTCGTCTAGTGGAAGGTGTCCCTGCCCATGGCAGGGGGGTTGGAACTAGATGATCTTTAAGGTCCCATCCAACCCAAACCATCCTATGATTCTATGATACAAAAGAGAAATTGTCTGCTTCTTCAGTGCACCGAGTTGTTAATTTGTCCACAGTAAAGACTGCCCCAAGCAGCATTTCTTATCTCAAACCATTACTTAAGCAAAACACACGTATGTAGTACTACCATGAAGTTTTACTCTTTTACAGATTCAAGAACTACAAAAACCGTAAGGCTTTTGCAGAGCAATGCAGTACCCTCATACTTCATAACCATAGGGAGAAACTGCCATGTTTTTTTTTCTCCTGGGTGTGTTGATGTCAAATTATTATCAGTAAATTGTTACCTCTTGGCATAAAGTGTCGAAGACAACATACCTGGCCATTTAAAAGTTAAATTAAATTATTTCAAGGACAGTCAAGTTCTTGGATGCCTGATTTCCTACTGCAGAGTAAACAAGGGCACACAACTTCACAGGAATTTCCTGAGAAAAGCAGCTGCCTACACAAACTCTATTTAAATTATCTCCTGTTACGATGCAATTGTTCTAAACATGGTATTTCACCAAATATTTAAGCCATTCAAGATAAAGAACATTAACTATTAACAGCATCTTTTCACATCATTAGATCAGGCTGCAGAGCCACAGCAAGTAATTAGGTTTCTTCATTTGGCTCTTTAGTTATACATGTAAGTTTATAAAAAGAAGTTTCCAGTTTAGGAAATCTAAACTACTTGGAAATCTTTGAGGAGAAGTATACAAGCTACTACAGAAGATGGAAATTGCTGAAGATTCAAGTGAAAACAGGAGCTCCATTTTTAATACTTGATACCCTTGAGGGTATCAGAGCTGGGATCACAAAAGGATCCAAGAGTTTTCATTATTAACAAGGGCAACTGTAGGTCATCTCAGGTCTTCATGGAAATTACTGCAAAGTGGTATTATGCCTCACTTGCAGAACAAGTTGCATTAATCTGCACAGGAGATTTCTCATTTCATGTTATTTGAAACAGATAAAGAAAACAAGCATTTTGAACAATGCTTGCTGCTTTAAATATTCTGTTTATGGAAACACAAGTCTCCAGCAAAAAGCAAGTGTTTTCTTATTGTCTAAGCAGAAATCTATAACCAAACTGGTTTAAGCAAGTTTTGTTTTGTTTTTTTTCAAATATCATCTTTACATGGTCCAACTCACAGCAACTTTTCCTCTTTTGGAAAAACTACATTTGAGGCGAGTTGCTAAGCCATGTAGAAACAGTAAAGCGTACCATGACAGAGATAAGGTATATGCCATTTCATCTTCTTTTGATCAGCTATAGAGTGAAAAGTGAGAGAGACAGTACCACTCCCCTGCAATACCCAACTGCCAACCAAAGCAAGAACAGATGGACAAGGAAGATAAATTAATTCTGGCTCTATTACAATTCTTTCCATTACAACTCCCAGATTGCCAAAATAAGTACCCACTACAAAGGTGTTTTTAAAAGGCTGTAAAATACTTCAGACACACAACTGCCAGCCTCACCTCACTCTTGCACCCAAACATTTTGATCAATAACACTATGGACAGGATCCAAGCAGCAATTTCAGAGGATGGTTCTATAATGCCACGTCCTATTAGAAGTCCCTCAGCAATATGAGGGTCACTGTATCTCTTCACAGCAGGGAGACAATTTTATCTGGCATACTTTGTTATTAAAAGTAAACAATCAAAAAAAAAAAAAGAAAAAAGTCACATAGGTCAGCGCCAAAGAAACTTTTCATATTCTTATGCCAAGTATAACAAAAGAACAAGGAATTCTCAGAAACAGGACACACATACCTATCACAGACCAGCAATCCACAGTGGCTCACCATGAGGAAAGTTAAACCCTCTGAAGAATGAAGATAATCTATTTGGCTTGTGAGCATAAACGAAGCTCATGGACAAGTAAGCAACACACAACAAAAAGCGTCATGTAGATTAACTGTGCCCTGAAGGCCTGTGTCTTCTCCCCCAAGTGTATCAACTGACCTAATCACATAAATTCTGCCTTCTTACAGAGTTAGCATCAGGTGGTGGGTAAATACCTTCCTTTAAAGTCAGGTGGCCACAATAATCAACTTCAACTGTTCACAGCCCACCTCTGATGGCTTGAAATACCCACTTCACAATCACAACTATATTTAATATATAAATCACAAAAATATTTAATAGCAAAGCTTAGAATGAATCTAGAATGATTTCAGATACCAACATTCACAGATCCAGTATTTACATTCACCGATTTAAATTAGTTTAATACATTCAATTAAAAAGAAAGAAGCAGAAAGAAACAGTCTAGCCAATTGCAAACACATGTGTCCAGCTACAGGTGGCTTTAGAGAAGTATTCAGTCTTTGGCAATATTTGTAACAAAAAAAAAATACTAGATAATTCCTCTAAAAACTAAATAACTCTTCCTTAAGACCCAGACTCTTTAACCATATGTTGAAGTAACAAACAGAAAATTGGGTTCTGGCAGTGCCACAAAGCAGAAAAATATAATTATTACAACAGAACTTATTCAAAGGCAGGAGGTCTAAAGAGCCATGCAAATCCTATCATTATGCAGACATTATCCAATTTAATTTTGGAGATTATACCAATCATAAGATTTCCTTTCACTGATTTGTACAGATGGAATTTTTCCCTGCTTTCCCCACAATTAAACAGATTAAGCAGTATTTAGATTAGCAACTTTATCATTGCGGAAGAATATATTTATTAGCTAAATTAATCTTTAAAGAATGGAGAAGAGATGCTACTGATTTCTTTTAGCATCTATTCCCAACACATTACCTTGCATGACAAGCCTCTGACACAAGATCTTATAGTCTGCAAAATAAAGGCAAATTGATGCATAAGATATCTTCATCTCAAAAGAGGGAAAAATAACATGGACATTCATTAGAGGATTCATTACAGCCATCAGCATTTGTGTAAGAATATCTTTTAATGAAATGGATAAAGCAGCGTGAAGACTACACGCACTGTCCTGAGCCCTCCTCTTCAACGAAGATTATCAGGTATCAAGCAGCACTGCAGTTCCTGGGTTGTAACAGATTTTGGTCAATACAGGTTTTAGCTGTCCACTTCAGTTTTTTGTCACTTAGACACAACTCGCACAGGAAAACTGATTTTCTTATCTAATGATGTGATCTTTTAAAGAAAACTTGGGTTTAAAACACTGGAAATTCATCCCTTTGCCCTTTGAAGAGCATTTCTCAAGCTGAAGGCGTGAATACTTTAAGACCTGGCTGAAGACCAAGAAAGAAGCAATCTTTCTTCCACCACTACCACATACATCTTTCTACTTCCTCCGGATCTTGCTTGTTCCTTTTCCTTTCAGTTCTGCAGCTACAACCTGCTTCTGAAGGCCTCCCATACGCTCTTTCATCTGTTTTACTTGGCATTCATTTTCTTATCACACACGAAGGACAGCAATGGACAGGCATTAAGGAATTTTGTCTTCTATTAGAAAAGAGGGAATAGCAGCTTTCAAGAAAAACTGTTACAAACCAGCAACGACTGGATAAGCAGTAGGATTTTGACATTAGACCAACAGCATATAATAGACTGAGAACATTTTTAATTGGCAACGGAAAAGTTTATATTTATCTCAGTCATGTGTCTTATTTAAAGACATCTTAATTAACATATTCTTCCCAGCCAATAAAGTTGATGATATGATTGCCCCGTTCATTAAAAAGCTGCAAGTAAAAGTTCACAGTATGTTCCTAAGACACAAAGCAAGCCTTCCAGCAAAACTGGGGAGGGTCAAACTGGTATTCTTAACACCTCTACATGATAGGGGGGGGAACACATAGAAGTATTCTTTCTTTATACATCAGAAAGAAATAAATGGAGACAAACCCATTAAAAACCATGGGGAAGAGCAGTAATTTAAAAACATCTCTAACTTAAGATCATCTTATTTTGAAAGCTACAGTTAGCAGCAGATTTATTATTTCCATTTGAAAGATGAAAGCATTCTACTGAGATAATTTGATTTTCCTCAGACTTTGTGAATATTAATAAGACCATTATTTTATTGCTATTGTAATAGTTCTTATTGATGGAAATACCAACTAAAAAGCTATCCGCCAAACATATGTCATATCGCTGTAGTCCAGTGATCTCAGTGCTAGCTGTACTGTGCTGCTCTAAAACCAGTCTTAAAAAGTAGAAAACATTATGCAGTGTTTTCAAAGCATAACAGGAGTAATTTCTATTTTAGATCATAAAACCAGAAATAAAAAAAAAACACATGAAAACATACTCAACTGTTCTACTTAGAATAGGTCTCACAGTTCACTTTTTTTTACTTGGTAATAATAGCTTTCTTCTTTCATTTCTAATGCAGCTTGATAGTTACACAATTTTCCTCCTACTTCATGCATAAGCATTTCTGAATATCTCAGGACAATTCATCTGCAAGCTACACGTTGCTTTACATTTTCTAGCCAGCAAAAGACCAAGAACTATTTCCTTGCTTACAAAATAGCTAGAACCCGAAGGACATTTTCAGATTGAACTATGCATTGCTAATTTTTGTATCAGAGTTTTAGTTACTATAGTAGCACGCCAGCTCAAAAAAAAAGGCTTATTTCATTCAAAATATTAACAGAAAACAAAGAAACATAACTCAAGCACACCAAGACATGCCTCAAGTTGTAGGTTAACTGCCCTTTGATAGTCTAATACCTTGCCAGCACACAAAGGCCAGACTAATCTGATGACAGCCACCAAGCAGTTGGGTGTGGCAAAACAGACATTGAAACAGGCAGTCAAAGCCACCACCCTCCCTCAAAATCGGGTGGCAAGCAGCAAAGGCCCCACAGGATTCTAACAGCATGGGAAAATTGGTCTCCAAGGTTAGAATAATGATGCCTATATGCTTTCTGCTAAGTAGCCAGGCTCCCAGACCCGAGTGCTCTCCAAAATCCTCATCCTCCCCATCCTGGACACTGGAGGAGGAAGAAGGAAAAGTGAAAACATCATCACAATACACCAACCAGAAAGTTATACTAGAAAAATGCATTGCAAGTTACAGAAATAACACAAGATGCATCTACAAGCCACTTAGAAATCATATTTTTCCAATCACAGATCTACTTTAACATTGTCTTTTCACCATGCCAATTGCCAACAACCACAACCTATTTCTCTCCTTGTGAGCTGCAAAAGTTGACCTTAGGCCTTTATATTCCAACAACCACTCATTTCTAACCCATCTGTAGATCAGCTGTTGCAAAAAGGCTTTCCTATCAGCTTTGTACTAGTCAGCAGGAGAAAACCACTGACCAGGAGGCTTAAATGTCATCCTCAACTCTTAAAGGAGTGCTGCTGTTAGTGGTTATCTACAAGATAAGAAAGAGGTTCAGTGCTCACCAGCGGTGATGCAACAGGGTGAAGATAGTCTCTACTTTGTAGACATGCTGCAAACTTCCTTAAGAACAGATAGGGAGGAGGGGAAAAAGGGCAAACAACCAGGAGTTCTTCGCTGTCTCCTAACTTGTGGTTTGTAGGATTTCATCTCCAAGCAGAAAACTCCCAATGCAATTCAAAACTTCCCTGAGGGCTACATCATTATATGGTAGGTGGAAGCTGTGTGGTTTTACCCTGGAAAGCAAGTCAAAGGATACAAACACGAAGCAAATATACTGTCAAACTTGGCAGGACTATCCTTGCACATACTTCTGGCTAACAGATGAAATAGCTGTTTGGCTTTAGAAACTCTTGTACCAGCTAAATGACAGAAGCAGGCCCCACTGTGCTAGACATTGCACATGCACATGACAATAAAGAAAATAAATAAAACGATCCCTTGCTGAACTCACCTAGATGGGAACACAAAATACGAAAATGAACATAATAGCTTTACTGTATCAGTCAAATTGCTGCTTACACTCCTCCCCATATGTCACTATAATGGAAACTATGTAATAGAAAAAAAAAAATAATCACATTCTACCTTTGATATACCTAGGTTATTACCACCTCCCTTACAGCTTTACTGACTACATTTGGGAGGGTGGGAGGAGAAAGGGTCTTGCACCTCAAAGAAACACTGAAGATCAGCAGGAACATATTTTAATTACTGAAGAGTGCAAATGAAAGTCACCAGTGGTAGTATTCAAGGACAGCTATATTTTTTCCAAGTCATACTGCATTCCATCCTTAAAATCCACACAACTCCTCTGTATGAGTCTATGCATACATAGCAGCACACCAGAAGACTCAGAAACACAGAAAAAAATTTGAGGACCATATATGCTGCTTTAGAATCTGTATAAAATGCAAATTACAGGATCTGCATATCCCCACCAAAGGATAAAAGGTACACTCTATAGAGCAAGCAGAAGCAGGTATAGACCACTCCATTTAATCACCACCTACTGCAGCTGGGGTCACCTTGGTGAGGGTGAATTCTAATACAGAACAGTTTGTGTGTCCTGGTACAGCTTGGGGCATCCCTGCTGACCTCTGCTTGACACTGTCTGCACGTTAAGCAAACTGTTCATGAAACCTCCCCTCAACGTTGATGAGCTAAACCCAAGTCCTATAAAACTAAATGGAAAAACAAGACAAATTAATAAACTGGCCCTTCCCAACATTTGCATACGTATTGAACCGTGGCCGAGTTGCAGGCAACTGACACACACAGAGACATCTTTATTCGCTTCGGATGCTGGTCTGTGGCCAGTCTGGTGGGTTTACTATAAGGGTTTCTTGTAAGTGCATGGGTTTAACTTCAAATCATGATAGTCTCTTCCAGGAAAGTGATATATAACCTGCCTTTACAAGCAGCAGTACCTACTTCTAGGATCTAGGGCTTTAAAGGTGGAAAGTGGTATCTTCTCATCATAGTTTACTGCTTAATCTTACTTTGGGCAGCTAGCAAAAAAAAAAAAAAAAAAGTGCATTACTTTTACCATGTATGACTACCTCAAATTTACTTTTCTTTGCATTGTACATAAATTTATGTAATCAAAAGATTTAAGTAGTAATATCTCAAGAATTGTAATTTTTGCTACCTACATAACAGCGAGTAGCAGCTGCAGTCCTCTTCGGTTTTTTTCTTCTCCACCAAATATATTAGCTCTTAATAAGGTAGGTTGCTGATACACAGCCAGAGACTTCCATTACATATAATTATATCACAGCTTCTTATAGCAATGCTACTGAATACTCCTAAGTATGTAGCTAATAGTAATTGCAAAGATTTACTTTTTAAAACACCTCCAATATATAAATAATACATTTTAATGGGCCATCAAGTAGTCCATTCATTTTCTCTATTGTTATACTGACAAAAAGCAGCACCATGGCCTATTGTTGCAGATAAAAGAATCCCTACTGTTCTTCCCATGCTTGCTAGAGGCAATGCTACTTTCGCCTTCTCTTGGAAATAGAATTTCAAAGTTATTTGCCTCAAATTCTCACTAAATCAATGCCTTAGATTTTAAATATGAAGAGAAGAGAATATTTTCAAAATTTCTAGATTATGAATTGCAATTCTTCACTTATACCTTCAGCTCGTACAACAGAGCTGAAAGTAAATGAAGCTGTAACCCTCCAGAAGAGAGGGAACCATCCCAGACACGTGGCTATCCATGCCGTAGTCACCCTGCCACAAGTTCTGGGCATCAATCTGATTTTGCCAAGTTCACAGCAAGACTGAAAGTGAACTAATTTGAACCCAAGTTAAATATTGAGATAGTTTTAACACCAATTGCTAGATGCAAAACTAAAACATGCTTGATGTTTAAATGGATACTTAACATGCTCAAAACTAAGTACTCTGGCATCTGAAAGGATTCATGACATAGCTAGACAATGCTTTTACCAAAACAATTTGTTCTCATCTAGTAGTTTCAAGTTCTTCAAACATAGCCTATAATATTCCAACCCATCATTAGATGAGCATTATGGGTTACAACACCTTGTCTTTGGAAAACAGGCCTCCCAGAGAGGCCGGTCCTCACTTCAGAGCTCTAAACTCATCATCACTGATAAATTCCATCTCCTCCAATTAGGTCTTTGACACACCTTCTCAGCTACACTACCCAATTCTCTACTCTAAAAGAGAAGATATATTTCAGGAATTACTCTCCTCCTTGCCTTATCCTTCAGGGGTCAGGGAGCAGAAAAACAAATCAGCTCTGGAAATCACACTTTTATCCCTACTTTTCAAAGCAACAGCAAGATTTGGTTCCTTCCATTCTGTTCTGCTCAAACCTTCCACGGCTCCACTCAAACAACTTGCCTAGAAAAACCTCTGTTCACCCATCATATAGGATCCCTCCTCTTAAATTTGTTGCAAGCTTTTGTCATCTGTCCCCCAAATGGTGGAAATAAAAAAAATCTCCTTGGCATATTGCTACACACAGAGCTACAAGAAGAACAAAAAAAAGTAGGCTTTATGAAAGACAACAGCACAATTAACCATAAAGCCCTGCCACATATGCAAATAAAATGCATTGTGAAACTCCCCCCAACAAGATCAAATTCAGGTTTGACAACAGGCCTTTTTTTGTTATTGTTCCAAATGCCTTTTTTGTTATTGTTCCAAATGCCTTTTTTGATTAGATCTTGAGCATCATGCTCACTCATACCATGACATCGAATTATTACTGAAACCCTGCATCTTGAAAACACAATGTACCAATACGACAACAGCAATGAAGATAAGAATGCACCATCATGATAATAAAGCACTTCGATTTGTTAATTTTCACTGTTTTAATGGCTTCAAGTTAGCTCTTGTATTTTGAACCAAGCGAAAGCAGAGCCAAGGCACAGTCGCAATCTGCATACAACACATTGGTCATGCCGGGTCAGCTCCTGGATTAGACCTTGCAAGCAGGGTTTTGGCCTTCCGGCAGCACTGGCAATCGTTCAGGGGGCGGCACGCCCTCCGCTACAGCAGTTCTGAACTCAGGGTACCCCAACATGAAGGGCTGATCCCTGAAGCCCCAGATCACAGCTATGGCTAGCTGCGGCCATCCAGGAGGCACACGCAGGATGCCAGGTTGACATTTTTCTCCCAGTACTGCCACACCTACAGCAGCCTGTACGCCTTTTGTGCTTCCACACGTACTTCACTAGTTTATATTCCCTCGTGGGGTTGAAGATTCATTGTCTGAAGCCAGAGAGCGGCGTTTCCCCCCCCAAGGGCTGCACGCTTTGCCATGGCTGCGGAGCCGCCCATCCCCTCACCTTTCCCCGGCTCCCTGCCTCCGTGAGGCAGGTTTAGGAAAGGAGGTAGCGCTGCTCCTCAATTCCTCTCCCTGGCCCCTCCCAGCGAGGCGATTTGTTTAAAATGAGTAAGATTAAAAGCATCTGTGTTTCCCTCCTCCCCCACGCTCCCACGGCCGCAGCGGCTGCCCGCCGCCCCCCACGCCCAGCCCCGGAGGCCACTGCCTCGGGCCGCCCCGCGGGTGAACCGTGCCCGGGACAATGCGCCGAGGGGACGGGCAAGCAGCAGCCACGCCGCGGTGTTTGAGCCGGGGGAAGAACCGGCCGGACCCGCGCGGGCGGCACAGCCCCAGACGGGCGGCCGCGGCCGTTACCTCAGGCTCTGCCCCCCGCACCCCGCCCCGCGACGCGGCCGTTGCCAGGCGGCAGCCTCGCCCGCGGGCGGCCCGTGTGCGAGGCGGCGCTTCCCCCCTCCCGCCATTAGCGTAACAGAGAGGGGAGGAGGAGGGAAAGAGAAGAAATTAAAAGAAAAAAAATAATAAAAAGGGGGGAGGGGGAGCCCTTTTTCCCGCATGAGCTGCGGCGGGGCCTCGGGGAGCGGGGCCGCGCCCGCCGCGGCTGAGGGGAGGGAGCGATGCTGCAGGAGGCGGCCGAGGGCCGGCAGACAAAGGGAGCCTTCCCGGCGGGGCAGCGGGGAGCGAGAACCGGAGCGATTCGGGCAGATGCGCCCGGCTGCCAGGACCGCTGCCCCCCGCCCGGCCGCCGCCCTTCCCGGCCCCGGGGCGGAGGCACTCACCCGCCGAGCCGGAGGACGACCCTCTTTTCCGGGGGGCGGCGGGCTCGGGCGGCTGGGGCTGAGAAGGCCGGGCGGGGGCCGAAGGCTGCTCCTGCCCGGGGGACGGCGTGGTGGCGGACGACGAGGAGGAGGAGACGGCTCCCGGGGGGCTCCAGTCGGGCTGCGGTGGCTCCGGAGCGGCGGGGCGGGGCGGCTCGGTGGGGCCGCCGAGGTCCAGCAGCTGCGGCGGCCGCTCCTGCAGGGCTGCGGCGGGGGCGGCAGCCGTGGCGGGCTTCCTCTCCATCACCTCCAGCTGCTCGTCGAAGTCTTCGTCCTCGTCCTCCTCTTCCTCCTCCTCTTCCTCCTCCTCCTTCTCGTCGTCGAGCACGAACTGGTAGTTGAACTGGGGCTGCTGCGGCCGCGCTGGCCCGGAGGAGGAGGAGGAGACCAGGGGCGACTGGTCCAGCTCGTCCATGGTGCCTGGAGCTGGCGGAACAATGAGCGCGCGGCGCTGGGGCTGTGCCTCTGCCGGCTGCGGGGGGAGGGCGCGGGCTGCGCTGCCGCTGCGGGACCCAGGCTCCACGCCCTGTTGAGTCACCGGTGGGGGAGGCGGTGGGGCGCGGCCGCCTGCACCGCCCCGCCCCGCCCGCCGCGGCGCTGAGCGACGGCGGCGACGGCCAGTAGGAGCGGGAGAGGGGCGCGGGACGACCAATGAGGCGCGGCGCTGGGGTGCGGCCGCCTCATGAATATGCAGCGCGGGGGCGGGGCGCGAGGGATGGCGGAGCGGGGATGGAGAAGTCGGGTAAAGTTCAGCGCGGAGAACGCGGGGTGGGGCGGGGGCGGCCCGCGGGGCCCGGGACTGGGGCCCACCTGCGCGCCGCCCGTGGATGTGACCGAAGGGTCCCGAGGCATCCGGGTGGCTCCGCACTCCGGGGTCGGGGCGGGGTGAGGCTCCTTCCCGATTCCGCACCTTCTCCTCGGGCTTCGCGCAGCTGGGCGCGGGCAGGAACATCACCCCTGGCGTGGGGAGCGGAGCCCGTCAGCGCTTTCCTCCGAGGGGAATGGAAGGTTTAACCGAAACATGATGCAAAAATCTTTACTGTGTCTGGAAAAAACAGAGAGCAGACCCTTTCAGAAGAGACAAACTTGTTTAACCACTCGTATTAGTTTAAGTCAGCCAGCTGAACAGATCTAACCATCTCTTTAAAATTTGAATTTGAATTCTGCAACTTTTGCAGGAGAAAATGGCAGCTTGTTCACAAAGCAAAAATTGGCACAAAAATTGCGTTAGACTCTGGTGTGGTCCCTTGCTTTCTGCTCAGAGATGGAACATTGGCCAAAGCCCTTAGGATAACAATTTAACTAAAATGGCTATCTTTGGATGCAATTTCCACCCACACAGCTACCACAATAAGACCAAAAGGACTTATAATTCTATATTTAATACTATTCCAACGTTATTATGGATTTTTAACCCACATATGATTTATTCTCCCACATGTGCCTGTATAAAGAGATGAGTTCATGGAAACATTCAGAGCAAGCAAACTGCAAGTTCAGTGAGACACAAGAACTTGAGGAAGAACAACTCTCCTATTGCTTCCGTTCGGCCATGTAGGATGCAGTGTATGYAAAGATGCATCTTCAGGTGAGTGGTCCCATTAAGCAGAATGACTGACGCCCTGGCATCAGGAGAAGTGCCCGAGTAGGCTCTGTTTATCATATCTGAATGCATGGAGGCGGTAAGGGGGCAGTTACATTTCATTCTGCAGAGGCAAGAGTCTCTAGCGTGAAACTGGGGTTAGATCTCCAGCATTCAGTCAATTTCTGAAAAACAGGATGGCAACACACGCATGGAGGGACTCTAAAGGGTCCCAGCAGTGAGTCCTCTTGTCTCAGAAAAACATATTTTTTGCATGAACTGTTTGAAACCAAATATTTGAGTGTGGGGTGGGTTGTTGCTGCTATTAAGTATTGGGAAGGCTATTCTGAAATATCTCATTTTCTAAATAACTAGAGACCTCCCTCTAACTTCTAGTTTTAATTTGCTCAAGGCCAATGTATGTCCTTTGTCTCTTTTCCCTTTAATTTAAATTGTTCTTTTCTCTGAATTTTAATTTCTAACCTGTTTAAAAGAATACACTTTGTCCAGCCCTTGCTTTCTTAAGCTAAACCTAGAGAAGCTCCACTGTCACCCTTTCCCTTGCTCCTCCGAGCAGCCTTTCCCTGCACCCGATCCAGTCTCAGTTTGGGCACAGGAAGTTCCAGATGAGATTTTTTTCAAGAATGTACAAAGACATCAATATTCCCTATCTCTACCAGAAATTACTAGAAGGAATGTGAACGGTATTTTTGTAAATACATTGAAGGCAACGCTGTTATCCCGATGGAGATACAAATTTCACAGCAGGTAAATAAGCACTTAACAACCTGTGAGGTCTTTAGACTTCGTTCTTTTCCCCTAAGATTTTGTATCTTCTGTTGACAAATTATCTGTGTATATTTTCAAATCAGCCCTTTTTACAGTGATATAAGGGATGTTACAGCAGCAGCAGGGTGGATGGATTAAATTCCATGTATTGTTAAATATAAAACATGGAAGTTCTGGCTAAATTCTATTCCTAGTTTTATTGTTACATCTCTGTTACAGCCAGTAGACTACATATGCATAAATAAAGACAGAATAGGCCTAGTGGCTCCCATCATTCTTACTGAAATTTATATTACACTACTTAGGACAGAGTGTCACCCAACGTTCAGCTCAGTCAGCTTAGGTATCAACCTTGAACTTCACCTAGATGTCAATTATCCCTGAATGGTATTTTTGATCTGATAGAAACGGTGGGTCCTGACATGGAGGATCACAGCCCTAGATCTCTGCTGTAACTCCAGTACCAGCATTTCTGCTTCACCGAGCCAGTAATGAATTAGGTTCATGATTTAAGATATAAACTGATACCTTCAGTCTTTTTTTTACTTATCGATTGCTATGTCTACCCGGTGTCTCACACCAGCTGCCACAGTACGTGCATGCAAAGAAAATCTTAACCATACTTCCTCTCTTTTCCTACCAGCTAGTCAATTTGGAGAATGTACATGGGGGAGATCACTAGTTCTGGGTAATGTAAATTCTCAGAATATTTTTACTCTTTGAAGAAGTTTAATGTACTAAATTGCACTAAGAAATGAGTAACAGTGTGGTGATGGCTTTTGTCTGAAAAAAAAACCAGGCCAGATTTAATGACCTTATCGATGAATAGAGGTCTGTAATCTTCAGTGGCATTTTACCCCATTCACAGTAGATGACTGGCCCTGAAATATTTTACTAAAAGGAAAATTCAGCTTTTCTGTGTCCTCATTTATTACATACCAGGAAAGTAAATAGACTTTGATTTTTGTATTATAAATCTGCACTTTTTGTATAGTATAAAAATACTTTGATTGAATAAAGTCTTTATGATTTCACCAGCCCATCTATTTTTTGCATCTCTTGGTTAAACAAGAAAATGGAATTTTAATATTCTATTAAAATATACCCCAAGGCAACAAGGTACTTTTAAGAATTTGTAAAATTTTGAGTACAGACACAGCACTGAAACTAATTTTAACATATCCAACTGCAGTGATCTTTGGTCATCTACAGGTAGGAAAAATCTATATATAATTCAGCTGATTTTATCAGAATGCTTGAAAGAGAATCCATCATCAGTTAAAGACAAATGGAAAGGGTTTTTATTTAGAGAGAGGAAGTGACTAAAGGTCTTGGAGGAAAACAGGAAGGGAGTTCCAGATAGCCTGAGCAAGTCAAATTAACAAGCGAGAGGAAAAYACAGCTCTCCAGTACTGAAACTATACTGCAAAACACCCTTTCTTTTAGCTCTTTAGAAAAATATTTTACAATTCTTGTATGAAGGTTGTCAACAAGTAGGAGTACTTTGCAGATATTCAGCAAATTAATTTACAAACTCACTTGTCAAGAGGTGTTTTCATATAGCAAACTTAGGAAGAAAAGCATTCAGCACGTGAAAGAGAAACACCAGTTCATGTGTTTCTGAATTTCCACAGCAGTGCTGACAATGGCTATGTACTGATTGGATTTTTTCCTGTCCACCGTGACCTTCTGCTTGATCTTACACAGAAGTAATATGATATCACAGCATATCGTAGACTAGGAAAATAATTGTGATGGGACAAATGCCATATTATCACTTCACAGCGAGATCAAACAGAAAAAAACATTTTGTCTAGGATAGTAATTTAAAAAGATGGAGTTATAATTGCAGGAATGGTTGGATTTCTATCCCTCCTTTTAAGCTCAAAGTACAATCCTCCAGGTTTCAGGCACCATGTCTTTATCTCTGGAAGGATAAAACTCTGCAATTCTTTTTTTTTTCAGATTATGCCTGTGCTGCAGTGCCTTGGGCATCAAGCATATTTACCTTGCAGGTTTGTCTTCGTTTGAACACCTGCTGTCCTTCTTTTCAAGATGAGTGGTGGGATACTGTGACAAAATCACTGCTTAGTTTATTAATACAAAGGCAGCATATGGAGGGAAAAGTGTTAAAGCAATAGTACAGAGGGATTACCATCTCTTGATGGTAACTGAGTCAGGTTCAGCTTTATCAGAACCTTCTGTGGGGCCTGCCTTTCAGCCTGGTCCTCTGCAATAATTAACATTTTCTTGAGAGTAGCTTTTTAAACCTTTTATGTTCTTTAGTGTTCCAGGCACTTCCTATTCTGGAATTGTTTCTAACATCCCACAGGCTGATTTAGAGGGAGCCAATTTTTCCACTTTTTTTTTAATCCCCCCAACATCAACTTGATAAATCACAACAGTCTATTTCTACAGTAAATGTCCTAATAACCACCTCAATATACAGTATTCTGATTCAGATCTGTCACAAAACATTCCTTAAAACTTCCTTCAGCCAGCCAGCCGGGTGCTGAGCCAGTCCATCTGCATAAATGAGAGTGGTTTAAGGACAGCTCTACATTACACCAACTGCCACGAGTGCAAAGTTGCCATTAGCTGTAGCTTTAAATTCCTACATCCAGGTAATTTCTTCCTAGGCCACAGCTTGATCTGTTTAAGCTTTCATTCAAAGGAACCAAAGCTGATGCATAACATTAAAAATGATGTTACAACAGTGAACAAGAATCTACTTGCTCACCATTCAAATATACCAGCATTTGAAGTGAATCAAAGCAATGACTGATAATACACAATGCTCTCCAGCAAACGAGACTATGACGTGAGGAATTCACATCACTAAAACTGCACAGGAATCCACTGTTAATTGGATTTTGGTGTGACTACTCTTTCCCTTGCAAAGAACCGTTAGGTCTTAAAAGACAATGCACAGTTAAGATACCAATTTTACTTCTTACAGACATTTAGGACCCTAAGCAGTGGGGTCCTTCCACACCCAAAGACAATGCTGTTTACATTGAAGAGATATGAGACTTCTGTGCAAAACCCTCAAACATTTCCTGTAGCACTTCCATGTTCCTGGATAACCTCCTATCTAAATACTGACCCCACCAAAGACTGCTTAACTTGTAGGACTAACAAGTTCCCAGCATGTGGATTTAAAATAAGTATTTTTCTTAAAGTCCTTTCCTCTCTGCCCAGTCAGGGGAGTGAGGGTTGGACACTCTGAGGGAGCATGCAGGCAATCAGAAGAGTCCTTAAGTGAAAATAAAGACTAAAGACTTACCTTTCATTATTACAATGATGCAATGTATTAGTAACAGAATTGAGTCAAATGTATCCATTCACATGTTAATAACAGTGTATTAGGAAAACAAAGCCAGGGGAATGTTGCAGAATGATTTACACTGAACAATTTTTAATACCACTTTCCAAGTTCATCAGGTCACTGTAGAAAATTTAAACATACAAGAATGTGAAGTCTTCTGAGACCTTCTGTGAGCATTCCTAAAATTTTCTAAGGAATCAGAATGAATGGTGAAAATTTTTCAAATTACCCAGAATACAGGTAATTCCCCACTTTAGGTTTAATATTGCTACTCTTCAGCCCCTCACATTTTTAAGAAATACAATTAAATTATTCACTTACCAGTTTGGCCATAATACTTTACACTCATGAGGAACATAAGGACCACCAGCTTCACTGGACCTAGACACAAAAAAATCCATTCTCTATTAATTCCTCCTGCAGACAGATCAAGGTAATATCATAATTACTTTTTCTAATTCACGTTCTCCCCTCCTACTTTTTATTTAAACATGAATGCTTAAAATTAGTATCAAGTTTAGATCTCAGCATCCCTGAATCTACACCCATGGACATGTCTAAATTCAAACTTTTCAGCCTTAATACTTACCCTTTTTTTTCAGGGTTTTATTACAGTTCTGCTCTGTTTTATGTGAACATCTCACACACTGTAATTAAAGTAATGAACCAGCAATGTTTGTTCCCTGTGTGTCTGGGGGTTCAATGGAGAGAAGAAAGTCCACTGATGCCCAGTACTGACATATTTGCGACGTTCAATTCCCAAGGAGTGAAGAAAGGAGGAGGTACTTATTACATCGCAAATTAGAGGATGGTCAGAACAGTTTTACAAGAGTAGTTTTAGAGCAGAAAGAGAATTTGGATGGCATGTTCCAGGCTCAGAGTATCTAACCTCTCTCTAAATCAGGGGTGCTCAACCTCTGATTTCTTAACTTGGAATGTACAAGTGACTGAGCTGAATTAGCTGAACAAAACAATTGAGGGAAATATGTTCCCTGCATATTCAGGGGAAGATGCAGGTGGCAAGAGCTGATATGGCAGCTGCACCGTTCTGATTCCAGATGTTGAGCTAGTGATGCTACTAGCTCGGTGACTAGAATTTACAAGAATGAACTATCTGAAATCACAGTATTATATCTACATTATTCTAAAGGCTTTTTTAAAACTTAGGAATTCATAAAAGTTATAATAATTTGGAATTTAAATTGGTTTGCTTTTTTGAAAGGAAAAGTGCATACAATTTAAATTAGAAATCAATTTTTGCTCTTTTTATGCTTTGATATTTACCCACTTAGGAAAGAAACAGCCTGGTAACCAACAGTCAGGGTTATTCCCTTGGCTGCCAAATATGCCCGAGGAGTAAACCGATTGGTAGTAGCAATATTTTCACCATTACTGTAAGGAAAGTTGATGGCATTGCTACTCTGACTATAAAACTTGAATATACAAGCAAAGTTTACACTGGAAGTAACAGTACTGATTTTAAATGGCTCACATTTGAAAGGTACCAGCCCACCATCTTCTAGCACTTTGCTTACTGCTTAATAACTTGTGCCTTGTAACTGCTTTTATCAAACTACAGCAGCTGGAGTCTTCACTTGAGTTGTGGTGGTGTTTTGGGGTCACAGTGCATTTCTGACTTCCAAAGACAGAAGGTATGGCAGCTTTGGAAGACACCACCAAGACTGTGGCTGCTGCTTCTTTCTTACAAGTGTTTAGGGAGGTCTTCCTTTTATCCGTGTCAGACAAAGATAGGATGGCTAAAAAAATTTTTAACATGACTACCCTGCTTTCTCAGTATCACATCAAGCTGATCATACACTGAAGCCCTTTATCTCCCTCACCTTTCCCCACATAAAACACTCCAGCTTTTGAATACTTTGGACAATTTCAATTAACTATGGTGGTGGCAGAAGATTCAAGGATATTAAATTCCTGATAGTTTTGTAACAATCAGCAGCTGGCTAAATTACAGAGAGCTGACAAGCCCTCCTGTGGAGAGGGAGCCAGGAGAACTTAGTTGTTACCCATTCCATTTGGGAGCCATCGGCTAGTCTGTAGTTTTTACAAGTGTGTCTGTCTTTTACCCAGATGGCAAAACCAAAAAGGAGGATAAGAGAGATGTGAGAACAACTGAAGATATTTCAGGATAGAGATGCAAACAATGTAAGCCCTGAAGCTATCGGAAACCTGAATTTGCTAGTTTTACTGGCTTTGGAACTAGTTTCTGACTGTTGCAGATAGGGATGTATTTTAGGTGAGTCATGCCAGTGGAACTATGGTGAAGGCTACCTAGGTGCAGCCACAGTTTTGGCAAGGACAGGAAAAAAAGGGGAGATAAATCTTGTAGGTTGAATTCTCTCTGATATATCCTGTGAAAAGGAGCAGAAACAAAAGGAAAAGATCTTGAAAAAACAGCACATGAAAAAGAAGTTACATAGGGCTACTTTATTCCCAAAAGAAAATTGAGGTTCTTCAGATTTTCTAGGGCATGATGTTTGGCAGGCATCCCTTATTCTAAGCTGTTTTCAAATGCACTTTTTTCAGTGCAAGTATAGGTTTTACTCTTCTCATTGTAACTTTTGAAAAACTAACATACTTCAGTAAGATCTAACTACATGAATACCATGTAACATCTGGTCAAATTACTACTTCAGCACAGGTTATTAGCTAAGATTAACTGGTTTTGTTCCATCAGTTAGAATGAGGTTGCTAAACAGTGCAAATTTTAATGTATGAGCCTGGAAATAACTATAACTTGACCATATCCTGGGCAGAAATGCCTGGGTAAATTGAAAAAAAAAAAAATCGGGTTGGCTTTAGAGGTAGCTAGCTATATGTTATTTGTTGCTCATTCAAATCTTACCAACTTTAAGCTTTAGAAAATAAAATCCAAAGTTAGAAGTAGCAGTCTTTAAGATTTACCCAACTAAATTGATTCAACAGAGTTCTTGTAAATTTTGCATTGTGCCGTTGTAATGTTGAACAGATCTCTGATGGAGCACATTACAACCTTCCTGAAGCTAATATAGATGAACTAAGATGGCAGGCGGTGTCTACCCTCAGAAACTTATGTCATTCTCCATTTCTCTTTGCTTGCAATTTTTATTTTTACCTAATCCCTGTTCACTCAGCTATTTCATGAAAATAATTACTTCCTTAAAATTTCTTTTTTTTCAAAATGTCACCTGGCAAATCAGTTTCAAATGACTGCTGCTAAAAGAATAAAATCATGTAATGCTTCAACTATGTGGTCTGCTGTAAAGCCAACCTCACTGAGTGATGACAAGCAGCTTTTTGACACTACACCACTAGTAGTTTCTTTTATCTAGACTATAATCGAGAGGAGGAAAAAGTTAATAAGGCATATAAATATGTGCATACTTATAGGCTGCCACTGAATTCACGTCAATTTTATTTATTCTTTCAGCACATTGTATTTCTTACAGTGTAAAACTGTTTTGTAAGTATCCTAGTAAAAAAGAATGACATTAAAACAACAGGCCTATTGATTGCCACTTCAAATAAATTCTTTCGATGGTGAGAATACAGCCTCTGTGTTCCTATTAGTTAAATCTAAGAATTCCTTTATTTTGCTCAATAGCTGTGTGATCACAGACCATATACAGGCAGTTTCTTCACACTTTGGCATGCTCATGTAACTGATGTGATTGTAAGATGTACCTCTGATTTCTCATGCGGTCTCTTTTCAGCACTTATGCAAGTGCCACGCTTACCTTCTACTCTTGTCTCAGAGGAATCCTCAAATTCCGTCCACTTTTAGACAAATCCCCTCACCAGATCATCGCTGTCGTCATGTTGCTGCTCATCTGACCTGGTTTAGCCCCTCTTACACCTTGAAGTTCATACAGATGTTCAATAGTTGCACTGAACTCTTTCTTTGAAGCAAAGTATCCTTTACTTTTCTTCAAGAATATAACAAAAAGAAAGGTTGTAAGACACCAGGATGTATATGCATTTTATATTAACTAAAAATCAAAAACTTCTATCCTGGCTTTTCCACGAAGTGGATGATGGTTACTACCTCTGTAGACTCAGCCTCTCTGCCCTGATTTTAGGCACTTATTTTTTTATTTTTCCAAAATCCATTTCTATGGCTGCCCCAGGATGCTGAACTTGTAAAAGTGATTTATGTATCCCACTGTGGGATAAGAGGAAAGATAGCTGGGAGCAGACAAAAAGGAATGCTAAAATGGACTAGACCTCCAGCTGCTGACCCACAGAATAGAAAGACCAGCACTGGCAACTGGCAGAATCTAAAACTATTAATTTTAGCTCCCTCAGACTAAAACAGCCCAGAACTGGTTAAC
Organism: Oceanodroma leucorhoa; assembly: GCA_030449065.1. Lineage (NCBI taxonomy): Eukaryota > Metazoa > Chordata > Aves > Procellariiformes > Oceanodroma > Oceanodroma leucorhoa. The sequence continues at coordinate 6,157,296 of JASVER010000045.1, read as the reverse complement.
TCTTACTTCTTCATATAGCATCCATCTAACTGCAGCCAAATAAAGATAAAACATACTAGTCCTAAAAATAGTACAGGATATCATTTCCCATACTTTGCGGAAATAGCAAGTGCTATTTGAACTGCTTTACAATAAAATCAGGTGCCCCCATATAAATAGATAGTATATGATACATTGGTTCAATTTTAGATAATTTTATGGCAGCTGAATGACATTTAAATTTTTATTGCGTTCCTACCAATATGTAATTTTTGAACACGCTATGTTAGGTATTTTGTCTTCCTCTCCGCTTGGAAATTTCAGTTCAGATTATGGATATCCCTTCAGCCTAAGTATTTACGCATTTATAGTTTGTGTGGCATATATATTATATATTTATAAATGCACATGCAAAATGTGAACCAAAAAAGCAAATATACTGTCTCTGGCCTGACCGGCTGTGTGGCTTTGTTTAATTGGGTTCCTGTTTACCCTATGGAGTGCTTAGGCTTCCCAGTCAAGTAACCAAGGCTCACTGCATTATGCAATATACTGACATGTTAAGTCGATTCCTCCTACACACAGTTCACAAGACACAATACAACAGGTGGATGAAAGACATGTTGCCTGGGGGTGTTTTGGAAAAATGAGGTAACAACAAACCAAAGAGGTCAGTGGAAAAAGAGCAGTCAGTTTGCTACCTACCATTATTGGTTAGTTGATTTCTCTTGCAGATGTTTTGGATTTGCTTGGATTTGAAAGATCTAGAAGCAAGCAAGGAAATATATACATGCATTGAGGAAAACAAAAGGGTAAAAAAATGATCTTCAGTGAGCAAAGAATAGCATCCTGTAATACTAAATTTAGATACATAGGCAGACCAGAATATAACAGATAGCATATACAGGCATTATATATTATATTATAGCTAATTGCACACACTTCTGTGAGTTCTCTTCAGTTGTAAGCTTCTAAGATAAAGACTACATAATCTCCTATTTACAGAGCATAACACAACGAACCCACAATCCTGATCACAGCCGCTGTATGATACATAGATATTATAAATACCCCCTGCCAGGATGGGCTTTTTTTTTTCTTTTTCAAGCAGATTTCTCACAACTCTGCAGACAGGCCAAACACATCAGCTGGAAGCACTGCTGAACCAGGTGCTGGTAACCCACACTGTGAAAGTTCAGAAGAATCATTATGCTCGTGAAGTTAATAGCACAATATACAGAACAATTTAATTTCCATTTATTCTGCTTCATGTCTGGCTTCTTGTCAGCACATGACTGATTTGTTTTAAAATCCTTTCTGAGTATTGGCAACACACAGATGTGTAGGATATGTGTATGCAATGTTTGTAGCCATATCACCTGGGGCAACATCACATGGGATTTGACAAGATAGGCAGGTTTGGAGTTTGGCAATACTTGGATAAAGAACCCACAAGATTACTGCAAGAGATAATGTTGGGTATCTGTGTTCTCAGTGCTGCTACACAGAAACTCTGACACTGCCGAAAGCTGTGTGGTACTCTTCCAAAAATAATGGCCATCTAATATAGCAAGCATGAAGAACTACTGGCTGTTCCTGTCCATCTGTCTGAATGAAGTAATTTTCTCAGGAAGAGCAACGCAATACTGAAGCTAGGAGTTTTGGAGCTTGTCAGCAATCGCTATGTGGGGAAGAGATTGAAATGGCAAATGAGAAGGGTGGGAATTTGTGCACAGAAACTGTTAATGGTAGCTGAGCAAGCTCCCGGTGCTTTGCAGCCTGGATGAGAGGAAAAGCCAAGCAGCGTCTGTCAGCAGCAGCTGGAAAGGAAAGAAAATAGGCAGAACAAAATGGAACCTGTATCCCTAAGTTTTTGAAAGAGTGGCCTGTGGCCAGACATGAGAGGGTTAGGAGAAAAAGAGTGAAATGAATCTTGAGCCCAATATACAGAAAATGTAAAAAATGAAGAAAAAAAGAAAGGGCAAGAAATCCCCTTTTCTAGCACAAAAATAGATGAGGCAGAGAAACAGTGAAAAACGTAATTTCAGATTACTTTGCTGCACTGAATGTATTTATAGTTTGACTCAGTTCTGTTATTTTAGATATACATTTAAGCCTGTATTATTCCCTACTTCCCCTTCTGATTCAAAACATTTCTAAGGACAGGTTTTCTCTCAGGCACGGGCATGTAAGTGTTACTACAGTAGAATGCAGTTCTTTATAGGTATCTGAAGGCAAGAGGACTAAAATCTGGTGCAAGATAAATAGAGGCAGTTGTTAGTGTTTTTAGTATGATGAGGACTGACTTTACAGCCTGACCTTCCATTCTGCTTGTTCTAATTGTATAAAGATATTAAAATAGGAAGGTGTTACCTAAGTTAGACAATATTCTGAAACAACCATGCATTCATTTAATGAATAATAACAAATTTGAGTCTCTGCATGTATGAATACCACTTGGATTAAACTTCCTGTAGATTAAGAATTCATCTTCAAATGACTATTAAGCAAAAAAGCCACCCACAAATAAAAGCTGAAAAGACATTTGAATGTATAATAATAATAATAATAATAAGCAAAACTGTTACTATGATTAAACCTTTAATGTGATTAAAGCATTTTAGAAGGATTCCACCTAAACCCTAGAAAGCACAATAGAGCTGGGGAAAAAAATCAAAAGGTATTCAAACTTGGAAATGAACAGTTCAAGAGATGCAGCTATTTAACTCATCACTTCTTCAGCTGAAGTAAGTATGATGCCAGTATAGCCACTTCAAACCCAGAGACTGGTGTGATGAAGTGATAAACAAGTGAGCTGAACTGACAAGAGTTTTGGAAAGCACTATGAACCACAGCTAGCAGGGGAAAAAAGGACACTTAAAAACCAGTCGGTGTTTTCCTAACATAAAGTTATTACCAACATTACTATAATCCTCAGTGCTCACGAAGGTTTAAAGTACCTCAAGAACAGATCTGAAACCTTGCTGCATCAGTTTGAGAACTGTGGATTGTGGACCACTTTCTGGGCACGCAGCAGAAATCGTCTCCCCCTTGTTTCTCCAGAGGGAGCTTTCCTTCTACACAGCTCTGCAATGTAAGGAGCACAACCTCATTCTAAGAATACAACAGCACTTTGTCACAGCTTTACATGTTAATGACATTGGTAGACTATACTATTTTCAAAAGATAACCACAGAAATGTGTGAAATCATGCAAATGTATATTTGCTTCTGGGAAAAGTGAAGTGATCCTTAATTTTTACCAACCTGGGTAAAGATTAGCTCTAGCAAGTTCATATTACGTAGTCAAGTGAATTGTCACTAAAAGCAGATCCAACCTTCTTATACAACAAGTTATTGGATTAGAACCTCAGCTTGTATAGGTTCAAGCTGCTTCACTGAAATCAACACCATGTCGGGACTTATTGTTAGCTGACAATCTGGCTTGCTACAGGGCTTAAGAGGTTCAAAATTAACTAAATGAAACATGGGCTACATGAAAAGCATAGCATCAGAAGATATCTCTGTGCAGAAGAATAACACTCCAAGGTAAAGTCTGATACCAAGTTCACCATACATCACAGAAACATGGAAATGGATGGGACCGTCTGACTCCCAAAGTCCACCTTCCTGATGTTTAGTCCAGAGAGGTCAAAAGATCATCCATTCTTCACATACCCATATATCACAAGCTAAAAAATACTTCCCAATACCCTACTACAAGCTTTCAGCCTATAGCAAAGACCAAAAGCTAGAAATTTTTCTTTTTTTTTAAATGAGTGACAGTAGGTCTCTTCACAGATAAACTTTAAAAATACTCTACCTCCAAAGTTAGTTTATTCTGTTTCCTGTTATTGTCTCTAATGCCCTACAGCAATCTTCCTCTGTATATTTGAAAAAAGCAAAACCAAACTGGGAATACTGCTATTGTTCAAACTTGAGCCCATATTCCCACTACTTTAGTAATACAGTTTCTATTTGGGACGGTACGCAACCCTGACACCAAAGAAATCAAGAAATGGATTTAGTAGGAYCATGCTTTGATCTCAGAACAAGCCATAAAAGGGCTCTGCAAAGTCTAAAAAACCAAGAAAATAAATCTTTAAAGCAATTGCCGTTTACAATTTTTGTTTTAGAACTGTATACTAGTTTTTGTGAAACATGCATTTTTAATGATATCTGGCTTAACTATCAACTATTAACTGTGTCTTTGAATGTATGTTGCCACTCCCTGTATTTTTCAGAAATTAATGGAATGGGATGTACCCATAAAATGATCTTTAATTGCACCCATTTTCTTATATCTGCAGATTTCATCTAATCTTTGTACTTGATTCTAAGCTGAAGATTCTCCTGAATAAAGTCCACATATTTCTAAGAACAAGCAGTTCAGATATTTCTATTCTAGTTACCACCATACCACAAGAACTGAAATAGCATCAATTAAAATTGTCATTGACCTCTTACAGAGCACTGATATAAGTGCCATTCTCCCTGTGTCCCAGCTGCTTTTTATACAACAGGGTATTTGATTTCCTCTGAACATTTGATAGAAAGATTAAACTGTCCAGTGTTTCCAATTAAAAACAGTTTGTGTTCTACAGTGGATTTAACGACTTCATTAAATCACTCATCATGGATCTCCTCACAGCACTATTTTCAGTTCTTCCCTTCAATCTGTAAATTTTTCACTTATGGATCTAATAAAATCATCAGGAAGCTTAAATTTCATTCATATGCCAAGTATCACAAAGATGTAATTAAAAATCATTCCCACTATTCCATCTGCCACTTCTGTGCGTTGTCAGTGCACCTGACTCCTCTGTATGCAGAGTGTTAAGAAGTCTGCAAATTAATGCAGTATGAACAGAGAAAATGTCTGTGTTATCTAGATACCATTTAAACTATGCATTTCTTTTACAACATCTCATACTGCTCTTTCTCAACCCTAGGAACCTCTGGTCCAGTGCACAACCAGTGTGCCTTCATGGGAGTGAAATGTTTCTCCTTTCTTTTTGGGAATATTGCCAATACACTTCCTTGCCTCTTTCGAATGCGACTGTCCTTCTTCATGTCTATGTTTTGTTCCATTTAGATCAGCGTAATGTTAGACCCTTTCTGCTGATGTGTATGCATGCAGAATTAATAGACTTCATCTACTACAAAAAGATGTTGGCAGGAGTTTTGTTGGCAGCAGACAGAGTAAGCACATAACTCCCTTAGTGGCTTAGTTACCCTGGTTGCCAGCCACATTCAATATTGGCCTCAAGGTGCTTCCTCCTGACCTTTAAAGCCTTGTGGAATCTCGACCCGAGCGCTTTCTCGAAGGCAGCAATTCCCTCACCTTCCTGAGTGCCAAACAGGCTCGCCCGAATCCTCTCTGTCTCACCAGCAGGTATATGAACGCGCCCAGCTAACTAGCAGCTTGACTGCATCTACTTTCTCCTGCAGAAATGTCCAACCTACTGTGATCACCAAAGTAACAGAGATTGTATTCAAGTTATTTTTCCCTTTTTTCCCCCCAAAATGCAGGTTTGGCACCCAAAGTTACACTGAAGTCCTTTATTTTTATGTAAATGCTATATCTGGTTGTTATAAATTAAAATACAAATTAAAGTTGTCGCTCTCAGTCACACACTTCCCTTAACAAAATAATACTAAGCTTTAAGAAACAGGCGACAAGCATACACTGATCCTGATGGCAATTCATATTACTGGATGAAAAGATTAAAAACAGTGAGCTCTCTTTATTATAAATCAATCCACGTAATCGACATTTATTTCAATCCAGTAAAACTTTCAATAAGTAAATCATGGTTGTATGCAATACATAATTCAAGGACAACACCAATTCCTAATTCTTTTGACCCTCACATCCACAAATAAAACCGTAAGCACTCCATTGGCTTGTATACCAACTAACATCGGTATACTTCATTCTGCTGTGCTTGTACATATGTGTTCCTCTTCATGTTCGCAACCTGCCATATCTAGTATCCAAGACTGTGCTTAGTAGCAAAGTATTTGCTGGACTGGACCTAAGAGCAGGATTTATATTAAAAAAGTTTTTACTTTAAGAAAAGTAGGTTATATTCTGAAAATAAAAAACAATTTAAAACAATTTATAGCCAGCTTTTGGGAGCGAGGTCTAGATTATGTTAAAGATGTGGTAGTTACCTGAATATCCTTTCTGCCCTATGACCGCTTTGGCCTTTATGGCACTTGCCTCAATACTGCCAATAGTAACAAAACACAACAAGTAAAAGAGCTTGCATCTATAGTCATAAATGCATCTGCAAAACAATTGCATGCAAATATGTAGTCACAATTGCATTTCAAAATACAATTTTAAGCACCAAACTCAAACTAACTGAAAAGATTGTTTAAACAATATTCAATAAACATGTTCACTAAAGTAAGAAAATTTTTTTCTTTTTTATTTACTTTGCAGGTAATTTGCACATCAGCCCTCTCACAAAAATGGTTTTCACAAATAAAAATTTAAAGCTTCTTTTTAACCAGTCCATACTTCAGCTTCTCAGTGAAAGTTCAGCTTTTCCAAATATCACCTCTTGGGAAAAAACTTAAAAACATTGTTTCCAGAGAAACACATAGTTGTGTTTGAATGGAGGGCATAGCTTGTGTTTTTAAAAACCTGGTTATACTTAACAAAGTACTGACACAGGCCTGCACTGCAGAAGGCTTATTTCAGAGCATTAGAAGACAGCATAAAATGACAAAGCTGATCCTGGCCTCTTTTCATCTTACTGGAAAGTTTGGCTCAACTCCAATCTTCCCTCAGTTTAGGGAGTAGTTAACAAACTACTTGTCAGTATAAGAAAACAAAATTATTCAGCCACTTTACCTTTCTGGGATCGTTTTCCTTGAGGTCTGTTTCCTAGTCTTATTCCATGTGCCAGAGCTTTCTGTGACAGTCACAGGTTAACACAAAGTGAATGTGATAAAAACTGCAAGCGATACCTTCACTGTAATTGCTGCTACAGGGACACTGTAATTGCTACAAATAAGCAATCATTTTTATCATAGTAGAAGAAGGTGTGGTTTAGTTTGTGCTTGTCAGAGGGTCTGTGGGAGTTTTCACAACAGAGAATCAACACTGCTTTTATTTTAGCAACAAGAGCTGTTCAAGTGATGGTATTTAAGGAATGAGGTCACATATTCAAGCTGTTTAGATACAACAGTGTTCAAAGATGTCAGTCAGGCTTCAAGTAGATAAAAAGTGCATCAGCTTATCAGTCAGGCATTTCTAGTGCTGGTGTGCTTCTCGCATATAATAAAGCAAGGCATGCAAGGTGAACTCCATCCTGGCACAGAAAGATGCTTCTGAAGCCCTTTACACTATATAGCACAGTTAGAAAATAAGAATTACAAGACTTGATGCACGTCTCTGAATGCCTACACTTCAGTGATTCAGGAAAAAAAATCAGTGTTCTTACCTGAATCAGTAGTTTTTGTCTGTATTAGGAAAGATTGCAGTAAGACAGCTGTTGTAGCAGGAAATCCTAGGCAACCAAACACATTTCAATTACTATATTTGTGAAACTTATTCAGTAGTGTAAAGTCCTAATTTGACTTTATAACTTCATCCAGATATATTTAACTAACATGGAAGATTTGGCCCAAGATTTCTGGCCAATAGCAGAATATATTTGAATGTACCCATGCATCCATAGAAAGACCAAAATCTACTCCTTTAAGTATCCCTATTATGTAAAAAATTGGGTCAATGGCTGACATGGTCTGAAATTAGTTGGTATGACTGTAAACTCAGTAGAAATTTGCTTGATCACAACTAGACTTAAATTTGATCTTTTGTAAAAAAGATTAACAAATTGTTGATAGTCAAGTGGTCCAAACCTGGTTTACCATATGCAATTCAACTGAAATCAACAGGATTATAAACACTGATACCAGATTTTATTTGGCCCACAACCTTTACAATAAATTTCTTTTCAAATGTAGTCAGTTAAAACAAAAAATCTTCCTTTTCCTAAATATATGTAGCATGACTGCACAGACATGTTTATCTGAAAAATTTAAATTTTGTCTCCCAACATACATAAATCTAATGTTTTTACACTCCTATAAGTTTCTTCTTAATGGTTAGTAAGTGATATGTCCTTTCTCCAAATACATTTTAGAAAGAGTATTTGCCACTGAAGTTTTTATAAATATAATCTGATGTGTGTCTAAATTATCATTTCTGTTACAAAGCCAAAAATTAAGTATTGTAATCACTTCTCTGAAGAATTTACACTGACTAAGGCTGCAACCTGAAAATATTTAAATGCATGAGTTTAATAAAAGTATTCACATCATAAAATAATTCGTGTGTATAAATGTTGCAGACTTCAGCCAAAAAGATGATAGCACTCAGTACAAAAACACTGAAATTGTCTTCACGCAGGATAAACCAGGCTGTCAGGCAGTGATCTGTATTAAATTTTTATGAAACAGTTTATGCCAAATATATTTCCTCTGACTTCATAAATGCAAAACTATTTATTTCCAGGCCTCACACATCTAGCAGATACTTACATTAGGCTTTAGTAATTTACATCATTACAACGATATCAGGATTGGACCTTTGCACTGATAAATATTTCAATAAATCCTATTATTAAGTTTCTAGCTTCCCCTAAATTGTATTTTACTGTTTATATATTGAAGCAACAAGATTGCAACAGCGATGAAAAGTAGTTACAGCCTAGTTTGATTTACATTGCTTCATGTTTACACAGAAGCCAAAAATATTCAACAAGCCTTACCTGTACATGTGAATTTTACTCAAGGAAATAAGCCTGTGTTGCTTAACATCAATACTTGGGTGCATAAAGAATTAGCTCCAAAGAGAGAACCTGAATTTCAGGAATTAACCCTGAGAACTTGCTGAAACACCTGCTCCCATTATTTTTGTACAGCCCCAAGGGACTGTAGAATTAGCCCTAGTACGATACCAGAAATCCAAGAATACTTAAGTATAATTGAAAGATATCGCAACTTCAGACTTTTCCAAATGTGATCTTGTTTAACATTTGTTACATTAAATAGGAACAGAGAAGATGGATGGGTAAAAACCTTTAATAGGGACTGGATTCACAGCAGTCATGCACACTGCATGATATAATTCTTCCATCCAAACTATTTTTCAAGCATAAAAAATATCAAGCAGCAAGTAAGCAAAGAATTATTTTACTAAATTCTGACCAAATAAAGTTAACAATTCAGTAAGTATTGCTTTCCCACTTTTAACCTGGACAGCAACCATCTGAACTGTAAGATATTCAGTATTTATCTCCAGCCAGAAAGAAGAAATGTGGAATGTCCAACTGTAGAAATGATCAGTGAAAGTACTGCCATAGAAAGTGAAAGTACCAAAGGGAGCAGCCAGTGGGTAAACTGAGACACTTAAAACTGAATATTTTCTGTTTGGGAAAAAAAAAATATTTTCACTGACATGACTAAAATTATTCTTGCTCATTTCCACGCTGCTCATTCTTTTCTTTCTCTCCCCCCACCAATAGTGGACATCATAGATAATTTTTGTCCTTTCCTTGTTCCAAAATGAAATTAAAGCCTCTCTGAAAAAGACTGATTTTTGATTCAGGAACTTTCATCTTGCTCTTTTGGCACTGTTTGTTGTCTCCTTTGTTCAGCTTGTGTATGTAGTCTATGTACCTGACCCTGCCCCAAAACAAAATTATGACTTAGGCTAAAAATAGAAAGCAAATTGTATCTGGTCTCCCTGTTGGAAGTACAAATTGTTTATATTCATTGAAAAGGAGGCAAACCTGTTGCTAGCTACTGGAAATACCTTTCCAATAGACAAACGTCATTGAAAGATAGTCTCCCTAGACAGTAAGTCCCTGGACAGCTTCCCTGCTCTCCAAAGGCTCCCACTGGATACTCTCCTTCCTTTTGAACTCTCCCCATGGTGGAAGCTGATGCAGAGCGGCACAGAGCTCTTATTAAGGAGCATTTACATTCACATTGGTTGTACACACAAATTTCATTCAGGAAGGCTAACAATAGTGAGTTAGTCCTTTAGTTAATGTAAGCTGTCATGGTGACTTTTTTGGTTTGGGGTTTTTTTGGGGGTTGGGTTCTTGTTTTGCTTTGTTTTTTTTACAAGCATTGTGTCATTACACTGAACATCCATGTTGAGATATGACAGGTTAGAGGTGACAAATGCTTAGTGTCTTAGACTCATCCAAGCTGCAGAATTGTATGAGTGCTGGAAATGTGGTTTTCAAGTCCAAACTGGACTACTTTATTACACAGCATCAAGGCTACATTAATAAGGATTCTGATGAGCATATTTTTTTTCAAAGTTTTTGACCAAAACTCTCTTGTCTGTACAATACAACATCTCCCAAACAAATGAAACCTATCTTAAGTTGTCCATTAAACAATTTTCAACCAAGGTAATTTACTTCCATTATAACCAATTTGTAGGCTACTAAGAGCATTTTATGACTTCATTATTTCATGTTATCAAAATGCTGGGTGATCTACATTGTTTAAATGTCTCATTTCATGGCTGAACAAAAGCTACCAGAGTATTTTACATATCTGATTCAGAAAATCTGCCATTGCTTCTTACAGATGGAGTTCAAATAGAAATGAACGATTGAGTCTATTTCAGTTATTTACCAGATGTACTAGCACTTACAAGTGTTTCTAATTTTCTGTTAATTGAAGGTACAATTGTGCTACATGCTGTACTTTTTTTGGCCAGATCCTCAGCTACAATAAACCAGCAAACCTCAATTATGTTAATTAACCCGTGTAATTTAGGCCAACTGAACCTAACTGCCTTCAGGATTTTTCTATATTTTTATGCTTGCCCATGTTAATACACTCGTTTCTCGTGGAGAAGCAGAATTACTAACTGTAAATGCAAACAGAGCAAAGTCCAGACGAGTGAGCCTAGAACAGCCTCTTCATTTCTCTACTATTATTGGGAGACATCACACAACAGCTTTGAAAAGAAATACCCCAAAACTGGAATGCGTTGTCATCTTTCAGTCAGCTACAGTGTATATTACCTCATAAACCATTCTTCCCTTTGACAGCCACAGCAGAGCCTTCTCCAGTTTGAGCTTTTGCCAGCAGATCTCTGAAAATGGTGTCAGGAAACTGATTTAGCCCAGTCACACAATGATGCTGAGTAACTCTGATCCTCACCAGGAGTCATTTCTGCTGCTGTCACTTCTGAGTCATTACATTTTGTGAGGAAGTAATCTTCTCTGCTAGGTCAAACTTTCTTTGCTACATCAATGCTGAGTTCAAAGTATGCTTTGCAACTTCCCACAATAAAACAAAACATCCAACTAAGTTCCTTTGGGGAAGGAACAATAGCCGATCCCTAGCCATGATTTACTAAATACTTCTACCTTCTTTTTATTTCTTTTCTTTACACAGAAGGAGTCAAATTCTTTTTTTTAAATCATACATCCAAATCCTCAGAATGAAAACTTTCTAAAAGCAACATCTGATCTCACTTCAACACTCTCTGCCTTCATTCCCTTTGGTCCACATCACCTTTCTCTTCCCCTCTATATCTATTTACATCTTTCTATGCTTGTTTCCTTCAAACACCTTCTAATCTTTTTATGGTTTTTGAACAAAAACATATTTTAATTTTTTATTTTGGGAAATAGTGATAAAATTCCTTGCTGGATAGTAAAGAGGACACACACAGCTTTGAGGTGACATCACATCTTAGACTCCAGACTACCCCAACTCCTTAGAGAATCCTTCCACTGACTTCAACAGACATTAAATCTTCATACCTTGAGTTCACCATCTTACAGACACATAGAAAGCACTATTATATACTAAAACATGCTTTACTGTTCTTTCTGGCTTACTTCTAGAGTAGTAAACAGCAGAATTCATTTTCTATCTACTACTTACCTTCCTTTGTAAATATAAAATTTATCTCCATATGTCACCTAGTTAAACCAAGTCAATTTATTGTTTAAGACTGTGGATTTCTTATTCAGTGCCAAGAGAGATGATAATGAAAAGCCATACTGCTCTGTGCATATAGATACAGCTTGGTGGAAAAGGGAAAGAAGGTAGCGAAGAATGACAGCTCAAAGCTGTTTGAAGCTTTCCGTCAAGTGCAGCCTACCTATTGAAAGCGAATGCTCTGGGAGGCCACTTCCAAACAACAGATATTTACAGATTTTGTTATCTTACAGGCAGCTTAAGCCATTGTGCAATCTATAAACACTTGTGTCTTCATGATTAGGTAAGATCACTCCATACTACATAAAGTTTTACATGTCACTCATTCTATATAGGCTGCCAACATTTATGTTCTTAGATCAATGAAGTCTTCAAACGATACGCACTAGCATCTGAATCTTTCAAAAAAGGATATATAAGCATAAGCCAAGGAAGAAGCAATCATAAGAAGCTTTCTTCAGCTCTGAGAATACTAAGTCATGCTCTGCAGAGTGCTGAGATGACTTTTCTTTCTCAGCCAACCTATGTAATGCCTTTGCAACACTGGCAAACCACAGATAAGCTTTTGGTAATAGCTCCTTTTTAAAACTTCACACATCTGTGAGAATCCAAGTAGCTGATCAGTTTTGCGCCACTTCAAGTTTTGGTCAAGGGAAACTCTCTCACTTGCCGTGTGCTCAGAGTTAATCACTTCCTTGCAAAACAAAACGTATTTCTTCAGATTGAGCTTTGAACTGACAATAAGCTTATCATGGACTATTAACAAATGTAATGTTTTTTATTAAAAAAAAAATCACACACACCAGGATATCACTCAGCTCTAAGAAACATGCCATGTAAAGTTCTCTCAAATATTTCAGATGTACTAAGCCAAAAACTGTAGCTTAAATTGTCTATACATTTACCCTTCTGTGAAAGTAGGTTTCTCTTTTCCATTCCCCATCGTCCTTCATACATTTTCACCCACCAAAGCACATTTTTAAAACCAGCACTGGGGCAATTTCTTCCCATAGACACCCCGGTAGGAATTCCCAATTAAATAATCTCTGCATTCTGTCTTTCACCACAGCATAGCAGCATAACCAAACTGGGCTTTTGGAAAAAGTTGATGGCTGCATCTGTTTGGGGATTCCATATACTTTGAAAAAAGCCCAAATCTTCTCAGGTTCTTCAGCTTTGAAAAAAGCTTGCCTGTATTAAAAGGGTTTTCCTTTCCTGCCTTACAGCCTCATCGAAATAAGGACGCACTGTTGATACAGACAGCATTTTTTTCTAATTGAATTATAAGGGTTTCTTTTTTTTCCTATATAGACAGCAGTATTCTCAGTTCATGAATCTCCCTCATTCTTTTTTCAAGACTTCAAAGTGAAATATTGACCCAACACTTCCTACAAACACTGTGACATCATGTATGCCAAACCCTCTGAAAACAGAGTGCAAACATGGGACATCAGGGAACTTATTCCACAGAGTTTTCCTTGCAGTTGGAATTACTTGCTAAGCCTGAAGGATGAACTAAAATTTTACATTTCTTAACCTTATCAACAAAAAAGCTGTTTGTTTTACATATTCTAGATGATGAATATCTGGAAATCTGAAGCTTTCTACAAATGCAGATGGTGGGCTAAAACAATGTAGAAAACGGGAGGGTTTGCTGTCTTTTCTCTCTCCATGATGTTTACATAGCATGTTCGAGTGTGCGCAGCTGTAGCTGCTTAAAGAGGAGCCAGGTAGTCAYGATGGTTGCAGAAACTAAGTGTCCAGAGCCTGGTAGGTCACAAGCAATGAAGCTAGCCATGTCTTGTAACTGCCTTGGGGATGAACAGCATTGGGGTAATTTTTTCCCATAGACGCCCCAGTAGGAATTCTCACTTGGTAACTGAAAGGTCTGCTTATTACCTCTTGGTCTCACACGGTTACAGTGCAAGAGCTGAGCACAAACCTATAGATAATGATTAATCATCTAAAAAGATAGCGTGCTGATTTTCCCAGTGAAATGTAGCAGCTACAGAAAATCCATTTACAGCCTGTCAAGGATGAGTGAAAAAAAGAAAGGAAAATCACAAAGGAGCTAATTCTTCATCTTTTTTCCTTTTTAGTCATTAGTCAGAGCCCATTAAGCCCAGCTACGAGTCCTCTATTAAGGACAGAAGACCCCTGTAGATATAATGGGGAATTTGAATGTGAGGAGACTCCTCGCAGCAGCCTGTGCGCTGCCATCTGCCCACCATCAGCTTACTGTTGACAATGCTTCATTACCGTGGATATCTTCGATTAGGGATCTTGAGCCAGCTGTGCCCTCTTGGTTTGAGTCTTGCAATGTGTCACTGCAGCAATACAAATATAGCCAGTCCATTACTCTCAGGTTGTCTGACTAAGCAGCTTTTGGCCGAGAAAATGTTCTGTTATTTCACCACTGGGACCAAATTTTTATTTCAGCTATCATCCTGCAGTCTTAGCATTTCCTAGTTAGGGCAACACTTCTGAAAATCCAAGGACAGACTTGGCCCTTACTGGGTAAATGCTGGTGAACAGCTCAGAAAGGAATCCACAACTAAGCCTCTTTTTTTTATCCTGAGAGTTAATAAAGGGATGACAGGACACACAAAAATGGACAGAAAACAAAATGTTAAAGATACTACAGGATCAAATTCTATTCTCAGTAAAATATTGACTAGGGAGAATCTGCAAGAATTTACTAAATCTAGTACTAAAACTACTTGTCTTTTCAAGGGTATGGAGAAATATTCAGTAACCTGAGTCAGGTGTTCCTGGTTAAAAGACTATATAATATAGCAGTAATCCCACATGCCATAATTTTAATACAATATTGACTGATGCTTTGGAACATAATTCATAACTTAATGCTAGCTTTTTATTTACTACTTAAGAATATGGGAGCCATGTTTTCAGAAAAACTTCCTGACATAAAATATATTAACTGCAGAAAGGTTGCCTCTCAGGGCGGTAAATCTGGTGCCAAAAAGTAACTTTTTATGTGTATGGAAATAATGTGGCAAGCTCTTGTAGGCTGACTACAGATATCCCCCTCTTTACATTCTGCACACACTCAGCTCTATACTGCATGAGCTGTTTTTGTTTGCAGATGACAGGGTTTCTCAGCAACATAAGAATGTGAAGTAGAAACAGCATGTGTCAATAAGAACAAAGCAAAAAGTCAGTCGTGGTTTCCTTTCACAATCTGGTAGTTTTCCTTTCATGCATTTCCCCTACTATGCTTTTTGCCTGCAGATTACCCAACAATTTTCAGAGCTCGTCTCAGGCGTGCTCCTGCTGCATACACAAAAATGCCCCAAAAGAAAAGGGGAAATAAAGGGCATAAATATAAGTACATAGACAAAATGGTTCTGCTTCACATGCAACTACACAATACACACACACAGATCTAGGTCCTATTCTATATTATTGGGAAAATCTCAAACCTGATGCAGTTTTAGGTCTATTGATACGCAGAATTGCAGTTTCTTAGCTTAGATCTAATATTCATCCCACTTGGACATTATGAGTGCTTCTGAGTAATCATACTGGTTTCATCTGACCGAAGAGTGGATAAGTTAAAAAGGGCTCTAATGATAATTTTTGAAGTTCTGGGGATATATATACTAGAAAGCTATTTAAACCTTTTTTTTTTTTTTTCATGGTTATGTCTTGGAGTAGAACCATTGGTCTCTTTGGCCACATTTGACTGCAAATAACATTCCTCGGTACTGATGTCACCATATTAATTAGCCTTTAAACGCAGCCCCCTGTCACTGATAGCTGCTTCTTCACTGTCACTGAAATTAATTATCTTTTGCATCAAGCCTCAAACTGTTAGGCAATGAGATGAACTACAAAAAAAAAAAAAGGCCCAATGTGGCCAACACCGAAGTGCTCTCTGTCATTTGTGCAGCCCCTCTTCAGCCTAGGAGAAGCAAGAGCAGCCTTGAGACTCAGCACTTTTGCGAGGGTCCAGCAAGCTATCTAAACCATATTCACTTACCAGCTCTAGCTTTGTTTGCAGAAGTTGAAACCAAATGGAAAAAAAATACCAGCAAAACCTCCTTGCTGCTCAGTTCGATTTGTCCTCTAACAGCTTATCTTGGGGAAGGAAAGAAACTTGTTGCTGGACACCCTTCTTGCCTTCACAAAAGGAGTACAAAAGAAGGAAAGAATTCATGTCTCAATCTCACTATTCCCAGCAGGCTTATGTCCTGCATACTGTCAATCCAGTCCTGAATATTTATATCACTACCAGTCAACAGACTCTGTTCTTTCACAAACTGCCAGCCAAAGTGATTTCTCACAGCCAAGCAGCTGCTATTCTTCTCTGTCCTTTCCAAGGGCTCAACTTCACAGTCACTAGATAGAGAAAGATCAGGCTAAACAAGGGGAAAAGTCACATGTTCTTAAGTCTCAAAAGAGCAGACAGATTCATCCACAGTCACAAGGATCAAGGGCACAAGAAGCAATYAATTTTTTTGACCCAAGATCTTTTGGAAGAGCAGTTGTATTAAGAGACTCTATAGAAATAGTATTAACATTTTGGTAGCTAAGTCCATGAAGAGGGTGGTTTGAGCATCACAACAGAGACGACATTTAGCTGGCCACATGCCTGCCAGCTTGAAGGAATCAAACACTGTGCCTGATAGAGGAGGTGATGGGTTTCAGAACAGTACAGGAACTATAACTCAGCACTTCCAACACACTGGATGTCACCCTCGTTGTTCATCTAACATGTTTGCCACATGACTAAAGAAACTGGGATAGAAATTATTTTTGTCAGTGTCATTCCTCTATTTCGTCATCTCTTAAATTACCATATGACCAGATCGAATAAGTGTCAAAGTTTTATATCTGCAGCATCTGTCCCACCCTTTCTTAGCAGAATGTGGGGAATATAACATTATACTAGTAATACGTGAAGTAGTTATCTTGTAAACAGTCACAGACCTATTGTGTGACTCATTCATCAGACAACGGCTAATTCAGCCTGCTTACAGTATGGAGCCAGAGTGAATTTCTCAGAATGCTTTGTTTCCAAAAATTCCCTCTAATTGAGGCAATTTACTTATCCGGGATAGTTCCATGTTATTTTAATAAACTGTCTTCTGAAATTGTTATGGAATTTCCTCATGCTCTGCAGAAGCAGGGTTCTCCTTAGAAATAGCAGATAAAAATCTTGGGATGTTAATTTTCATTCCTCTCCTAGGCTGCCCATTGTTTTTGATAGTGGGCCAGACTAAAGGACATTATCACTCCATGAAAATAGATTTTCAGATAAGCATATTCATTTTCCTATTCTCTAGCATGGTCCACAGACTCTTGACAGTGGCATTTTCACAGGAGTGTGACTCCAAGGTGAAGACAGGATCATCTTTGAAATGTAATCTTTGAGCAAAGAGAGATTATTATATATACTCTTCATTGTTCCCTGGATATTGAAAAACATATCATTTTGCTAAAACTGAATGACTAACATGAAGACTTTGAAATGCTTGTACCATACAGTTCAGGAGGCTTCCTGTAGTTCCATTCAAAATAAAAAAGAACAAAAAATATGACTCCTAGCATCTTCATCTCTACCGATCAAGCCTTACTCCAGCTGGGCACACTCATTTACCCCTGCAAGCCAGTATTTCCTTCTGCCACAACCAGCTAGATCCCCTCTTCCAAGACACAGCAGACGACTTCCTAGAAGTGTGAAAACTCTGATCCCTTCTGCACTATGTTTCCCAGACTCAGAGGCCATGTGCCTGGCATTCAAAGTATTTCCATGTCTGCTGGAGCAAGCTGCAATTCAGATGCTGACGGATAACACCACTGCTATGTTCTGTTAGGACTGGAGTTTTGTTCCTGTACAGCATTTAACTTTTTGTCTATCATCTTCTGTTATGAGGCCCAATATTTGCTAAACTTCATCCCCAGTCCAGGCCTATGATGGACTACTTTGACAGCACSTGTATGCACTGCCTATGAGCCATACCACTGTATGTGTATCTTAGCTCTCTATTTATCTAGAACAATAAACAGAAAAAAATATTGAGGAAAAGATAAAAGGGTTTTTTTTTCCCCTTTTTTTTTTAAAGYCAATATTAAGTTAGCTGTCTTAGAATAGGCCCTAGGACCATGTTTAGATTAAACAGTTATAATAAAAATTAAGAAAAGATAATAGCTACCAACCTTAGAGCAAACTGTGAGCCCTGTTCAAAGGTGGTAAAAAGAAAATTCTAGAATATAAACCTTACTTTTTTCCTGCTTCTGAAGTAAAAGGCAGAATGGGAATGAGTTCAACCTACTCCAGTCACTGCTAGATGATGGATGACTTCATTCATTCAAGTGGTAGCAYTCCCTGAGGTTGCCAAGACTCAGAGGAGACAAAAACTGCTTCTGCA
Organism: Oceanodroma leucorhoa; assembly: GCA_030449065.1. Taxonomy (NCBI): domain Eukaryota; kingdom Metazoa; phylum Chordata; class Aves; order Procellariiformes; genus Oceanodroma; species Oceanodroma leucorhoa. The sequence continues at coordinate 6,138,926 of JASVER010000045.1, read as the reverse complement.
AATTCCAGCACAGGTCCACAGGCTTTGCACTGGAACAAGACAGCCCTGCAAAGCTTGGTGTTTCTTTACTTGGGAAGCACTCTGGTGCRTGGGGGATAGATATTACATAAACTATTAAATGGCCAGGTGGACCTTAACAGAATTGGAAACTGTTGGTTCAAAAAGCTGTTGAAACTGCAAARATGCTTTACCAAATTTGGCCAAGTTAACTTCAGACTTGGTGGTTAAAACCCCAAACAGATTCCAACAATACTGTTTTTTACAGCTCCCAGTGTCTTCTAGCATAAACAGCAGTGCAGTTTTAGGCTTCTGGTTCTTTTATGCAAGGGAAACCTCTGGTGCTACTGAAATGGATAACAGTTTCTGCAAGCAAAAGAGGAAGAAAGCTGCAGTCACATGCAGTGTCACACAGATGAAGTCATACACTGGCATAACAGCAAGTGTTGTCAGTTGTCAAAGGCCATCTGTAGCCAGCAGACTTAAACTGTCATCCTGGAAAAAGATGCAAACAAGCTTCATGGGAGATTGCATTATCCTCTCCCTGGCATTCAATCAAATGAAGCTTGTTCTCTGAACAGATATAGAAAACAAAGGGCTACATTCTTTCATTTTCTTTTTTTCTTTTTTAAAAAGAAAATCATTATTTTTTGGCAGTTGATATATTTTCAGAATGACAGGAAAAATAGGAAGAACCAGAGAACTCCAGAACTGAAGAGTCACTTGTCAAATGTTAGTTGTGTATACTCATTTGCTGCTACGGGGAGAGAGGGATTGATCCACTGTTTGCTCTGCAGAATGGACTCACAAACTTTTGATTTTAATCGTTTAGGGGGTTGCTATGTAAGCAATTTGACACTCTGAGTGCTTTATCTGTTTTTCGGGGTGTGGGGRGTTATTTTTACAGTGCCAAACACAGTGTGGGAACTGCTGGAAAAGGATACTAAATAAGAGAGATCCATTCCTTGGAGCAGGAAATGGATACACATTTAGAGATGATGCATTAAGCCTTCCTGAGGGAAAGTATAGTGATGGCTCCCAGTACAGTTTGTGTATCCTCCAGCTGGCGTCGGATTTCCAAATCAACCTGCCACTGAAGACAGGAGATGTGCTCGGGAGAGGTACACGTTCCACCACGTGTAGGCCCCAATGATGCAAGAAGGGGAAATATTACTATTCTGTATTCTAGGAGGCAAAGACAAATGTGCTTGTTTGGTTGGTTCTAGTGCGGGCAGGGGCCAAAGAAGAGGAGCACTGAAAACTGAAAAATGAGTCTTGGGATCTGTGCCTGGTACTGATGCAAATGAAGGTGAAACTATACAAACAGCAACACAATCAGACCATTCATCATTCCTTCATTAGCAGCTTTTCTTTGCAACATCACCACCAAAGAAAAAACCTTCCCTCTTTTTGTGAACGACCAAGAGGATTGAAAAGGAAGACTAATTGGTGACTGTACAGTATGCACACTGTTTGTAAGACCGTTTGTTATGCAAATAAGATAGCCCTGAATCCATAGGTGGTGTTAGTATAATTCAGTTTACACAACCTTTGTAATACAGAAACTTACTGAGTATGTGATATGGAAACTCAACTTATGGCAAAACAGTTGCCTCCTACTAACAGAAAAGCTTCCAGCCACAGTGCTGAGGCAGATACAAACTCTACACTCCAGATGAAATCTGTTAGCTTGCTCAGATTTACAGGAAAGGTCAGATTTCCATAATAGATGCAAACCTAATGTGCTAGCCTTGCTTACCCACATGAACACAATTACTATTAGTGAAAAATGATTAAATTGTTTTAAAATATTTTACATTCCTGTAACAGAATAAAAGTTTTTCATGTTCTATTCACTTGGATGATCTAACACTAAGGTTGTGCTTTCATATAAGTGTATTATACTCTGGGCTTACAGAATTCCATACTGTACAGCTGCCTGCCACTCCCCATTAAAACAACTTGACTTCAGCTTCTTATAAACCTTTGCATCACAATTTTCCATGCCATTGGCTGAAAATTATGGAGAGCTTTGCAGCAAGAAATGATTCAGCTGTTTCCAAGAAATAAGTCAGAGAGAAAAATACACAGTCATGGCGATATTGAAAAAGAAATCTTAAGAGGGTTGGGTTTTGTTTGTTGGGAGTTTTTTGTTGTTGTTGTTTGGTTTTTTGGGGGTTTTTTTATCTTGAAGAGCATGTAACTGGTAAGGTGTGTATCCTGTTGTCCCTGAAGTAAATTTACATATAATCCTCAGAAAAATTCTAACTCATATGTACTTTGTAGAGTTTCTTGAATTTGAAGCTACTAATTTTCTAGAGATTCCAATGTCTTTTACAACTCTGTATGTAATCAGACTGCACAAACACTACCCACTTGCAGAGTGTGAGCGCCAGGGACTCACAAGGACTTTCATCTCTTTCATCTAGCTGAACCCAGATGCTAGAAAGCTGGGCACTGAARTCAAGGTCAGGAACCTCCCTTTCCTGCTCACAGTAACCTCTTCCTCAGTGCAGTCAGCCTGGAGAAGGTAGCTGTTTTCTTCAGAGCGCACATGGGACACACACATTGACAAAAGGACGTTATGAAGGAAATGAGTAGAATGGGATAAGATGTCTTGCCTGCACAGCAACAGACAGCTGATTCTACCTATTAAAATAAAATAAAGCATTGCCAGTTTACCTACAAAGATCACAGATGGGTACTCTGGGCAGCACAGCTTGTTTTTTAATTTCCCCTTTTTGTTCCAATTGTAATATTTGTAACACTCATTAATGCATCACACTCACTAAACCATTGATCTGTGGTATGATGGTGCTAGGAAGATTTCTGTGCTCRGTTTCCAATTTTTAACCACAGGGATACAGGGAGAAATGTGGAGGGTGTGTGTTCAGCTAAGACTCTGGAGGAGTGCCTTGAATCACATTGGGATACTGCCTCTGGACTGACAGAGTAGCACTGATGCAATTCAAAGTATGCTTGCATGTCAGCTGAAAGAGAGTGCTGGAGAAGTAGGATTAAGTGAAATTAATACTTCAAAAAGAAAGTGCAAAAATACCAATAATCCATAAGTCACGTGAAGGACTGCTTCAGGAAAAATAAAACAGCAGCAGAAATATCATTGAATTCTGTGGAGGCATAAGGAGGAACAAAAGAAACTCAAGACAAAAAGGGATTAAGCCTTTGGAAACAGACCAACAGCCAAGGATTCTTTGGATTTAAGGTCAGCCTTAGCCACTGGGTGCATTGCAGAAATTGTATCTGAACAGATTAGAATAAATGCAGGTTGCAGCATTGTGGTGCCTGAGCCTGAATACTTGCCAGCCCTGTCCTTGATTTGACTTATGCTTAACTCTAGGCCAAGTCTGAATAGCACTTCTTCAAATCATGGCTGATCAATAAGGATCTTCAATGCATGAGCTGCCCTATGATAAAATATACAATATTTTATATATATATTGTCAGATAACTGACAGTAGGAGACAGATGAACTCACAGAAGAAAGCTGAATTTCAACATATGATGCACTATTAACTTAAACAGTGAGTGCTTGTGTGCCTGGATCTTACAGATAGCTGGTAATACGGATATGCATATGTGTTTCACAGAATCAAGTACAAGTAAAATAAAAAAGGTAGATGGAAGTTTCGTTATAGCTGGAGGTTATCTGAGACATCTGTGCCCGACATAAAAGCCAGAGTAGCTCGATAAATATGACCAGAGCCAAAAATTCACAAGCTGTTCTTCTAAAATATCTTTTCAGTTTCAAAGGAACTAATGCCTTTCAATCAAAAGCTAGGGATACAAAACAATAGAAATCAAAACTGGAAAAACCAGTTCAGATGAACTGTCCATGATGTTCCTAAAACATAAACCGCTTGAAATATTTATGTTTTAAGTCTAGCTAAAATTAACACAGCTGATATTTGTCAACCTGGATTTATTTCAGACTCTGTTTTTACATCTACCTTTATATGAAAATAACATGCCTTTAGAACAGTTTAAAATGCACAGCTGCTGAACCTGTTTAAGCATGTCTCAGAATGAAACATGAACTGCACAGAAGGAAAACATAGTCCTTGCACTGGGATTTTACAGTCTCAGATCTTGATTTTCCATTATTCACATAGCTCTCATTTGACTTCAAGAAGACTATACTTAGGCAATGGCCAACATGCAAGTCACCATATTGGGGCCTAAAAGGACACAAACCGGGATCAGGAACAGAGCAGGGTGCTGAACGCTAGGACAGTTTAGTTCACTTCCTCTACAATTTAAATCCTTACAAATTGGAATTATATGCAAGGTGCAACATCTCTTTTGTAAAGAGAGGAGACAGGAGAGATGATGAAGCTCTTGACCATCCTTAGGTGCAGTTCTGAGAAAGAGGAACAGTAACTAGCTGATACAAGGCTTCAGATGGCCTGGATGGGTGAAGGTCTTGGGAAAAATGARTCAGTTTGGCTGTCTTTATTCTGAATGCTTGTTTTCATCTTAAAAAACACAAACCCTAAGCAAAGGAAATAGAGCCTTGCACATTTTCTCTCGAGGATCTGCTCACCACCTTGCAGAGTGCGGCACACATGCACAGTGACCAAAGGTCAGCAAAAGTATGTCTTTATAATTCTATATTGTTTCTGTATGTAAACTATTCTCAACCTCAAAAGTTGTGAGATTTACTTATTTCAAGTTTCCTTGTTTTTCCGTTTTTAAATGAAGCTTATCCACATTTTGTAGATTATTAACAAAAAAATTTTCAGGAATAAAATAAAATATAAAAGGTCACAAAGAAAACTAATGAATATTTCTGACAGGCATTTCAACCTTAAAGACCATTTACAGAGAAGTTTGTSAGAGAATAACATGGTCACATTTGCTTTTTGAATTAAGAGGCCGTGCTAAAGTCACATGCAAACATAACCGGATTTAAAACTGGATACCTAATTAAACTCCACAGATTAGATCAAAAGAATTACAAACATTTTTTTCTCATTCATCATTCTCAGGAATTTAGCTTAGTAGTACTAAAAAAGAGTTATTGCTATTTCAATGCAGTTTCAACATCTCTTTTAGAAGGAGAATGGATAACAAGACATGATCCCCTTTTACTTCAGCATGTTTTTTTGCCTAGATGCTGATGCTAGTGCAGCCCTTAAAAAATTAAAGACATTCTACAAAAGCTACTGGCCCTGCCTAACATTTGTTACTCACAACTAATAAAGCTTTTCCTATAGCACATAACATTTTCCCTAGTTTAAAGAGGGAAAACCAGAACTAGGTAGATTCTTACTGAAGCCTGAGATACAATGTGTAGAAACCAGAACAAGCTTTAAAGGAGCCCAGCTTGTTTGACTGAGGCTCGGAAGCTCTCCAGCTACAGCAATCCTGAAGAGAGTCTGCCATGGGCTAACTTTCCCTGTTTCTGGACAGTCTAGTTTAGGGTCAGGTTGGATACCTCTAAGCTACACTGCAATCTCCAGTGCAGACATGTCCTGAGGGAGAAGAACAGTGACGTGCTAAAGCCCACACATTCAGTCTACAGTCATCAGGACTATACCATTGGGATTACATCACCGCTTGATTTACTTTTCCTTTTTAAAAATAGTCTTTTCAGATGCTACAGCTCAAAAATAAAGCAAAAGAACAGCAACAGAAGTACACTGGTTTCTTTAGTTCAGGGACACTAACTKTGGTGAGACATGAACAGTTCTTATCAACAACTCTTATTTCTACATCCTTAAAAATAAGCTTCATTATTCTTTAAAAGCCTTTGTGGAGGAACTAATAATGAGTACTGATGGATAATYTTTGTCACTAATAGATGCTTGAGGAGCTCCTAGACAGTAGCCAAGATGACCTATCTGCAAACAAGATGTCCTTTTGACAGGACGTTAGTCTGCAAGAAGKAACCAATTTTAAAGCAAAGGCACAAAATGACAATCATACTGATGCACTGCAAAGGAAGGGAAAAAAGAGGGTATTATCTCAGGTACCTAAGAACTTGCCATATGTGTGAGTTACCCAGCACTGCAACAGGAAAGCCTAATAACTCAAGTGCAGCATGAGATATTTGTGGAAAAGGAAAAATTTTCATATACTCCAGTCCCCCATTTCCCTGGATAAGGAATAATTTATTATATACAATTCAGGAACAAAAATATGAGGCATAATCTTTCTATATTCATGACAAAAGTTTTTAATCACACAGGGTAAATGGAAATTCCCTAAACGGACAAAATGAAAAGGTTTTCTATTCTGTCAAGAAGTCTGCCAACAGTGACGTCAAAGACAGAATATATACCAGATATCCGGATTGAAGAAAATTCTCCTTATTTCTAGCCTAAGGAAAATTCAGAACTAGAACGGAACTTCAGAAATTAAGCTTATAATGGGATTCACACAGACCTTCAAATAGCCCCTAGATGTGAGGAAAGTTAAGATCCAAATTAAAACTTCTTTTAGGTCCACCTCTACGCCTGAAGATATCTGCTATGCACATATACAGAATTATCCTGTCCTGAAATGTGGTAGTTCAAAAAGAAGCATGAACATCTCCCAGGACCACACTCAAACCAATTGAGAGTGGGTCTTCTGTTTTTGGGAACTGGGTTCAACACCTGCCAACACCAATCTCACACACAGGTAGAACTGCAGCAGCAACTATTGAAACTGTCATGCCTATGTTGCTTATATTCAACTTTTACATTAAAAACTACTGATAGTCAGTTATATGACTTGTGATTAAAAATGAGAGTAAGCTAAATAAGTAAAAAGCAGCAAAATTTCAAACAAATTTCCATTTATAGGTAAACTTTTTTAGAAATTTCAGGTTAGACGAATCATGGACGCTATTTGTTTATGGCCATATTGTGAATTATGGAAAGACTGGAAGCGAAGAGCCCAGTATCTACCTATTTTGAGTGAACACAGTTTGCCAAAAGAAGAGGATACCTTTGTCAGTGTATGTACAACATCAAGGACAGCAGTGTTTGGCACCTTAGCTAGGTACACTTATTCTATGATAAGAAAGATTAAGACATATTTCTATTGGATCAACACTGTCTCAGTGCTAGGGAAAGATTTATTCTTCCAGTTTCTTCTAAAATAGGTGCAATTATTATTCTAATTTTACACAGGGGAGAATGGCAACAGAGACCAATCATGTCACTTAATTAGCATCCACAGAAAACTTGACAGCTAGTCAAGCTAGTTCCAGGTTAAATTTTGTTCTCTAAGCAAATATATTTATTCAGYGTTTATCTATCTTTATCCCAGGAGACATGAGCAGCTCAGCAGGTATGTTTGGAAATTGCTGCTTCTCTGTATTCAAGGTTTCAGCCACTCCAAACTGATGCACCCAACCTGGCAACACAGAGCTATGGCAGTCAGAGGTTCTAAATCGTAAATATGTTTTAGACAAGGACATTTTCAGGCACAAGCAATATCATGAAGTCCACTGGGGCACAGCTTTTTACAGATAGTCCAAGCAACATTTATATCCACTGACTTCAGGAGGAGACACACTTAGCACCTCAGGGTGTCATGCCTAGAAACTAAGTTTCATTTTCTCTCGCAGCAAATCAAGATTGGTATTTACTGCGGAGAGCTATTACAAGGGTTGCATAATGTTAGCAGTGCTGTGAGCATGAAGTATGCCTCGTATTATTAAATATGTGACAGATGTACCTGCAGAGAACTCATTAATTCTAATTTCTATTCCTGTTAGTCTAGAAATATTAGCATATAATTGTTAGTTTCTAAAATATTCTGGCAAACTTTTTTTAACTGAAAAACTGTGTCAGCATTTATTTTGGAATATCAGATGAAGTCTGTTCTCTTGTATGCCCCTTAAGTAATGTGTTACAATAACCTCAGTTACCTAACAGGAAATGTTAGAGCTTCAGCAAGAAGGCTTTCTGCAAGCCTTTAAGCAGGAGCTGTGAAATTTCTTCTCAGTAAACCTAAATAAAGAAGCCTTCAGTGCGACAAGAAAGTTCAGAATGGACAATTCTGAAAAGGAAAACCCAAACCAATGCATGTGTGATACACAAACAGACTGTATGATAATACTACATGTATTTTGAGATTGCATTGTAGTGTCCATCATGGAGTAAAAGGCTGAGTGAAGAAGCAGCCAGCAGTAGCATGCTCTAAGTGCAGTCTGATATAAAGAAATCCAAAGGAATTTGCATATCTTCTTTCCTTAAAGAGTATGTTAGTTGAAAAAACACTGAATTTCTCTCTTCTGATGTCTTTTTTTGCCCTGAAAGTCTCAAGATCAGTTAATTCTACACAAAATCAAAGTCTGGAAGTAACGTCAGACTAACTGATAGCTGTGTAYAAAAGCCCTGCAAAAATGAATACATCCATCTTAGTGACAGAAACAGCTCGCATTCACAAACACTGCTYCCCTAGTAAGAATGGCAGAAGACCACATGTTGTTCTGTACAATAGCATATGGGGACCAGGAATTTATTGTATGTTTCCCTAGACTGCACCTCTAGGGACAAAATCTTCTATCAGCTTAGACCTCTCAGCCTGCCTCTTTAGCATTTGGTGACTTGAAAGCCTGACAAAGGAAAACTTCATTTAACCAGGAAGATATCAAAAGATGGATGTGCAAACAAAGCACAGCAGTATCTTTGCAAACACTGCATAAGAATACCAACTGTGTATGAGAAACTGTGAAAAAGAAACATAGCTTCAACTCTTTCATAATGCTTAAAACACAGAGATTTCATGCAATTACAAACCCAGCCAATAGCAAAATTGAAAGTAAACATACTGGCCAATAGATCTTTGCAGGAAATAAGCTGTTTAATTATTTAATTATTTTGGGAGGAAGCTAAAGAGAAGAGAAATGCATGAAATAAATGTGTGGGAATGTAAACACTTGCATAGCATGGTATCACAAGTGTGGACAAGAGCACTGCAGAAATCATGATGTGGTTTTGCTGAGCTGTTTCCCACAGTATGCGATTACATGATAAAAGGCTATATAATAACCCATGTACACAGCGGGGTTGAACTAAATTTACATAGGCAGAACGGGGCAAATTTCCCTCTCTGCTCACTCATACATACCTCATTTCTGATTATTTATTTTTTATTTCATTGTTCTGTTAATCTAGAACACAGGTCTGTCTTACCGAAGCTCAGGGTTATCTTTGTTTATGGAATAATGTGATAAAACACTATGCAGCAGAATGCCTCTTCTAGTTACTCCAAAAGCATCTGCTACTCAAAGTGAGYGTCTTATAAGGTTTTTCTTCCAAGTATGCACAGTGAGTTACAACACTTTGCACAGTATCTGAGATGTTTTACTGCCTCAGTTTTTCTTTTAATTCCTACTAAATATTCACAGACTACACATCTACCTCTGACTTCTTTTTGTTTGACTGGTTTTTTGAATCAGCACAGTGTGGCATCTTACCATGAATACGAGTTCACTGTCTGCTTAAGCTTTTCAGGCAGATTCCTACAGTATCTTGCACTCTGCAACTTCATAGGAACTCAGAGTCCCAACTGAGCAAGATAAAAGTCTTTGAGATCTGTTTCTAAGCAATACCRTAAGTCTTAAGCCTCTAATAATATTTGTACTTTGAGAAACCAAACTAAATTTGGCTTCTTGACTAGTATCTGGGGTGGTGGTGGGGGGAAGCATTTTCTGTGAAACAAATCATGGTGCATAAGCAAACAGCATACTGCATTTCTGAACAACTGCAAAGTAAGGAAGCAAACCTTATGAAAGGATAACATTTCATTGCATTAAATGTAGCACGGCTCAGAAAATGTTTTTGACAAGTCTGCATGAGGAACTTCTACTCAGTTTGGCACATTTTCTTTGTGCCATCCTGAACTATACTGAGAATTATAAGGAGCACTTTTAAAAGAGTACACATGGAAGAAAAGAGACAAAGGGGCTAGTAAAGGGTCAATTAGCTTGACAGAAGCCATGGAATAAATGGAAACTACATATACACCAATTTTATACTTTCAATCCAATGTGGAGCTTCAGTAGAACAGTGATTCTCAATTTATGCTGTATGTTAAACATACATAGATAGTTAACACATTGCAYGCTACAATGCATTGAGAACAACATGTTTTAAGCAACTTATATTCCATGTACTATGCAGGATTTTATCTGTAGGACTAATGAAGGGTATTCATGTTACTCTTTCACAGTAAAGCTATTAGAATAAATGGGACCAACTCCTAGTGTAACAGACAGCATAATGCTAAAAGGTTTAATAGGCTATTTGGCAGGAGACAGACAGAATAGATTCAGCTGTTAAAATTGTGACACTGACATTTTGCCCTTCATTACCAGTGTTCTTATCTTTCCCCATAGAAAAATAAGTGTTGGATGGTGCAAGCTGTCAGTCTATCGGTTTCTAGTTAGGTTGCACTACAACAGCCTTACTTCACAAAGAGAAATTTATTTCCCRGGAATATTTGTAATCTGTTGCTATTAAAGGTTTAATTAAATATAGCTTTAGGGCACTAATTAACATGTAATAATTACACGCTCTGACTATCCTCCACACCCATCATCTAGAAAATATACAAGAATAAAAAAAAATGGGTGCACAAAGTATATACATGTCATGGCCTCACTTCTTTCCCATTCAATTCAACAATAAAGTTCTGAAATAATCAGAGAACACTGCCATAGAGTATAAATTGCCCAAAAGTAAAATTTTGTATCTTGCCAAGTTAGAATTACACAAAGGTTTTAGTATGAATTTATGGGTCACAGTTTTATTTCCAGTCCTACTGACATTTTAAGGCACATGGGATACATCAGGGAAAGGACATCTGAATAGAATAGTGAAGACACATTGGATACCCTGAAACAGTTAAAAAGAAAGGGGGAGGGGGGGGAGAAAGCTGTAAATCAGATAAAAGCCAATATAAATACTGTGCTTTTCCAAACCAGAAACGTGCCAGGCAGTTTTTTGCATCCTTCACAATTAATAGGCCAGAGCACTGTTCCCAGGATTCTCTACTCCCTCAAGAATGCTTATCTAATCCATTTTTAATCCCTCTGTGTTCCACCTGAGTGCTGAGAGCAAGGGAAGAAAGCTCCCACATCTAGACATCCCATCTTATTCTCTCCAATATTTATGAGTAAAGAAGTGCTCGAATGTATGTTGCAAAGCATGACTAAGCAAAAATATTCATTCCTGACATACTATCACCATTACACCCACATAAGCAATTATTTATTTGCAATTAACTGGCCTTCTGCAAGGCTTTATAAGGGTTTTATTTACCATATGCATTTGTTTCAGACAAGTCACTACTTTTGAAGTGAAGCCACATTTGGAACAAGGGATTTTTTTCCTCCTGCCATAGGCATTACCCTCTGGAATCCTGCAGTGCTGCTCTTCCCCTGTCACTAGCACTGCAAAGCCACTTCTTGCTGCAACCAACCTCCAGCCAATTTTGGTTCTTACACGTAGCAATGGGTGGTTGTCATTTTGATGTATTACTTGTTGTTCTACGAATTAATTTCGGAAGACATACTATGTGGTGCTTCTTAAAAGGGGCATGTAAAAAAATGTTCAGGTAATACACAATAGCAAATGAAAGGGGGTTGAACTAGATGACCTTTAAAGGTCCCTTCCAACCCAAACTATTCTATGATTCTACGATTCTATACCAGGTCCCAGTGACGCTGGTCTTGGCACTCGATATTCTCGGGCGCCACCTGCCGGCATTTTATTAATTATTGACACCTCTAATGACATTAAATGCCCCGGTCAAAGTTGAACGTTTTCTTCTGAAAGGCATTTTCTCTTCCAGAGGTGGAAGAATATTCACCCACAACTTCCACCAAAGGTCTGGAACACAGATCTTTCTACTCATCYCCCACTCCCACTCATGGCAGCTAAATGTGGGCCAGGAAAGCCCACCCAGCATGGGACACAACTCCTCCCACAGGTGGAGAAACTCCAGGTAGCACCTTGGCCTTTCATTACAAGCCTGTGATCTGCAGCCAACCAGCCTGTCTCTTACACCCTTGCCCTAGAGGACAAGTTCAGCAATGCCAATCTCCATGCTCAGAAGTTTCCCACCACCAACAGCAAATCATCACAGCAGCTGAATGAGACTTTTTGTCCAAGCTACTAAAACCTACAATATATTCTATTTATACTGCTGTTGTTAACCCACTATATGTCTCACCCATTTAGACAACAGCTGATCCTAAGCCACAAGATRTTAGTCTTGAGAATGAATATGACTCTGAGGTCATTGTGACCAGCAGTGAAGACTGTGATTCGCCTTCTTAATAAGAGCTAAAAGTGTGTATTGTGCCAAGATCTGGACTCAAAACCATGAATTCCCATTTCCCTGCAACTTAGAAACASATGGATGTGAGATTCCAGTTCATGCCTATTCCTAGTCTAGACATATTCTCTCTTTGCAGACAATGGCACCACACACTGTTCTAGAAAGAACACACTGTTGTTTGTACAGGTCTTTGTCATTCAAAACCCAATGGAATAAATACCTCTAGGAGTCAGATATTCCCATTAGGCTCAAGAGAATTAGGCATTATTCACATCTGACAAACAGAATCTAATTTTACAAGTGTATGAATCAAGAAGGGAATTTCCAGAAGCATTTTAGAATGAGAAGACCATTTAGCTGTCCCTCTTCAAACAAAACTTATGCCACATGTAGGCTCTGGAATGAGGAAGAAATTCAGCTCTGAAATTCTCTGCCAATGACACAAAACTCAATTTGGCAACATTAGCTAATGAAAAATACAAACAGGTTGCTACAGCCACAGCTATGAAGTCAAATTGAGTATACTCACTGAAGGGAAATTAGAAGTATTTTTAATAGCTGGGCTTAGCACAAGCAAGTATACAACTATTAAACCCTGTCATACATTTTTTTGCTGAAGGATCAACCCCAAAAATAACTAAAACCACCACCGTAAGTATCTCAATGTAAAGAGGACTTAGACATGTGCAACTAATGAGGGATGCATAAATCCTTACACATAAGAATATTTATGCCCATACTTGGTGCTGAAGGAAAATTCTGAACATAACCTCCCTATTCAARTATTCCATGAGCAACTGCCAGTTCCTGATTGCACTTCAAATCCCAGCCTGGAATACAACTGTTGGGATCCAAATTCATGCAGCATTACTTGTCTGTGAGTCTAATTAAAGATGCAGACCTGCTGCAAATGTAGGGAAAGCAATGCTGATTCAGCTGCACATGACACAGCACGCTGATTCTGCATCGCTCATGTTCACACACAGAACATTTAGTAAATCACCAGTCACCTTTCTGGTCTTCTGTCCAATACAGTTTCAAATATCCCAAAGGACAAAACTATAATCTCCCTTGAACAGCACTTCCATAATATTCACACTGTTAAGAAATACCTCCTCATAATCAGAATAATATAACTTTTCTGACATTTCAGTTCATTTCAATGTTGATATGACTGTAAACAATTTCATTCATTCTTTGGGCTTCTATGTCTCCTTCTACTGAAAAGCTCAGTGAAAAGGAAGTATTTAAAAAAAGAGATTCTCCTACAGGAATTAAAAATGAAAGGCATAGAAGCTATACATCCATCATCCGAAGGGCCACCGGATGACAGTCTTTTCTTCCTGAAAAATAAAGATATGCCTGTCTTCTGACACTCCTTCAATCTTCTTTTATGAATTCRTGGTTACTTTCTTGAGCATTGCCCACTGTTTACCCAGAAACATCTGCCTGTGCTTCTTTAAATTTCTGTATCTTCTATCCTCTCCTAGGGTCCTCTCCTGTTTTGTTTTTCTCTCATCTGAAACTTCAGAAACAATATTAAACCTTCCCCTTACCTTTCCTCTTTCCTCACTTCCATACAGGTCTCCTCTTTCAGCTTTTCTTTCTGCATTTTCCTTTCTGTGCAGCTTTTTCCTCCCTATATGCAATATACCCTCCCTCTCCCCTCTTCCTGTTCTTGAGCCATCCATTCTTTCACTGATGAAAAGGGTAACAAAACAAAAGCAACTGTTTATGTACCCGATGACAAGAAACTTACATTTTTATGGAATAATATGGCACATTCATGGTACAAAGTTGCAGCTTTCCATCAATGTGAGATCCTGGATGCTCTGCCATAAGACATTAAACACCAATTAAGTGCCTTGGATTCCCAGTACAGAATCACCACCCCTTTCGCCAGCTCTCATCTCCCAGTCTTTCCATAGTGCTCTCATTATACAGTTCTTTACTTCACCTTCCAGGTGACTCTTAACTAACTTTTCTTCCCCTTATGACACCTTCCCACTTACCTTACCAATCCCTACTTTGATCTAATGAAATCTATTTATTCCTCTTATGGATGCTAAACTCTGCATCTCGTTCCAAAGTATCCCCTCTACTCAGACTGATAAAGGAGTAATTCGGCCAACTGTTCTTTCCAAGAGGTGAACTTCAAATGAGGAGGCAAGTCTAAAAACTTGAATGAATATTTGTTCTGAAGCARTGGCAAAACCACTTCCATCAGCACACTTTGGGAGTGCTGCACAGCCCAGCCCAAACAGTGTTAACAAGTTTGTTGACATCATCGTTCTGCTGCTGCCATCTCTACATATTTTAATGGAAAAATATACAGGAAGAGGTTATGATTTCTATTACCATGTTGCACAAGAGCCCCGATCATAAACAAGACTTCATTTGCAGGGTACTATATATAGAACAAAAGACAATCAGTGCTGCAAAGAATTTACTGTCTAAGATGAGAGACAATGTATGTAAATTTTCTACCAGGGAAGCAATGAGATAATAATATTGGCCAACATGAGAAGTACTAATCATATAGCTGTGGTAAAGATTTTTGTAGGCATCGCTGTAAGAATTCATATCAGAACTTTCAAAAAATGACTACAAAAACAAACAGGTTGATCCAAACAATATCATTCATTGCAATTAAGAAAAATCCAGTTGTCAATAGAAACTTTGACTGTGATGCAATTTTTAAAGATTAAAATGCTTCTTTTTCATATGGATGTGTCAGACATAACGTAAAGCTTTTTTGCATAAAACAGCTAAGAGAGAACAGCAATAAAATGTACGTGAAGGAAAACCTGGATCCTTCATAAGATGTTATAAAAACAAACATTAGTTCGGCCAATCAATATTAATTCATTGGAAATCAGAATTGAAAATACAGAATGGAGTAAAGCCTACAGAGTATTCATGTTCTGTTACTGATGAAATAAAAAGTAATAGCTATTAAAACAAATTATAATGAAGAGGTAATGTTTAGAACTAAGAAACATTTATTTTTCATCAGTGTTAAGTTTAAAGAAATTTCAGTAACAAGTCCTCACATTTAAYGGCTTTGATAATGATATTAATACTGCAAATGCATTTGTAGAAACACTGATGGAAAGTCTGTGGGGTTGGATTTTTTTAATATTTTCTCTGCTCCTAAAAGAAGATGATCATAGACACCATCTTCCCCTACTCGGTAAGYCAGTTACCAAAAACCTTCATATGGCAAGAGTCCTAAGACACACACAACGACCTCCTGAGAGCCAAGGGAGGAGATGCCCCGAGTGCTGACAATGGCTCCTAGAGGTCCTATTGCTCCTCTGAAGGATGCACGTGTGTGCCAGAACAGCTTTGCTGTTGGCCCAACACAAACCTCATCTTGCATTTGACTAAATCAGATGCCTCATACCAAGTTTACCAGGTAAAGGCACCTAAATGACTACTTAAGAATGCTGTTCTATTATACAGGAGRATATTAACACTATCCAACACCAGGCACCTCATTCAATCTGCTCACCTCTTTCAAAAGCGAGGAGAGGGAAAGAAGCTACTCCAAATGGGAAATTTAGAAAGAAGTTTAACTTAAATGCTTTGAAGTAGCCTCTGGCACCCTCTCTCCACCGCCCGTGCAACAACAAGGGCAAATATCTTCTCTAAAACATGTACAAATATTCTCCTTCCTCTTTCCTCTGCCCTTTCTATAGCCCCTGGGAAATCTCTCTCCTCCCACTTCTTACAGATTCCTTCCATGCTTTTCTRCTGCTGAATGATCTTGTTGCCTGAGCAACTGCAGCTGAGGAAGGGAGCAGGGAGAGCGTTCTGGCCCAGTTGCGTGCTATCGGCAACAGCACTGCGTTCTGACCCTGTGATGCACAATAGCGATGGTAGCAGCCTCAGGAAGTTAACAGTTCAGCCGAGTTAGGTGCCTTGAGTTGGGCGTAACCTCCTTACTAGGTGCTGGGGATTTTGCAGCCATCTTATATTTTTGTTCAGGTATGAATAAAATAACCTAACGCTCAAGACTGTCAGGCAAGTAGTCATTTAGCTTATCCACACACCCAGATTATATTCTGGTTACACTTYAGTTCTGCTCCTAATGGAACTCAGAAGTACAAATTAACTGGTAATTAATCTCTAGAATCAGAATAATCCAGTCTAGAATTTTCATATTATTATGATGTACGTATCTCTCCCTTTGCTCTTCTCATTGTGTATTTTAGAATTCAGAAAAGTAACCAGAACAAAAGCATCCATTAATGACCTTTCCAGATCCACTTCAGTATTTGTAGTTCACTTTCTTTTCATCTTTGCTGTCTGTCTCTTGGTATTTGAACAATATCTGGTAAAATGAGAATGTAGTCTCGGTGCTATCGCTGTACAAGAAATAATAATCTCTGCAAGATACCCAGCAGAGATTTCATTTCCAATATCGTTTTATTGAAAAAGTTCCTTTTACTTTTTTAAAAATAGCATTCTGCTTATAAGGTTTTGTGTTCCTGTGGTATATCAAACACTACGGGTTGCGTCCCCCCTCCCATGATGGTTTATGATCAAAATGATTGTAATTGACTACTTGCTGCTCKGCTGATTGCAGGAGGGAGGGCTGTGCAGTTTTCCCTGCATTTGAGTGAAGTATCACTTTGAACATAAAGCATGGAATCATCTGCGTTGATAATTCTTAACAGATGTTAGGACCAGTCTTGTTGAAAAAAAMCCCAAACCATCAGGGATTGCAGACCTAAATGAGTGTAGCTACTACGGCATTTCACTCTCTCTTTTATTATTATTTTGTTTTTACTTCTGAAGTAGAAATGTAGTTACTTAGAGGTTCCARTTACATCAGGGATTGGTTAATGGTGAGTTACTGGAAAATGATTTGATCCTTTCAATTTCATATTAATGTGACCTTCATTCAAAATTAATTTACCCCAGTTTATCAAATCTGCCTTCAGCAGCTGCACRCTTGCTAATTCTGTCCCCTGCACTGTATTTATAGCACTTTTTCATTTAGTTTTTGGACTATGTTTTTTTTTGTTGAGCATAAAATAGTGAAYAACTGGAGTTTAAGCTTGACAGAATCCAACCACAAAAGCTCGGAAACTAATAATTCTTTTTTTTGCTCAGTTATCTTCAGAGATAACCTACTTCCACTTTCAGCTATCCAACGGAATAGTCAAAGTGAGTATCACTGCAGMAAAACACAGTTCAGAATTTATGGTTTACTAAATTCATTGAGAAGCTTTAATTGATGAAGTCTGGAGCGCTGTGACTAGATAGCAGATTCCATCAATTCATTTGGAATAAAACTATCAGGATTTCTCAATGTATCTGGAAGTTTCAAAATCATCTGTCAAAACAACGTTAATACATCTAGGACATAAGTAATTGTGCTTGGGACACCTTAGATAATTGGTCAGGTGCAACCAGTGCTGCCTCTTCAATAGTTYTTTCTGACTAATGGCTGCGGCAATGATGCAAATCAGGTGACTGTATGTACAGCTTTCAGAAACAGAAGGAAGGCTCACAGGGTCATAAAATTTAGTGAAGGAAAAGGCATAAGGCCAAACATCCTTAGTGTGACTCATGGATTTCAGTGGGATTACAGAAGGATGGAAATAGAACACATTTACTGTATTAGGTCACCATGCTAATATCATTAATCTTCCACTGCGAAAGATTGCTCCCTACCATTCTGTGATTTAAAGGATGAGGATAATTAGCCTGTGGGGATACAAGAAAACTAGAAGAAAAAAAGTGAAATAATGGGAAAAGCATGAAGAAACAACATTAARAWATWWWWTWKWAWWWWATWTYTTAATTTTCCTTAAGAGGTCCTAATGAATATCACTGATGGACTCTTATCAATATAAACCCTTACCAATATCTTTATCATTTATCTGTTTATCAATACAAACTCTTYTGTACCGATAATCCTCTACCTGTGACTTGCATTTGGTGAAAGCTCTATCACAAAATTTTATTTTGATTTTGATAACTTCAGAAAACCTAACTCTSACATAAGACTTTTGTGATTAATGCATGCAAAAAGCTACCTAAGTTACAGCCATCTCCTTCTCTCCATAAAACTTGCCAGAGTAACATAAAAAAMCCAATCTCACAAAGACAAGAATGCAATAAAAATAGTATTATCACTTCTTTAAGCTCTAATGAAATTTCTTAGCAGGGGGTGGAGCAAAACCATCTTGTATGTGGTAAGGGCACTCACCTGGGAAGTGGATCTTGGATGGGCTTTGTACTTTTCCCAGTGAATAATGAATTAATTTAAAGACAGAGGAATTCCATGAAGCACAAAGCACAGCGTATAATTCTCTTCTGCAGGTAAGTGTTCTGGGCACTAGGCTACGTAACTAACCTCACAACATTTTCTCTCATTCCAGTATCTTTAACCTCCCATTCAGCACCTATCTTGTAAGAGCCTAATTTCTTCATTAAATCAAGGTAAAAATCTGTGGCTGACCTTTGTGAAGTTTGCATTTGAAGGAGGTGAGTGCAGCACGCCAGTCAAGTAGAAATAGGAATTAAGTCAGCTAGTCAGAGCTTGGCAATAATAAATTGCATAGGACCACAATGCTGTGTACCTGTAAATTTTGTTCATTCTTGAAGCATTTTTAAAACTCACAACCACTTTATTATATTTTGACCAGACTCTTTTATCCGAGTCAAAGTCTGTGAAACACTGGGAAAACGATAAATTCTGAGTCTGATTAATAAATAAGGGAAAAAATAAATGTGAGTACTGCCAGTATCAAAAATGTTTCCGAATCTCTCTTACCAGCGAGGTGACAAGACAGCTCTCYTACTTCTTCTGTGAAACTGGGTAATTCTTCTTCAAAATAATGTCTGAGATTGGGGACATAAAGTTTTGTAAGGCATGGATTTTTAAACTTGCTTAGGCATTTACAGATGTCTCCAGCTTTTTGAAATTCCATCTCTTCTWTATATGTAACTTCAGGTGTTTGAATATTACTAAAATACTACTTGGCTTTTACGGACACTTTGGGTAAAAGTACATTGTCACCTTCCTAAATAGAATTTTTAAGATGGTTTTTATTTTTTTCAAGATGAAGTGACTGAAAATTCTTGAGGTTGCTGAATAAAACACACAGGTCTAAATCRCTTTAAATCCCAACAGATGATTAGGAACTGATTCTTGGATTGGGAGACACTAAGTTCTTCTGAAGGAAAATAAGGCATATAAGGCAACACCAGTACAGTCCTCCCCAGTAACAGCTGTGTTTGCTCTAGAAAGTATACATTTGACACTGCACTTGCATTGTTTTTCTTATGTAGTATGACTTCTAAAACTTCCAGACAAYGCTTAGTACAAAACAGCTAGCAAGTAAATAGGACAACTAAAAAACCACGTACCTCAGGCCTGCCATTTGATCATGTATCYTTGCTAGAAATCACTTCTGCACAGTAAAAATGGCTATAAAGAAAAAGAATAAAACTTTGTGGTTTAGCCCATCACTGCCTTGTTCGATTTAACAAGCACTTTCATTTTTCAGCTGCTGCAAATAYTAAACAAGAACCATGAAATCACTCTGGGGAGTATCACAGCTACATCTGCACTGATTTCTTGTATGATGTCAGCTTTTGTGCAGTAAGAATGTCAGTGATCTTTTCATTGTTTTCATTTTTTTAGTCAAAATCCGATGTAYGTTACACTGTAAATCGAGTTACAATATATACAGTGTATCTGAGGTCAAACACTTACCCATCTGATAATCAGTGTGACAACTAATCAGATAATGATCTTTTGTCACTCATTACATATATAAGAAATAGCACCACTAAAATTAATACACATCCACCAGCATAAAATGAAATGAGAAAATTGAACCTGAAGTTTCAGTAGGCATAACAATGTATAATAATAAATCAATTTTCATCTAGCATGGACTGTTCATTTTTTCTATGAAGGTGTRTTACTAATTCTGAGAGTTTATACCTGCTTTCTTTTCCTGGCATACAAAATGTATTTGGTGATTCTTTCTGATCCYTTGCTTATGCCTGTATTTAATTATACTTCAAGTTTGAACTTTACAATGCAAGTGGGCCACAAGTAAAATTCTAGAACTTCATAAYTAAATTAAATAAGTGGGAAGAGAAATGGCTATTGACCTCTGCATTCATCATGCGTGACGATACCAGACTCTAGAAAAAGCTCTCCTATGGAATTCAACTGCTCCACATTTCACAATCAAAAAGTGCAGAAGTCTGCAGTCACTCAGGTGGTATCAAGCTGAGTTAAGGAAAAGATCAGGTGTCAGTAATGGATGTTYTAGTTCTGTTACAGAAATAACAGTCTGGACATCTGAAACAATCCCAGTCTGGAAAATAAACATTTCATGCTCCCTGCATTTCTTATAAAACCAAGCAGTCTCCAAAGTATACTAGCCTGTATTTGCAAACAGTGTGCAATACTTTTTTCTCCAATCATGAGCACTTGCTCTGGGCTCTATTCTGTAGATGTGCTGTGTTCAGAAATCCCACAAAAGCCACCAGCATTGACTTTTTCACCTGACTGCTCTTGGAGTATCTGCATCAGCATATACGTTCATAATGGCATGATTACGTTAATTTCAATAACATGTATAGCAAAAAGCACTAAAAGGAAAAACTACGTTCTTAATTTGTAGTTCACCYTCAGTAATTCTGGGAAAATGTACTTGAACATTAGTCAAAATTCAGCTGTAATGATATGTAAAGTAGACATCACCTAAGTCATTTATTCCTGAATATGTTCTTTAAACTGAGGCTTTAATAAATGTTTTAAATCTCTGTTCTCACAATCTTTTGACAGTATCACGTCTTCCTCCCTCCTCTMCTGCAAATAGGATTATATCAACTGCCCTTTGACTTTTAAAAATGCTAGAAATTCCTTCTCAGCATAGCAGATGGAGTACAGAAAATGCTACATCAGATTAAAAAAAAAATCTGACCTAGTAAAAGATGTGATCAGCTAAGACAACTACCAAAGCATCCTGGCAATGCCCTACTTCGCAGGGTCACAGAACTTACCTTTTTCTACAGCACTGAACACACTTCAACCACTACTAAACTGTCCAGTCTTTGATAGATTTGAACCACTCTTGAGGTAGAAGTTCTAATGCTCACTTCTCATTAAGGGATACTCAAAGAGGGTATCCCTAATAAAACTTGCATAAATTGCAAATTATTCAGAGCAGTAATAATTCACAAGCATTTGGAAAGACACTACTAAYTGGCAGGCATTACTAGAAAAAAATATTTAACACTAATTTATTTCAGAAAATATCTACATTTATAY
Organism: Oceanodroma leucorhoa; assembly: GCA_030449065.1. NCBI lineage: Eukaryota > Metazoa > Chordata > Aves > Procellariiformes > Oceanodroma > Oceanodroma leucorhoa. The sequence continues at coordinate 6,117,319 of JASVER010000045.1, read as the reverse complement.
AGTTAACTTAAGGCTTACATTTACGGGACATACTATTCTACATGTCGAAAACTGAACTTGCATACCTTTCCCTGTTCCTCATCCACACAATATTTAAAATATCTGTAGACTTGTAATTCTTCTCTTTTAAAGAAAGTTCTCTTGTGAACCCTAACTCTGCAGATTTATCCATATAAYAAATATGGCCCAGCAGCTTTTAAAAAGTGCCAAAATGTATTAAAACTGAAACAAAACAGCAGTAGAAATATCTAGCTTAATTATAGAGAKGTCTGTTATTTGGGAACATGTAGCACAATGAGAACAGTAAATGACATTCAGTATTCTTCCTGTTTATACTGGTTGTGGGCCGAGACCTAAAAAGAGGCTCTGCCAACGTGCACCCAGTGAATCTGCTGGCATAGGACTGCAGTTGGACATCTTCCTTTCCCTAAGACTGAATTACCCATCTCTTAATAACCAGTCTAAGCTAAGTTCCTGTACTGGCTCTTACAGTGTAATATGGTCCTCAAACCATACAATTCCCACAGCAATCCAAGGAGCAGGTGGATGCATATAATTGAAGCCTAACTTCATTCTAAGTAGACATTTGTTGTATTTTGGCAAGATTTGTTAGATTATCTTGATACTATGACTTGTACTATGACTCTAGTGATGCAAGTCCTCTGGCCTATCAGGAAAAAACCAAAAAGACCAAGGCATCAGGGTACATCTGCACCGCACAATGCCCTTTGTCCAGCTCCCTCAGAATGATGACCCACTCAGAGCGGTTTCCCTTACCCATGGTGATTCTAAACCCTGTGGAGTATCTCCCTCCAGCGCTATACTAAAGGACAGATGCGATGTACTGAGGCTGAGAACAGGATGGGAAAGTATATGCGTGCCATTACCATACCATACCATTCCAGAGTACAATACGCCAACTTTCTTCTACACTGAGAATACATTCCAGTTAAACAAAATACAAACATGCACACATTCTCACATRGACATATTAAAAGGGACAAATAACTGATATTTGGTGGTAAAATAATTCTCAGCACTGTTTCCGCACGTTTAGTGTTTACTGCAGTTCATATAAAGAGCTAGAAGGCTTCTTGCTTGAYTGCCGTAAGAGCTCCCTCTGTTGTTACATACAAAAACTACCAGAAAACGTATTCCATTATCCTTGCAACTTTTTCATCTTCAAGTGGCGAATTTTCAAACACTCCAACCTGTGAGGTGAGAATCGATACGGTAACTTTTCATGCTTATTTTCTGCACAAGCAACTGCTATCTTATTCCTGTCTTCCAGAGTACAGACGGTATCATTTAGAATAACCTATTCCAATGCATCTAAGAAAAACACAACTGCATTTGCAGATCCTACATTTGCCTAATAAGCTTCGTACTATTCATATTAAGCATACTGCACAAATCATTCACTGTTTTTACAGGTGGATTATAAATGACTGAGTTAAAAAAAAAAGAAAGATGATCAAATTAAAGACGCATAAGAAGAAGTGTTCATTTTAATTGAAAAAGCTTAAAGGCCAAAATCCCCGATTGCACTCAAAATCACTTCTGAAACCCGTAAGAGCAATAGAATGACACGGGAGTTGCACGCACTGAAGTTAAGGAGAGTTGACTGGAGCAAGACACAATAAACACAATAGATGCAAATAACCACACCTGGATGCAGAAAACCTAATTTTCAGAAATACTATCTTTAAATTTAAGCACTTTTCCTGGCTAAGTCTAGGCAGGTAAGTATTAGTTTGTCTGCAGAGTAGTTTCAGGACCTGGCACTTGCTGCCCATGTGGTCTGTTGCAGCTGTCTGCCCTTGGGTTGAGTTCATGCTGCCTGAAGAGCTTCTGCCGCTGTGTCTGGCAGTGAAAAAAAAAAAAAAAAGTCCCCTGAAAACTTACAAACCTTACAACAAGTAGGACTTTGTTTATTTTTGTGTCCTAAGCAGTAAGTGCTGAAGTTGCAGGTTGCCCAAGAGCCAGCCTACAGAGGCTCTGCTAGAAGCAAGCAAAGTGCCTGCAGAGTTACTTCAGCACAGGCTGAACCTGTGTGTGAGGGCAAGCAGGATGGGCCCTCAAATCTGACATAGTGACCCTCATTCCTGTGGGGGCTCTGGAAGATGCGAGAATGCACAGTTCAGCTCACTGTGAAGGAAAAGCTTTTGTTCAGATCACATTATAAACTAGGAGCACTGAATCCGAAGTAATTTATAGGCTGAAATGGGAGTTGAATTAAAATTTCAAGTTTGAAACTTTGTTATTAAAATTTTTCTGTGCTTACTTTTCTTGCTCATTTACTTCAATAGCTCAAAACCATGCTTTTTGTGATCGGCTGAGACAAAAGACAGGATTGTAGCCCCATAGATGAAAAYAGTGGTTTTCTAATGCACTGTTGACTGAGACAGCGAATTAATGCAGTGCTAGGACAGTTTTCCAACAGAAAGAAGTAATCATCTGAAAAATCAAATGCCAAGATTATTATGTATTTGCATACGGTTACCTCTCCCTTTCCTCATCATAAAAACCCACCGTGATCTTGACTGATTTCCCTGAACGCTGCAGAAAAGATAGAGGTGACATTAAAATCTAACCTTCTTTTACTTGAAAAAATATATATAAAGAGAATATTTTTTTCCTGTAATTATTTTAGAAATCTCATAGAGTGAGGAAATCAACAAACCCTAGAAGAGATGATAACCTGAAAATCCTTACTTAAAATGATCTGAAATATGTCCAGGAAATAAAAATTAAAAACTAACTTAACTGAGCAACAACAGTCTAAGCAAGAATACATACAGAAGAAAAAAGGACACTGCCAGAAGACAGCTTAGAAAGGCACCTAAGAAAGAACACAGGGCACCCTTCCTTCCTTTCACCATTTGATTAATGAACACACTATCCATCAGAGAGGGACAACCATGGTTTTAGAACTGTAGGCTCTGACAACCCCCACAGCCTTCTACTAGGGTCCTTGCCAAAACGCTGTGGAGATTTTCTAGCAGATGTACAAAAAGTAATTCCTTACTTCATCAGAGCATGCATGTATTGATATTATGATAAAATACATGGGGACATTTTAACAGAGCTCTTGATGTCTTGGTAAACACAATGACAGAAGTTCAGATATTCGTATTCACCTCAAATGCTTTCTATACAAATGTGTTCCAAAACATCACCGTTAAACCTGAAAGAAATATATTGTAGAACAATCATGAAAGACAATAAAAGAGCCTTATTATTTACCTWAACAAAAATTCTCCAGTTGCTGAATAAAATTAATGGCTCCAGAAATTTGGCCCCTTTTACATAGTCACAGAGAAACTTTTTTGAGTGCGCCAGACTGACCATACACGGACCTGAGCCAAAGCCAGGCATTTTGACTCGTTGCTTGGTTCCACTTTCCCATAGTCATAAATAATATCTCCTACTGCCTCAGAAAAGATTAACCTGAGAAGACAAGGTAATAAAACAAACCAGTGTTACTAACGTGTAATATTAACTTTGGAATATTTCAAAACAAGCTAYAACAAGTGGATTGTGTAGATGGGCATATTTCTGCATGTGTAAGTATTAAAGTATACCCCCCCTTTCAGCTCTTCTGCCCCTCTCGCAGCCTTAATTCTCTGTATTTGAGAAAAKAGCCTCTTCCTTCTTTTCTTTAATCTCCAAACTGCAGCAGAAAGGGCTCTAAGAGCACTGAAAGCAATAGGAGGCGATGGGACATTTCTTTCAGGGATTACTGCAATTCCAGTCCCTTGCAGCTGGGAGGAACAACTGCAGCCTTACAGTGTTCCTGAACATGGGAGGTTCAAGGCTGGTTTCAGGAATAAGGAAATGCTTGTGCTGTTCCCAAGGTATTATAGAGCTGAGCGGCCGTTACTGCGCATTCCACAGCACAGCCTGTGAAAGCAGGTCTACAAGGTACTGGCGGTATTCGTAATTTTTGTTATCAGTCTCACCAAAAACATGAGTTTTAGAAGCCTAGTCAGATATCCAGGGATTAKTAGAAGAACAGAAAATGGCAACACCCTGAGCCATTTAGCTTGCTATCCAACTTCACATTTTCTCCAAAGTACAAAGAAGATTCAAAGAAAGAGTGGAGGAAATTTTGTCATMTTAACAAAACCAAGCTGTTTTGTAATATGACTCTCAGAAGTAGCTCAGCTGGCTTTAACACTTTCCTAAGAAATTCTACCTAAGAACACAGGAATGGGAAATAGATAAAATTTTGCCACACTTACAGTGGCACAACAGTGTGGCAATTATTATATAATGTAGTGCAGCAAAAGAGCGTGGCAATTACAGGGATTTATACTGTCAAGTGTTATGTACCCTGTCTGCTACAGGTGTCTGCTACCAGTTTCGCCTACAACCTAATTGGTTTAGGATTTATTTATTTCTTTTTAGTATTTGCAAAAGACTGTTTCAAATTCAGTACAGAACTTTACAGTTTTAGAATAGGAGGCAAAGCTCCTATTTACCTATACAAACAAGGCACCATTATCTTTCAGTAACAGAGTATTTCTCAAAAGGCTTCTCCAGCAAACAAAAGCAATTTGCAGATCCCTGACTACTGTAAACATCTGTAATACTTGAAACTAGAAACTACAGCTGCTTTTCACTCTTTTACCCTAGGGGAACTAAGCTGTTGTCTACTAACATTGTATTCAGTAATATTTAYGATTCCCAAGGTGGTCATAAAGCATGGTTTGAGAAACACTGTTTCAGTGTGRTGATGTAACTAGCTAGGTCTTATTACTACAAGAACAATGACGATTTCAGCATGTCAAAAGAGCAGGCTGTAACAGGTTTTTTGCATTAGTAGGATAGGTTACGGGTTAGGACTGAGACAAAGAAGTGGTATTTTGATCCTGACACAAGGTGGTTTAGAATCTCAATTTAAAACTAAAATATGGGCTAGCGTTAAAGAATGCTGTTGCTCTTCTCAGGAGTCTTTCAGCAGAGAGGCAACCATTATAGTTAATTTAATACCAGACTGTTCTAGCAGGATTTTCACCATTTCAAACAAATCTACACTGGATTAGGAAAAYGTATCTCTGACGGCTTAACGTCTTCTCCAAATCAAAAATGCAGAAACAGACACAATTCTAGAAATTCAAATATGATTGTATCCTATCCCCATAAATGCAAAAACAGAGATCAAGTGCAGGTATAGGGTTTACAGGTTAAGCATCTTTTTAGTGTAATTGTGTTTGAAACTGTGGATCTGGTACTGATATCAACAATAAAATGAAAGAAATTAATATCATAGTAATTACGCTTTTTTAATCCACAGAAGACTGTGAAAATCTTATAGCCATGTAGTTTTTAAGTACAGTGTAAGAGAAAAGAGTCTCAAACACAACTGGAGTCTACAATGCTGTAAGAAAAGCTGACAGCAACCAAACCAAAACGTGTCCTACAGAAGGAGCTGTTGATATTGCTTGTTTGCTCTACACTCGTATTGAATTTAGGATTTAACAAAAKAATTAAAAAAGACATCCATTAATGTATTTTTGGTTGTGTTTTCTTTGAAAGGATTTACTTTGAAGAAAAGGCAAAGCGTCATGACTTGGGAAGTAACGGAGGATGGCATACCCCTCCGTGAATCTCACTGCAGAAGAACCACATACCTTTGCTGTTTAACCCAATGTGTTACTAGATTTAATTGCTTTTCAGACAATGCACATTTGATTGCTTCCAGAGTTATGGCTGAATTTGGAAGGTGCCCAGCTGCAGTACTTGAGTTTATCAGAATGTCAAAATACTTTAGCAAAAGGAGATTTCTTCCTTTAAGGCAGTTAATAGCTAAAGGGATGAAAACAAAAGTCATTGGCTGAGCACCCAGAAAAGTATCTTTCACTATTTAAGACTTCTTAAATTTTAGACTTTTGTGCTGATAYCCACCAAATGCCTCTGACAAAATTCTTACTAAATCTTTTGTGAGGTTGAGTTGTATCAAATGCTTTGTTAATTACTCCAAATGAAGGTTGTTCAAAACTGAAGGCAGAGAGTTCATGACAGTATTTTACCATTGACAGGTAAKGGGTAAATCTCAGGGGGGTTGTGGGGTCTTTAAAACATACAGTCTTTCAACTGAAAATACAGAAAATATAACATCTGCTGCTAAGACAACAAATTTTGTAATTCAGATCCTGAATCACAGTTTTTCTCTCAGTTATTGYTTTTAAAACTTGAACAAAAGCCAACAAAATATGCAGAGAAAAAAACCCATACTGATCTTGTAAAATTCAGGAATGCCTCTRTAGCTCCTTCCAAAGGAAGGACAAAATACTCCACTGCTTCAGTCTCTGACATCAATATCACTAAATTTTGTGTTTCCAAATGTAAACAAAAAAATTGAGAGGAAGATGAAATTATAAAGACTAYTTTGCATTTATCTGGGATATTTAARAACATCAATAGTTTTTATATACCTTAGATTTCAGAAACTGATTTTAATGAATCTAACTAGAATATTGCTTTATGACTCAAAAGACTAAGCTTGAGTAATTAACACACATAACAGTAAGGACTGGRCTTTCAAACTAGTGGGTCGACCTTTGCTCTTGTCTACTGCACAGAATTTATCAGTAGAAATAAGTTTCAGCACTGCATTAGGAACAGCTTTATACTAGACCTTAAGATCACTGCTTAACCCAACACCTCACCAACAGTAAGAAAAGCAGTGGTTGTGAGTTAGCTACCTCCCTTTCTGCCTCTTAGGGCATGTTCTTAGTATACAACAAAGGAGGGGGGAAAAAAAAAAAAAAAAAAAAAGCTTACAGCTTTTCTTATCTTCAATTTGGAATATTAAACATAAGCTTCAAACCCACACAAACAATTCTCATTTGATAAATCCCAGATTCCTAAGCACTGAAATGACTAGACTGACATTGACTAAAATCCTGTAAGAATGGACCYAATTATCAAGTTCTTACATTTATGATACTTCAGAGCTTCTTCATTACAGAGAATTCCCCTAGGAGAGTCTACTGCGTAAGTTGCTGCAGCATCACACTGACCACCTGAAAGTGATCCACTGAAACTAGGAAAGAAGAAGGAAAAAAAAAATACAGAACATGATACATGTTATACAAACACTAAATAAATACACATGTACATACATAAAATGGTTGSCTGATGGTATAGCAATCTAGTCACGAAGCCCAAACACTGAGAATACACAGCTTTAAAATATATACATTTAAACCTAGTATACCTTCATCACACCATTTTCCAGTATGAAGCAGCAATTTTGTTTCCACACATCCAGTTACATCTTTTCTGCCTCACTACCTACTGCTTCTGACAGTGTCCATAATGAAAACTTTGAGAAACCTAGGAGGGAGTTATCTACTGGAAAGAGAAATGAACTATATTTTAATATATGTCTTGTAAAAGATTGTRATTTGGGAAGAACTAATCTAATTAACCAATGGCCAGAAACAGGAGAGAGTCACTTCTGTGTAACAGTTGCACAGCAGGCTATATGAGATGAGTTGATGAACTAATTCCWATTCTTAGTATCAAGAGATTATATTAGCAATGAGATCCAGGCACCTAGAARCAGACAGTTGCATTACTGGGATTTTCAAAAGCATCTAATGTCCAATTTCCTCCAGGCACCTGGACACTTTTGAAAAACTCTCTCAAGTTGTACATTTTCATCTGTACGCACAGTAAGATTAGCTTTTCAGTTTTCACAACACACAGAACAGCTTGTCTCTTCAATTTCAGTCCCTTYAGAAAAAGGGCCAAAGAAGAACCTCTTAAAATGGATAAACAATTGACTTAATGTGCRTGGCTGCAACGCCAGCACATTTTACAAACACCAAAAGGGTCACAAAAAGAATGTGTCCTGGAAGGACTGCATTCAATATGATGTATTAACTATGGTATCGCAAACTGCTAATGCAGAGCACAATAACCATATTCTTTTTACCTTTCAAAATACTCAAGTGAATCTTCAGCCATTTTACTAGGGACATCAAGAGCTGAAATATAAAACGTGGCAGTGTAGGATAACCACATTACTATCTCAACAAGCAAATCAGAGTTAAAAGTGTTAAAGCATTTAAAAAATAAAAAACAACAAACAACAAAACAAACAACAAAACAAACATCGATGAACTTTATCAACCGATACATTTATATGAAAATATATTTTTTAAAACTGAGAATATTTTCTGGGTTTTTTTAAAAGAACTGAAACAATCTCCTTAAGCAGATGATCATTTAGGAAACACCTTTTACAGCGTCAGTTAAGCTCAGTTTTCCCGCCAGTGCCCTCAAAAGTTACGAGACAGAAATAAAAGATAACATCTTAAAGACCAAACTCTTAGTCCACTTTTGCTGGCTGTGTAGTCTCATACTCCCATTCTCAATTGTTCTGACATTTCATTTTTAATTACTTTACCTCTTTCATCTTTTTTATTTTTCATGATCTGAGAGAGGAGATCTTGCAGGATGACAATCTCGTCTGATTTTGCCCAGGCAGAAATGGCATTTGCAAYTAACAAAATTCTAGCATACTTGTGAATAGTTAGAGGGAAAGATGTACATGATCAGCACAGTTATACAAATCAAGAAATCTTCATCACAGAATCAACAGTATGTAWGTTAATAATTGATCGATGTATGGAATCTCAATCCATAAGACAAGAAAGAAAGTCTATGTGACAAAAGGAACACATCTAAATTAAAAATATTTGCAGACATGGACTTGAACCTGAGCTTCAGCTTTTCTSTCTTTGCTTCAGCTGTATCTCGTAAGGCCAGTAAGTGAGTTGTTCTTGTTCTAACTTAGTCTTTTTCTGATGAGGTATATACTTTTTTTTCCCTTTCTTTTTTYAATTCCTGCACCCATCTGTCTAACTAAGCAAGGCCTGCGGGAGAAGAAAATGCCTTTCATGAGCTCCCAAGTGCAGGCAGTAAAGCCAGCTGCTAACAGTAATGCAGGCTGCACCTCCCCTCATGGGTAGCTTCCCACAACAGCAAAGACSTTCTGAATACATTATTCTTCAAGTCTAGAGAYTACACCTCCCTGTTTCTACTGGGTCACTGCTGTTCTGCATTCCAGCAAATGGATCTGCATTTTGCTGATGCATTGCACTATTCTGGGTGGCTCAGTTTTTGGGTTTTTATAAATATTTTTTTTTTAAATAATTATAATCTAGAAGAAACTCTCATACCAGCAGAATATTGGATTTACCTGGGATGGGCTTAAGAGGATGTGCTGTTTTCTCTGAGGTGCCAAAGGTTTCTGAGGGTACCTTTCATACATCATAAATTTCTGATATTATGTTTTTAATTTTTGCAGAATTCTTCTGAATAGCTTTTATTCTGGAGGGGAAAAAAMCAACACCAAAACCACAACACCAAGAAAACCAAAATGTAAAACAGGAGCTGTTACCTTGTTCTTTTTATGCATCAGGTTGCAAGGATATCGGTACCAAAAGTTGTTGAACTAGGCTTGCTGTCATACTGTTCTGCTGTTCTCAGTAAAGCCTGTCCCCCCAGTTTGCCATATTATTCTACTTCAGATTGCATAAGGCAAGATAACTGGCTCTCTTGAGAATCCTCCTACATACATGCAGCTATATAACAATACTTCCTCAATATAAGACAGTAAATGAGAAAAAGTGAGCAATTCACTCACTTTTCCATATTTCTCAACCTGAGACAGTGCATTTCAGCGATGCAATAGCCTCACTTTGAGGCTATACCATTTTTACAGGTGGAGAGAATCTGTCTGTGTTTAAATTCCAAGCCTGATCCTCCAGTTTTTCTGCAAGCAAAGCCTTTGCTGATTACACCTCAAATTTGGCTGCACAAGAATCAGCACCAGGATGTGAAGAGCAGAAATCTAACACCACATTCGCAAAGTTTTACACAATCATTGGCAGCTTCCATATAAAAATAAAACAAGAATTGAAACATTTAAAAAATATAACTGAGAGAAGCCAGCTACAAGTAAATTATTCATGTCCTAATTAAAACAACATATTTTGCTCTGAACATTATTAGAGATAACTCACTTGTGTTCAAGCTCCATTGCTCTTTTCCCGTATAATAGAACTGTGGACTCAGATTCCAGACTTTAATTTTAATCTCCTGTGAAGAAAATCCAGATTTTAATCTCCTGTGAAGAAAAAAATGCATTCCTTCAGCCATTCTTGATTCTGGCAATAAACGCCTCATATTCCTGTTTGACTGAAGTCAGGATATTCTTGTATGCAGTAATGTACTCTATTATCGGTGAATGTATTTTTGGACACGATATTTATATGGAGAGAATGAACAGAAAAATAACTTTCTGGAAYTTTCTAATAAGCATGAGAGCTTTAAAATAAAATGAATAGACAAAATAATACTCCTTAGAGCAAGCTCCATAGCACTGCTCCAATATAATAAACAACAGCCCCAAAAGCAAGTAACATTGTTCAAGATGATGAAAATATAGAAAAACCTTACATTGTGAAAGACAGCCCCTAAATTTACCTTCAGATTCGATAATCACTAATGTTATTAGAAACTAAGGCAATCAGCATTTATTTTGACAGCTGCAGGAACCATTTCYATGTAATAAAAGATATTTTCTCTAGATGGGCACTAAATGTCCTTAGCACTTACAGGTGTGGAAAACCAAAGGAGCAGGGGCCATGCATTTTAATGTCTTAAAACAGCAGTCCAACTCAAGATTTAAAAGCAGACCCAGTAACCCTTATTCCTATCCATCTCGAAAACTAAGAATGTTTATTTATTCTTGGCATCTCTCATCTCACTCAGTGTCTGAAAAAGTCAGACACAATCAGGCAGGCAGGAGTACTTYAGGAACCTCAGCAATAACCTTTCAGCTGAACTGAAGAGCCGTTAACGCTAATACAGGGCATACGGGGTATATGTCATGGGTCTTTTTAGTTATGTAGATTTTCTCCTGTTTTAGGACAGCTTTTTAATGCTTTATGATTTCAAAACTGCCATAAGGTTAAGAAAAGTGGTTATCAAGCATGAACCCTACTGTAACTTCTGGTAGCATGAATTCATCGTAGTGGCTTCTATTCTACCATGGTGTATACAGTGGCACAAAAAACAGCCGAAAATATACCAATCCTTGATTTCTGYAACTACACTAACCCGTCACAAACAGTCTGCTTACACCTTTTTTCCCCAGAAGACAAAGAAGCAGCAAACCACTTTTTACTTACTAGTTATTCTTCATTGCTCTTTTACCTGAAAAATGTTAACTTTTCAAATGCATTACTGTATATAATGTAACACTCCTCAGATGGTCCTTGCTCAGCACAAACCACTTTCTCGGATTCTGTTAATATATATGTTTGTACATTCTCCAAAAATCTCCTGTCCTTCCCAAGAAGGGCAGGAGGGAAGACAGAATGTTCCTCTGTTCCCATACCATGGTTTGGCATAGCAACCTAGCATCTTTCTTACACAAAGTCTAAACCTCTTTCCTCCTTTGTTCAACAACTGATCAAAACCTAGGAGTTGAAACTGTTAAAATAGCATCAGCTGATAYTCCTGTATTCAAGCAAGTCTTCATTCTGCTTTAACCCTTCCCATATCCAATTCATAAGCATAAAACCATCTAACAAGTAATTTCCAAATTAATGAGACTCTYGGTGCTCCTCTATTCCTAACTTACTTACAGCTTTTCGAATTCTAAAAATATTTGCCCTACAAACCCAGATAAATTTGGCATTGATCTTAGGGAATCTGCAGGTGGCAAGGTGGCTGTAGGACGTTTTTAAACTACCTCCACAGAGGTAGACCGAGGCGAGAACACCGATTTCTGGCATATTCACGCCGCAGCGCAGACCTGTGGAGACAGCTACCTGGAAAACCCGCAACCCCAAACCCAACGGCCACCGCCAGAAGCAGCTACATTGCACGTAACGCCTCCCTGCGAAGCGAAGCCAACCCCGCCCGCGCAGTCCCCGCGCAGCCGCCCTCAGCGCTGAGGCAGGCTGAGGAACCCCCTCCCTCACAGCCGCGCCGCCTGCGCCCCTCGCGGCCGCCGGCGACCGTTAGCGGCTGCAGCTGCGCGCGGCGAGCCGCGGTGCACTGTGGGAGCTGCAGTTCTCCCTCCCCAGCGCGCCCGCTTCCGACTACGACTCCCATGGCGCCCCTCGGGAGGGACTACGGCTCCCAGCAGGCTGCAGTGTGGCTGGCGGCAGTGGGGCRTGCCGGGAGCCGTAGTGCCGCCRCGCCTCCCGCCCCTCCTCCGGCGCGGGTGGAAACCCCGTGCGGGCGGGCGCGACGCTCTTTCGGGGAGCCGCCATTCCGCGAGCAGGTCGCGGGTGAGTCCTCGCTCCGCGGCCGCACGCGTGGCCGCGTTCCCCYCCCTCACCGCCTCTCCCCCGCAGGTGCCGGCCTCGCCATGCAGATCTTCGTGAAGACCCTTACGGGGAAAACCATCACCCTCGAGGTGAGCGGCTGCGGCCCCCTCATCGCGCTGCCCGGCGGGCCAGGGGAGGCGGGAGCGGGGCCCGGGGAGGGTTTGTCCTGCGGAGGCGCGACCCTCGGCCCGGCGCGGAGCAGGCCTCGTCGCATCCCGGCCCCGTGCGGCGGCAGGGCCGCGCCCGGCCTTCTCGGGCTTTCCGTGCTACCCCGTGTCCTGCAGCGCGGCGGTTGCTGGGCCGGGCCGGGCCGGGCCGAGCGGTGCCTTCTGGTGCACCGAAACGTCAGGGTGCACGGAGAAACGCGGGCCCTGCCGCCGCCCGCCGCGCTTGTGCCCGGGCCTGGCCGGAGCTGACTGCCCCGTGGGGGGCCGAAATGGCCAAGAGGGCGGAGGTGGCATGTCTGAAACTCCTCGTGGTTCTTCTGCCGTTCTGGGCAAATGAAAAGGCAAAGTGCGTTTTGACTCCATTGTTTTGTCTCATAATAGGTTGAGCCTTCTGATACTATAGAAAATGTAAAAGCCAAGATCCAGGATAAGGAAGGTAAGTTCAGGATGCACTTTATTATTCTCTTTTCTGTTGGACTGATGTGTATCTTACACAGATGTGATTGTCTGCAGCAACCTATTATTTTATTATAGAACGTCATAGTTCACATTCCTCATTTAACCTTGATTTATGTCACCATCAGGCATTCCTCCTGATCAGCAGCGACTGATTTTTGCTGGTAAGCAGCTAGAAGATGGACGCACGCTGTCTGACTACAATATTCAAAAAGTGAGTAGGAAAGGCTGAATGGAATGTTGCAGTACCAACTAGCTGGCACTATCAGAGCAGACTGACCTTTGCTATTGAGCCTAAGAAATGCTTCAAATGGATTCAACCAAAATYAGTTGATTTAGGGTTGGGTAGTGCTTCTGACTGGGGAAGTGCTGATGCTAGGACTAGAACTGACAGTTGCTGCAGCCCAGTCTACAGTTTCAGGTCAGAAGAAAACATTTCTAACAGCTTTCCCTTCCATCAACTCTGTGGTGAGCTGCTTTAGGGGGCTAATGTTAAAAATCCTGCTCACTTCTGCCAGATTAACCTGGCAGTGAGGCCAGTGAGTGCCACTAGAAAGGAGGAGCAACAAATAGCTGTCAGTTTGGCTTAGTTATATCATGAAACTATTCTGCAATTGCAGTTAGAAGTGAGGAATATAGTCACAACAGATTTTACAGTAGTTGAACCTTCTGGGGCTTGGGCTGCAGCAGCCTACTGTTCTCTGGAGCCTGTTCATTTGCAGACTTAATAGTGAATAACCCTTTTCGATTAATCCTTGTGCTTGAGATCTACTTTCTGTAGATAAAAGAAAAAGCCTGCTTAAATGCTACTCTTGTCTTGAGAAAGCATTTTGAGTCTGTTTCATGGGCTTTACATATAGGAATCAACTCTTCACCTTGTGCTGAGACTTCGTGGTGGTGCCAAGAAAAGAAAGAAGAAGTCTTACACTACTCCCAAGAAGAACAAGCATAAGAGAAAGAAGGTTAAGCTTGCGGTGCTTAAGTACTACAAGGTATGTAGAACTAACTCTAGGAGAAACTTGATGAAAACTTAACTCTCACCAGGAAGGACACGAAGTCTGTAACTAGCCTGCATGTAGCCTGGCGTATTTCAAGTCCTTCTATTTGCAAATATACCACCTGTTAAACAGAAGAGAAACTGACTGTTGCAATTGGGCACTTCTGAACTTTGCTTCAAGAATGTTCATGTAGTAACTATCATAAAAACTACTTTGCCAAAGAAAAATACTCAAAATTATCATTGGTGCTAAAAGGTGGCAAGTATATATGAGGTGTTGCCTCTTTGCCCTTCCCAGGTGGATGAGAACGGCAAGATCAGTCGTCTGCGCCGGGAGTGCCCCTCTGAGGAGTGTGGAGCTGGAGTCTTCATGGCTAGTCACTTTGACAGACACTATTGTGGCAAGTGCTGTCTGACATACTGCTTCAATAAACCAGAAGACAAGTAAATGTATTAGACAATAAAAATCTGAAGTTCTGTACGGTTTAAGGATTTATTTCTGCTTCCTATGGCATTGTGTTTCTTCTCTGCTGGTAAGCGAGAAAAAATCTGTGAAACTTTGGATGCTGACTGCCAACTGGGATGTAACCCTTTGACTCTAGAACTGAAGCAGCAACTTGGTTAGTTAAGTCTCCTTCAAAGGAGATAATGGGTAGCAATGGCAGAGAAAAAAGAATGCCAACACGCTAGCTAACCTTAGAAGTGGTCTCTTTAAACATGAGAGGAGGAGACAGTACAGTAGTTCTAATCCAGGAAAACAGGAGATCAAGAGGTCCAAAGTCATGTCTGCAAGTGGGTCAATGCCAGAGCAAAGGGTAGTAGAGTCCTGTTAAAAAAATGCAGACTACATACTGAAAAATTGTACAGCAGCACTGAGGGGGAGAAAGAAGATGGCTCAGCTATTTTGATAGTCATCAGAAATATTTATACTGTGATGTTTTTAGACACCTGAAGTGCTTGCAATTAATTGTTGTAGTTTATCCCACAGCATAAGCTGGTTGCTTGACAAGATTTAAAAGCGGAACATTGTTATATAAACATCAGATACAAGGAAGCTCACATGCACCTCTGAAAGTTCATTTAATGTTAGAAGTTGAAGGCCAGCCAGGAGTAACATGTCCTTTAGTGTTGGTATATTCAAATGTTTTTTAAAATCCTGGATCCCAGGAAGTTGTCTGTTGAACTTCTTTTTCTTCATAACAGATAATTTCATCTCCAATATTGAATTCTATATACTTGTCCAAACTCAGTCCACAATCCGTACCTGTTTTTATTACCTGGACATCATCTTTATGATGCTTCAGTGATGATAAAGATCCTACAAAGAGAAAGTGCATTAAAGAAAGAGAGCCCATTAACAGAGCATAGAAGTGTTTTGGTTTGCCCTTCTTACAGAATTAATGTTTCACCTTGTAGCTACAAAATGAAAGCAAGAAAACATGCGGATTGTGCGCACTTGCAGCTAATCAAAGTCGGACATCAGTCCTTTTCAGCAGGTAAATCCTGTGATGCTACTGCTTTCCTACCAGAGTTGGTGGTTAGAAAAAGGTCTGGATAACAGACCTTTACAGTGACATTTTGCAGCTTTTCTCTAGTTGGAGCAACTCCATCCTAAATAGCATATGGGATTGCCCTATGATCAGATGCGCACATTTTGCACTAACTTCACAGGGAACTAGCAGCATCTAAGACTGAATGCAAATACATGTTTTATGGCAATTACACTTACCTCTCCAAATAACATCCCCATTTCGAATTAACTTAAATTTCATTTTTTTGTCTAGCAGCCCCTTCTGTACTCTGCATCCAGCTACTGGAATTTTGTTTTTTCCTACTGTTACAGAGAAGATGTTGAGAACAGAAGCTTCCCCTAAAAGAAAATAGAGTTGTATGAAGTACATGAGTGACAAACTGGCAATAAGTAGAAGCAAGCTACACTCTTCCACTTACCAAGCTTTGTAACAAAACAGAAAAGCAGCTACAGAGGAATATAAAATATTTGATACAATAGGAACACTTTATTGGAGAATAAACTTTAGGCCACATTGTGAAGCAAAATTCAACAGTCAATGAAAACTCACCTATTGTATTCTCTAACACAGATGGGGGTAGTCTGCTATTTAGCTCATCTTTCAAGTCTTCAATAAGTTTGTAGATGATATTGTGAAGTTTAATTTTTATTCCCTTTTTAGCAGCCATCTGTTTAATACTTTCATTGGCTTTCACACTGAATCCAAATACAACACCTGATAAATAAAACAATTGGTAAGTGATGAGTAAAAGAGATCACTCTAAACAGTAAGTGAAAGCGTCTGCTGTGTCTATTCTGTAATGCTGAACTTGCAGCACAGGTTATAATTAGCGGTCAGCAAAACGAGAAACAGCATTTTACCACTGCTTCCCTGTTAAGGAGGGACCATTTACTTCTCCCACTACTGCACATCAACTGCTACTAACCTTGTATCAAAACAAATGGCTCAAAAAAGCCCTCACAGAAAGCTCCCTGATGATAGAACTGGAGGTACCAAAGCAGAAACATGCTTACACACAGCCCACCAGAGCTTACGCAAAGGGACAAGGACCTCTCATTTCTGGGCTGGAAAACCAGCTTGGTTGTCCAAATTAAGCTGGAAGTGAACTCTAAATCATTCTCATCCAACTGTGGACTATGGCAGGTCCAGTGACCCCACACCCTCTACAGCAGGTGAGAATTACGGGGTACGAACAGGAACAACTACTGACAGAGTCTTTCCAACTACCACCCTGAGCAAAAAGAAATTCTTTYGTAACCTACTTTTCTAGCTTTCCCCTGTTTGAGCATCATAAGGCAACCTGAGTGAAGAGTCAGAGTTTAACCTTAACAATTCAACAACTGGCAACAGCTTGTCAGGAGTCCTTTCATTTTCATGAGACTTGTAGCCTTCCCCGCCTGCATTACTGTTTGATGTTAAAAGAAACATTTTTAAGATACCTATAAGTTTACCTTATTATGCTGCTAATTATTCTTGAGAAACCAAAACCAGAATGAGACCTACCCATTTCAATAAAGTTTGTACTAATTGTAAATTATTTTTAAACACACACTCACCATTAAATGCTTCAGCAAGACTTACATCAGTTTCACTGATATCTCCCATTCCAAAATGAATGATATCCAATTTACATTCATCGTCAGCATCATAGCTGTCCAAAATGTTCAGAATAGCTTCAACAGATCCATCCACATCACCTGTGTGCAAAAACGGTAGTACTGCTGACTTTGTATACGTCAAAGAAACACTGAACTAAGGGACTGACTCCACACTATGCAACGTAAAGTCTTTTGACGTCTATCATTCTTACTATATTTTCAGCGGTATGTTAACGCACATGTAACAAGTCTATTAATTCCAAAACTGAACTGAATAAATACAATAGGACCAGAGGTGCCACATCTGCTGTCATTTTCAGGTCAAGTTTGCAGTTTTTCAGTCACTACTGTCACTGCTTATATATCACTAAATGTGAGGTCAAACCAAATTCCTCCTGTCCCACTTTAACTAATACATAATTGTTCTTGTCCTCCATTTTGCTGATGCAGTACTGCTGCTCATACAGCTTGTATTTTTTTTTTAACACATTTTTTAAATTTACATATATATATAGGTACTTGTATGGGTTTTAYTCAGGAATTATTGGATAAAGCAGTTGGGCTCAAATTCTCCTGTTGCTCTGGTCTTGCTGGAAGCACATCCTTCTGACCACTGCATGTTTTCTGATTGCCCTCCCCTTACTGAGAGAAGTTCAATAATCTGTTCAGTTTTAAACTGATCAAATTTCTGGTAACAGAAATTTTGTTAATAATTTAGAGCTATGCTTCAGACTGCGCATTTGAGAAGCACAAAAACAATGGAGCAGTAAACAGGACAGCACCTTTAACAATTACCGATAGCACGTTTTTGTCCATCTCTGTTCTCTCTTTAGGCTTTAAAAACATTAGATGCTTATTGGCCTTGTACAGCACCGCCTTCCTCTGTCTCCAGGTCAGATGGGCTAGCTTCTCTTGCTTCTTCTCATATTCCATCCTGTGTTCCTTTTGCTTTGCTTCAATAACTTCCACGTCCCTTTTCATCCTCTCCTGTTGTTCAACATAGGTTCTCCAAGCCACAACTTCATGCGCCCTTTGCTGGGCAGGAAGAGACAGAGATATTACCTTTCAAAGCACTGCATCAGAAAACTCTACACTGATGCAGTTTCATCCTTTTGCATCTTCTCTACAGGCTCACTCATTTTCTTTCACATTTAACAACAGATTTTGCTGCAAGGATGGCAGAGAATGAGTACAATAGCTTCCCCTCCCTGGGCTACAACATCATGACTCAAGGCCTATTTTTATGGCATCTCTGCATTGCAGAAGAGAATTACTGTTCATTCTTTCATGTGGTACTTGTCCAGCTCTCACAACACCTATTTCAAACTATACTTTATGCATATTCTTTTGTCAGAAACCAGTTCTCTCATTCTAAAATTAAAACACTGATACCATTAAGTACTGGACTGTTCCCCAGGTAGGGTGACAGTGTGATCAAATAAAAGAGAAAAGTCTTCTGTGCCTTTAGAAACGGAACACATTAGAACATATCCCAGATTACCCCAGCAGAAGCCATTCAGGACTGCGGTCATTGCAAACAAAGCATGGAGGATGGCAGGATAACCATGAGAAGCAAAAGCATGAACCAAAGGTGACTCATCTTTAATTCCAGAGGCAGCCTGCTTTCTTCATGTGATTGTAAAGCAGGTTAATCTGGATGCATGGAGATAAGGAGAGGACAGTCCAGCAGGGGAGAGGTGGCGGCAATGGAAAATAGAAGAGGCAATATGCAAATCCTCATTCCTCTTACAGAACACCTAGCTCAGGTCTCTTAATACCCATGCTCAGCCTTCGTCTTTCATCAGACTATCCGGGTTATTTAGAATGAAAGCTATCACATTTTTTACTCAACTCCTTCCCATCCACCTTACTGCAGTATAAGTTTTCCATTAAACAGTTCTTTCTGTACCTCAGATTCTACTTCAAGGATTTCATCTCCTGCCGAAGGGACTTCCTTCCAGCCCATGATTTCCACTGGGATGCCTGGAGAGGCTGCATCTACAGCTTTGCCATTCTCGTCAAACATGAAACGCACTTTTGCCCAGGTCTTCCCTGCAACCAGAACACAGCCTTTTCTCAGAGTTCCTCTTTGGATAATGGCTGTGGTAACTGGACTAGGGAAGAGCAGAGGAGAAAAATAACAGACAAAATTAAGGTGACGCTTCTCCCTGTTTTCACAGTTAGTGTAGATAAGCAAACGCAAAACAGAACGTACTTGTGATCGATCACAGGCAGAATATTCCTGTGACACATTTTATGAGCACGCTAATAAAATTTTAAAGTGACTTGCAAAAAGCCCAAAACCTGTAATGTACTCTTCTGATTTCTGCAGAACAATACAAAATTTGGCATTTGTGAAATCAGCAACAGACTGATTTTACATATTAAGTGACCCCCCCACCAAAAAAAAAAAAAACCCACAAACAAACCCCAACAASTTTCTAGAACTCAGTTCATTTTTAAAGAAGGTAGAACATGCCTTGTTTACAGAGAACCTGCAAAAGCACTACRACATTTAAAAGAGTAAAATATCATGTTACACACAATTCGCCAAAAATTGTATGTATTATATCATGACTACTAATGTCATCATTCCTACTTTTAAACAACATTTAAAAAAAATATATCTGTTCTAGCATTTTAAACTATTTCCTGTGCTTACATGATTTCATTTCAGTCATATGATGAATTTTGCCCTATCAGTTTATCACTTCTTTTTCTGGTTCTCATGCTGTAGAATAACATTTCAATGCTTTAGTTACAAACACTGCAAAGAAAGTTAGTTTTGTCTAACAACAACAAGTTCAATGTTAAACATAAATACTGAGGTACAAACCACCTGGACAGTATCTCTGCATTGTTACAAACTGCTTCATCAAAGTTGTAAAGGCAGCAGATGGCTTACCCTTTCCCTTTGTCTTTGCGAGACTCAATTACGGTCCCTTCTACCAGACCTGTGGAATCCGCCTTCAGTTCTAACATCTCTGCTAACGCAACAGTTGCTTCTGCTAAAACCATGAGGTTTTCACCCTGTATAAAACCACACACAAAAAAAATATCAAGAATAAAGGGAGTGCCAAGTGCCCAATTAAAGTAAGATCAAAAGTTGAAATCTTAGTGCCAAATTCCCCCATTTGATTCAGAACTTCTCACAATGCGATACAGTCCAACAGCACAGATCCCTTTGCCTTCAAGACAAGATGGCACTAAAGTGATGAACTGTTAAGACCGCTGTACTGCTGTCCAGAAGGCATGGAACATTAGGAAGGACAGTTTCCTTGCTTCTCTGTTCATAGCATCCAGGTTACAAATGCAGAAAAAAACCTTGCAATATTCTGCTACAAGTGTATTAAGAATGCAAATTAAAAAAAAAMCAACCACATCACCACTACCCCAAAAAAACAACCAACCAAACACCTAAACAGCCAAATTGAAACTTGATGACATCTACCACACAGTCAAGACTCCAGGACAAAGAGACAAAACTGTTGGTCTGTTTTCTTTTTTTTTTTCCTCCTTTGTTCTAATTACATTTTATTTTTGAGAACAGATACGATGAGTTAGCTGTCAATTAGCAGATCCAGATCTACAGGAATTAGGACAACAATGTGTGCTACAGAGGTTAATGGAGAAGCCATTTTTATGTATTCCTATTTTTAAGTGCAAGGGCATGACTCAAAAGGTCTTGAACTTGCCTGAAATTTTAGAAGATGACTCGGGATGCGTTTAGAAAGAAAGCAATAAGCCTAAGATACTGCTGCATCAGTTTGGACGAAGCTGCTTTGGCCACCACAAAACTAAAAGTAAGTACTAAAGTTCAGATTTCAGTTTGGTTTTTAGCCATCAGTTGTGTGCAAGGATAAGATGATAAATCTTGTAAGACCACTACAAAACTATGTTCCTGTGATTAAGCATGTGTTACGAAAATATTTATTTACCCTCGTTTGAATTTCTCCCTTCATACATAGCAGTATCACCAACCTTGATTTTGCACTCCACTAAACTTCCAGAAGAAAAATGAGATATTATGGCTCACTGAAGATCTGAGCCTCAGAATATGGTAGGAGTATGTTTCAAATAATTCTGGTGAGAGCCAGCAGCACTTAGCTCATGGTAAGGTGTCAACCACCAGGAAGATAAACACTTATTTTCCGGCTGCCAAATAAAAATGCAGCTGTATTCACATATTAGACACCCATGAACACCATCATTTTTTCTACCAAAACTTTACCTTGAGTGCAGAAATATTTACAGCTTGAACATCACCTCCAAACTCTTCACAGACCACATCATGAGCCAGCAATTCCTTCTTTACTCTTTCAGGATCAGCTTCAGGTTTATCACATTTATTAATGGCAAGGATAAGAGGAACTAAAAAGAGAACAAACTCATTACCAACCTAACCAAAACTTGCTGCTACTAGCACAACTGCAATAAAAGGTTAGAGCAGGTTATGACCACTTAGAACAAATCATCTCACTTGGTGCCTATTCCCTGAGCAGCCATTGATATCCCAGCTATCATGAGTAAGCTGGAGGAGCTATCCTAGTAGGGAAGGGAAAAATCCAACAATAAACCCCCMCACACACACCCCCTATAAGCGCTTTTCTCACAAACCTGCAAGTCCTGCAAAAATATTAGTATTTTAATATCTTTATGTATTACTGCAACATTCGGTATATTTTCAAACACTTTCCTAGGGGAGAAGGAACAGGACTATGACAGTTACTTCCCAAGTTCTGTGGATTCCAATTCAAGGAGTTTCTTTTGAGAGGTGAATAAACATTTGCAAAGCACTCATTACTTGAGCTGCATAGTAACGCACGTCTTGTATATTAACTTTGTGTACTGGGCTTGCCACTCACTTCAAAATGTAGTATTAACAAGTTAAACACCATACCTCCTGCATTTTTAGCATGCTGAATGGATTCTACAGTTTGTTGCATCACTCCATCTTCTGCCGCTACAACCAGTATGACAATGTCAGTAACATGGGTACCTCTTGCTCGCATGGCTGAAAAAGCTGCATGTCCAGGAGTATCAAGAAAAGTTATCTTTTCCCCAGAAGGCAAATGCACTGTGAACAAATTTATACGGTACATTTTAAAATCAGCATTTCACATAGCTTTATTTGACCTATTGCAAATCAAGCACCACTCCTTTGAGAACTTTTTTAATAATAATGACATGTTTTAGGCAGACAGGTAAGTGTTGGCATGGAGGTGAAAGGTGCTTTTAATTCCTCAGGAAAGAAAAAGTGTCCTGGGATCTTTCATAATCCCAAAGAGTCTAAATATAATTTCAACTGCGCAGACAATCCACTTCAAAGTTCACCCACATATTTATGACAGTTATCACAAGTTATGATTTCTTTTTTCACTGCTTACATATAAACTCTTTATGTTGCAACATTTTTCCCCAATGAACTGGCAGCAAGTCAGCCCATTATACAAGACGAGGGTAACCTGTTTTATACACATGCACATACACTGAAATCATACCAAGAAAAGCACCAATGTGTTGTGTAATGCCTCCTGCTTCCATTGATGCCACTTGAGTTTTTCGTAGACTGTCAAGTAAGGTTGTTTTCCCATGATCAACGTGGCCCAATATAGTAACAACCGGGGGCCGTGGGGTTAGTACTGCTGGGTCTGCAGGAGGCCTACAATTAAAGCAAAAATGTGTTTTGTAAATACCGAAAAAGTTCACTGAGTGACACGCATGCCCACTATGGCTAACGAAGAGCCATTTACCAGAACTCAGTGATGAACAGGTGAGCCTAGCTTCTCCTCACTGCGATCACAAATCCTAGCTACACCACACAATTAGCTCTCTTAGTTACTCAGTCTTACTGCTGCATCAATTAATACAGCAATTGAGTGTATCAAAGAAGAATTGGCTTTTCTTCAGAAAACGGCATAGAAAAAGCTCACCTGAAACAAATCAAATCTGAGTATCAGTTTTATGGCCAAAGAAATCAAAATAGTAAACTTTACCTTTTAAATATTACCAGATTGTGACTATATCAGGTATTATCAACATCCATCAGAACAAAGAAAATACAGTATATGAAAAACACTTGCAGAAACAAATAGGATAAAAAGAGCCAAAAAGAACAGTTCACAACTTACCTTTTCACAGCATCTGTGTTTTCTCTTTCTTTTTCCTCTTTCAGTTTTGCTGATTTATACTTCATTCCTGATTTTTTAACAATTAGCTTGATATGGTCTTCATATAAGATGGAATCTGGTTCTAGTGAATCAAGGTCAATGTCTGTGTATAGCAGCGCTTCATAAATATGATCTGTAGAAAAGATAAAGACATTTAACAATTACATCCACAGAAATGTGGGACAAAAAACCCGCCACTTGATACAGTTTAAGACTTTTTCATTAGTAGTTTATATCATGCTAGTAAGTTTCATTCACAAAGCATTTTTCCTTCAGTTAGATTTATCTAAAAGTTCCTGTTACTCTACAGACTTGCAGAGAAGAACTTGATTCGGAAAGATTTACTGAAAATCACTGCCTCATTAGATTCTACTATCATATTTTTCACTCAGATTTTCATTGCTTACTTTTCCATTAACCCCTAAAAAGAAAACAACTGAACCTCATCTAAACTAAATAGCAAAGAAGTGATTCAAGGAGGAAGGAAATTTGATAAATCTGTTCATATGCCACTTTCTTTGGTAGTAGAAATACAGAACACACTGCAGTAGTCAAAAATTGTTACATGCTAACCTAAGTACCATTACAAATCTATCTCAGAAATGTACAGCAACACATGACAGACTTTTCTGCTTCTCTCCTCATTGCTGAGAGGGACATTTACCAGAAAAAGTACCCAGCTGGATAAAAAGAGATTGGAGATTGGTATTACACAGGTATGGAATTATTTCAAATGTCAATAGTCAAAACATGCTAATAAACCCCCTAAAACATCACCGAAAACGGGTCAAGCCGAGCCACTATACAACCAGGAATGGTTCATGGGATCAAAACAAGAAGCCTGCTTCTGTAACCCACTTGTTAGGGCAGTCACCTACAGAAGGGAGTGTTTCCAGACAAGTCCTGCCTGCTCCCAGTTCATCAAATGACTGTTTAATGAAATACACATTGCTCCTGAATCCAAAATTCCTGCTCCCAGGGCTGGATTACGGGCTGAAGCTCTTTCACGCCTTCTCTCTTTAGCCATGAATTCTTTACTTACAGGGGTCCAGCTTCAACAAAACAGGGCACAATGTTCTTCGTTCCAGAGTAATTCAGCACTTAGGAAACACAGTCATGAAGAGCAGCCTACACAGATCTGAARCTTTTCTGCTGGAGACAGAAGAGAATCCTGGCTTCTTCACATTAAAGTGTCTTGCCTAGTAATTTGGATGGCCCAACTTTTTTTCTCTTTAGTCTGCCATTGTGTCTACCAACATTTTCTTTGGTATGGGTACAATCTACTTTGCTAAGGGAGGGATTAGCAACCACTAACTAATGCCATCATAGACATCTTTGCCTTTACCACTCATGAAAGCAGCACCATAGATTTTAACTATGCTGTGTTTCATTCGATCTCAAATAACAGAGCAGGCTCTCACCTACGTCTTTACCCATAGCTCGTGCAAGTTCCTCAATAGTCATCTTCTGCCTTATCTCCACTTCACCTTTTGTCAGTGGTATCTTCTTTTTCTTCTTTTTTGTCTCCTACATGGAATTAGATACGTATATAGGAACACATAGCTGGCATAAACTAAGTAATAAAAACAGTATTAAAAAGACAATGGTCTCAAGCCATATGATGTAAACACATYTTTTTTATCACAATACTAATGAATTACAGTAAGTGAATGACTTAACACATCATACTGAATATTTAAAATGTATAGCATACTACACTTAATCTTTTTCATTTTTAATTTTTCAAAACAAGGAAAAAAATTTCAACAAAGTAATTTTCATTTTTGTTTGTAATAATTTCCTCCTGCCTCTGCAAGATTCATGATGCTGCTGGTATAAGCACTTTAAGTCAATATTTGAGAGGGAATCACAATACAGTCACACATTAAGTACATTTTGTCTTATAAATGTATAATAGCTTCTCTATATTCATCAATAAAGCTCTTTTTTTTTTTGTAATTAAAATGCTCAAACTGAGCTCTTGTACTTCGAAATTTCACACAAAAMCAGAGATTATTGGATTTTCTTAATTACCTCCTTTGTAGCTAGATGCCTGCATTGCGATAAGGCACTACTGATTAATTTGTCTTTTTGCCAGAACTGCGGATACAGAAGAACGGACCACGCGGGATGTGCAGATGACTGCACAGGCTTCCATTGTGCTCTGTAAACTTTACTGTAGGAGAGASTACACAGCTGCCGGCAAGCACCACGTAGCTGGACCAGATTTTCAAACTTTAGTATCAACCCTCGATTCATTTCCTCACTGAAAATACAAAGGACACACTGAAATCAGTCTCAAGCTGAAAGATACTCTTTCCTATGATAACACGGACAGGAACACAAGGCACAAATGTGATGTTTCAAAACAGGCTTTTTAATGCTGAAAAAGTTGAACTATTTAGTAACTGTTCCAGTTTTTCAGTTCCCTTAGGTGCTTCACCTTTCTCCACTATCCCACTGCAGACACACAGATCTACTAATATCACCACAGCTTACAAATCTTTCACCTATCTCCACTGATCTTTAATATAAACAACTAAAATCCCCATTTCAGGTTGATGSTACCTAGGAAAAAAGGGACATCTGCACTCCTTGTGCTATACTGGTAGAGTTATCCAGGTGCAACCCACCTCTCTAAGCCAGTAAAATAAATTTGCAAAATGCCGCTTACATGAGCATATACCACCACTAAAAGACTGTAGCACTGTAGTAATACCAGTGCTGTCACATGGACGGAGACATCCTTTGAGACTAAGCTGTGGCTTAGCACTTAAGCTTTCCAAGACGCTTCTGTCAGATCATCCCACATCTTGTTTTAACCATCTTAACTTTAGTTTGAGTCATTTTGCTAACTATCCTGTACAACAGTCTCCTATTCRAACTTCTCTTCTTGTTCAGAGTTGCCTATTTTGTCCTTCTGCTCAGTGATGCCAYGCTCTATACTTTCTAGGTCTTCTTTCAAAGGCTTTGTACCATCTTCAACGCAGCTCCAAATGAGTGAAATGCTATCAGTTCCTCTCAGAAAGACTGCGGTCTCTTTAAAAACTCTCTTGTACCCGGATACCTGCCGTCAGTGAGCAGATGACAAACTAACCAACCAAAAACAACTACTTCCCTCTCCCCCCCCACCTCCCCCCCCCAAGAGAACTCTAAAGGGGCAGACTCGGTAATACCGAGAAACCCCCAAGAGCTGCCACAAGACGCTGCATACACCGAAAACTAACATAAGGTCAAGGGGAGACTGGGTGAGCTCACAGAGAAATCCATGCGAGGCTGCTAACTGCAAAGAAACCACTCCTGGCTCTCGGGGCCCTTGGGTCACCAGTGACCGGGACAGGCGCACCCCTCTACCTCGTATTGCTCTTGTGCTCATCGGTTTGGCTAGCACTGCAGAGAAGCCATCAGGCTACACAGGCCTTTCGTGTAACAAACCGTGTTCACCCCCGCGGGGCACGAAGACGAACAAGCTACCTCAGAAACAGCCTCACCCTGCTGCGAGCGGAACTACACCGCAACGACCGCCAATCTCCCGAGACCTGCCAGCTGCAGCCTTTCCCGCGGCCGCAGCCCCCCATATCCTTCCCCCACTGTCCCCCGCCCCGAGACAGCGCTGGCCGCAGAAGGCCGGCCCGGCCCCCCGCCCTGACAGGCCTTCTGAGGGAGCCCAACGGCCGCCCGCGCGCCACCAACGCCCGCGCCCCCTCCCCACTTCTCCCTCCGTGCCTGACGCCGGAAGAGACTCTCACTGCGCAGGCGCCGAGTGGCGCGAGGGCACTGCGCCGGCGCAATGGCGGCCGCCGCCGGCGCGCGCCCCAACGGCCGGCTCCTTGGGCGGGGGCGGAGCCTCCCCTCACAGGACGGAGGTGCCGGGCGGCGCTGCTGGTGTCGCCCGCGGCTTTTTGTGAGCTGTCTTACCTTCACCCTAAGGTTTTGGATTTTTTTTTAAATGTATGTATATACACACACACTTAAACTTAGGGTTTTACTGCCTACCAGGAGATAGTAGGTTTTCTTTACAATGTCCTCCCACCGACCTCCGATCTAAAGCTTCAACATGGCTGATTTCTTTTAAGTTCTCTCTAATTTGGCATCCCTGAAATAATATCACTTAGTAGACTAGGAAAAAAAAAAGAGGAAGCTTTGTAAGTGTTTTTTGAAAAATCCTTAATGTTCCTTCATTAATGCTGTTTGTAAAACCCAGAGATAATCCCAAGTGACRTCCTGTGACATCCTATGACATCCTTCAGCCTTGGGGTCCGCTTGGGACAGCACTGCTTCTATAGCAATCTCCATCAGGCAGCTGCAAATTGTGTGTTACGAGTAATAACCGTAATTTCCTCTACGTATGTTGGAGTTGTGTATTTTACACGCTTTGCCCATAATGCAGGATTTGCAGTAGTTCACGCAGGTGGGTCTCTGCACGCTTGCAATAGGYGGTAGCTACATGTTTTGCTGCCCTCAGTATCTCGCTACTGCAAGTATTTGCTTGTTTATGATGCCGAGTATTGAAAAAAAAAAAMCACATGTCCTGTATTTCAAAAGCACTATCTGCTGATGAATGCGCCAGGTACTAACTGATAGTTAAAACACACAGGGCACTCGAGGGTTTCTCCAAAGGTGAAAAGGGAGAAAAAAATCTCAAAAATAAACCATAGTAAAAAAGCTTACCTATTAAAGGGCATTAAACACAGTCTGTGTTCCTGCACAGGGAGACAAATCAGGCAGAAATATGGCGCAAGCACAGGGACACCACGGAGCTGCCAGCCCGTGTGCTGAGGGACATGCGTGCCGAGGGCCATGCGTCCTTCACGCGATGGGGCTGGCTGGTGAGTCTGAGATTGACCTGAAAAACACTCTATTTGAAAGATAAATTTAGCATGCAAACCAGTCACCAGGGTTTACTGCAAATCTGCTCTTTGAGTTGATCTTCCGTTGGATGCTGCCTGCAAATCTTTCTATGCACTGCTGTAAGGCTCTGGGAATTAGCGTGGGATCGTATTTTATCCACATCTCCTAACCACAGATTCATACTGTTTTAATTTAAAGCTTTATTATAGGTTGCCTGTTTTTCTGAAGGGCAAACTGAAAACAATTTCTGATGTCATAGGTCAGGACAATGGTGTGGGTTGTAGAAATATTTTCCACTTAACTATGTGGCTGTTAATGCTCGGCTTTGTCCCATAGTCGCAATTATTATTACTGGTTGCCTTTAAAAAAAACCATTTGATTAGGCAGTTCTCATTTGTAGTGTGCATAATTAACTAAATAGTTTACCTTATTTTGATTTTTCTGGCTTTAATTTTCTCTTAACTTCCTTATTTAGCGGCAACATTTTCAGCAAAACTACCTAGGCAACAAACTAGCATGTGAAATTACAGTAAGCACATATACAAAGAATTTAATTGGTAGATATTTGAGACGAATACCTGTTTTGAAGCCAGTATTTGAACCAAATACAGTTCACACTGGATGTGAAAACCTGGTGCATGTCAAAGCAATGTATTGGTTTAATGTCACTATTTGACAAGGGAGAGAGAAACTGTTTTAAGAAACGCGAAATATATTTATTTCGGTTTTTTTCGAATATTCGCGTTACCATCCTGTAATAACACCGCGCCGGCAACCACCTCCGAACCGGCCGTGAGCAGGGCAGCCGCCATTTTAAGGCCCCGGCAGCCCGCGCTCGGCAGGGCGCTGCCCGACGGAAGGGGCGGGGGCGGGGGCGGTGCTGCCCGCCTCTCCGCCCGGCCCCGGTCCCCCCCCTCCCCCCCGCGCGGGACGGCGATGGCGGCGGAGCTGCGGGAGGCGCTGGCGCAGCGGCTGCGGGACTTGGGCATCGCCACGGTTACCGCCGAGCACCCCCAGGTAGGGGCCGCTGAGCAAGACGGCAGCGCTGAGTCGTTCCCCCTCCACGTTTCTGTCCCCCACACCCGCTTTTCCTCCTCCAGTTCCCCGGCAGTTTCGGGAGCTATGGCCCATCCGCTTCTTCACCGTGAAGTCGACGGCATCCAAGATGCTTTCCAGACTTTTTCTCATTCCCAGTTAAAAGTGCATGCACCACGTCATTCCAGTCTCTCTGTGGTGCAGCCGCAAAAAGGAGTGCTGTCGGGGCTGCCTTTTTGCATTTTTGAAGTGTGATATTTTTGCTGTATACGTGAGACAGAAATGATTCGGAAAGTGCAGGAGCAGTATGTCACATTTTATTTGTGTTCTTTTAAAATTTCTTCATAAAAGGGTACATTTTTTAGGCTGAGCATAACATTATTTTCTAAGTATTTAACACAAGATACCTGCCAGTACACAACTGAAAGTCTAGTGGGATATAGAGCCTCACACTACACTGATATTTTCCAGGTGTTCACCATTGAAGAAATGATGCCCCATGTCCAACACATGAAAGGAGGTCACAGTAAAAACCTTTTTCTTAAAGACAAGAAGAAGAAAGGGTTCTGGCTGGTGACTCTTCTGCACAACAGGCAAATCAATTTAAATGATCTTGCTAAGAAACTGGGAGTGGGAAGCGGAAACCTACGATTTGCTGATGAAAATGCCATGCTGGAAAAGCTAAAAGTGGGCCAGGGCTGTGCGACACCACTAGCCCTCTTCTGCGACCAGGGAGATGTGAGGTTTGTGCTGGATGCTGGCTTTCTGGAAGGTGGCCACGAAAAGGTGTATTTTCATCCAATGACAAATTCTGCAACCATGGGCTTAAGCCCCGACGACTTTTTGAAGTTTGTGAGATCAACAGACCACGATCCCATCATCATACATTTTGATGAAGATGTTAAGTAGATGAAGTTCACTTTTCTATTACTAGGCATAGATTTTGTAGAGCAAAACTAGTGAAAKTCTCATTACAAATAAAATTTGAGAAAACAGGCTTACTACTCCTTTATTTTTTCAATTGTGTAAGTTTATATTGTATAATCTGGTGAGAAAAAATACTGTCTTTGGGTTATTAGAAGTTTAACAGAATATTCTTAAAAAGACAAGACATGTTTGCAGTCTACCACAAAGTAACCAGTAAGCAGAGGTGTTATTTAAATAATGTTATACTGTTTATTAATAAAATGGATAAAACTGGAAATTTCTGTGTGTGGTACTGGCCTTGAAGGTTTAAACTTGAAACAACATCATTAGGAAATAACAAATTAACTTAAAAGTTATAAAATATTTGTCTACACACACAGGACAGAGATGTCTAAATTGTGTACCTGTACCCATTTATCCCCTACTACACATTGCTTTCTTTTTATTATTTTTACCTAGAGAAAAACAACTTAGCTACACTACAGAAAACGCATTTGATTGTCTACGTTTTTAGTTGCATTTTCACTTTCACAGTATCCTCCCCTTGGGAAAATATTTCCTGGTARTTGCCCTGTGAAGACAGATGCGTGCCTCTCCCATGGCAGAACACGCAGAGCCATCGGACAGCAGGCAGGGTGCGAGCCCCGGTACCGGCCTCTCTCCAGGCAGAAGTGTGCCAAGGAATAACGTTACTGCGGGTTGCTTACAAGGTGTAGTATGTCCTAGTGAYTCCTGGGAGGAAAGTTAATACAACCCCAACCTGCATGAACTTTTGTGCACTATTTCTACATATTTACAAACCCATGGAGGACGTGCACCTTCTCTGCTCTGTGCCTTACCCGGCACCCACAGGAATGGAAAGAATGGTACAGGTAGCTGTACTGGAGCTTCTCCCCGCAGGAGAAGGGGACTGCACGTACCAACATCCATGTGTTCAAGAGGTTGAGGGGAGGGTGATTTGGCTTTCAATAGATGATACATATTTAGTATAGAAAAGTATCTACTATCACAAGAACAAGACCAGTACATTCTCAATATTAAATTTCTAACCTAATTCTTTCTCCGCCTCTCTCCTGCCTAAATGAATAAAACCCCCTTCAAGCAGATTTTGTGTTGAAGAGAGAAGCAGCAGAAACTCCATGAAGTCCAGTAAACACACTGTGGCAACAAACACCCACACAAAACCCAAAGACAGGGGAGTAGTGAAAGTGAGGGACAAAATCTGAAGGCAATGGGGAAAAGGGCTTTTGAACACAGCCTAATGAAAATGTCATGTACAAACTACGCCTAGAGGCAAGCAATAGTGTCAACACAAGTTGAAGAAGAATGGAAATAAATGGAGAAGGATGAAGAAAAAACACACAAAAGGACTTGCGATCTTGGATGACTATWTGCTACTGCATCGCGCTAAAGGATGCAATACAAACAGTGAAAAAGGGAAACAYTTCAAAGAAACAAGGCAAAAATCAGCCAAGTTGACTCAGTTTCACTCTAGATGGCCAAGACAATTCTATAYACTGAGAACATCATAAGCATTTATGTGTTGGATTGTTTTTTTCCCCCTGTAAGAAAGTGAAATCTTTAATTCTACAAAATGAACAACTACCATTAACTGAGTAAGAAAAAAGCATCTTCTAGGGCAAGGCAAGTTAATTCACAAACATCCTTACCATGGTTTCCTTCATTTCTGAAGGATCTGGTACCTGTTCTCAGAGATGTGAACTTAACGACAGAGTACTTCATGRTACAGCAGTTTAAATTCTCCCCTCCACCTTAGGAAGACACAAACCAACCCCATCTATAATAGCAGTTGTCTCAAATGGGGGAGAAGTGACCTGAAAATATTGAAGCTATGGGAAGAGTCACTAGAAAGACGTCCAGATACCTGTGATTTTATAGTTGTTGTTAAATAAAAGACTGAAAGCAACATCTGGTATTTGGGAATATTGGGTTGATTAATGAATTCTGGATTGACAGATGTGTTACTAAATTAGCTAGATATTAAGATACAGTCTTACGTGTCTTTAAAAGTAAAATCTATCTTACCCTCTGCCTGCCACTCACTGTCCCTCCCCTTTAAGGTTTCTTCTTTATGGTACCCCAAATCCTTTATCACTTAAATATTAAATTTGACTTGTCAAGGTTTTTAAATCCAGAAAGCTTTAAATGTGAGAAATTGTTTTGAAGATGTGCACCATAGCAGTATACTGTGCTTCACAAATCTTAAAATCTGTACCACCTGAATTTAACTACCTTTGTCTTCAGAAAAGATTCTGAGACTTGTCTCAGCAAAAATAACAACCAAGCAAAATCAAACCTTCAAATACTACATTTGGCTAATCCAGAATGATTTCTTTTTGTATTTACTTATGAAATTAGTGTCTTTTTTTTTTTAAATAATACCAAAATAGTGTATAGTTAGAAGCTACACAGGTCTACACAAATAAAAAACATGAAACAAACTACATGCTGTCCAGAAAAACTCTGCTACAGTTTTATCGGTTTCCTTCTGGAAGAAATACTCACTGAACATATCACCAACTGACCACAACGCCATTATTTAACACCAATATCCTTCCATAACATCCGTTTCCAGAAAAAGTGTGTATAAATGTACACACAAAATAAAAATTATTTGGTTTGGCATTTTAATAACATCATTAATAAATGTATACAATGGCAAACATTAAAAAATCAATATGTAAAGGAAATTACAGTTTTAAATAAGAGCTTTTAAAGTTTTGTTTCACACCTAGGTACATTCCTTTAAGGCAGTTTTATTAATATCAAAGCACTATTTACATATACATTATCATCTAACTCTAAAACATGAGCTCCTTTGTTGAGGCTGCATCATGTCTCRGAAAAAGTTTAGAAATAATACATGTTGGGAATGTTACTAAATCCTCAGCAGACTATCAGAAAAGTAAATAAAAATTATACATTGTATAGTACTACAACCTCTTTTGTAATCTTGAACTAGCAGTGACAGATTTGGCAACTCTTGCGGTAAAAAGCTGTGTACTCTTGTCGTACGCTGTCCAACAGCCGCTGTGTTCTTCCCCTGGGAGTTTGWGTTTCAGAAAATGTGAAGCGGCTCCCAAATTAAATTTATGTTTTTATTTTATTTTAATCTTAAGGGCACASACTTGAAAGATTAAGAAAGGAAAAAGAAAATTAAAAATCATCATAGCACAGATAACCTCCTGACGGCTCTTCTGCTCTGAAACAACTTTGCAAAAGAAGGTGCTGGGAGAAGTAGATTCTGATCTCTTAAATGCAAACGTATCCCCGGTGCTGCTTTTGGCTAATTTAGCAAATAGAACCCAAAATCCCACTCTGACCTCTGTACTGATGCAGATGAAGTGGGTCGAAACCTGCTTACAATGGCACAGATGGGCACTAGCCAGGACTCTGACCTGTGCTAGACTCTGACCCAGCAGGATGAATTCTGCCYCCAAACTCCTCCTGATTATCTCATACAAGGAAACTTTGCTTAGGTTTTGGGATGAGGGGGTTTCATTTCTAATACACATTATCAGTTAAATAGTAATTGCAAAGTTTGTGACTACACCCTGKCTGTGATTGCACAGATACATTAAGACGGTGTAATAATATGCAAAAATCAAGTGTAGAAGTTGTGACGGGTAATCTTGGACAACTTAATGAACACAGAAAAGAGCAGAGGTAATAAATGAAACATCAGGAGATGCCCGTGTCATSAAAACACGTGTAGTGAGGGCAGGTTATGTGTGCCCAGCAATGCTCCTCGCAGAGAAGTGTGTGCCATGCAGTCATGGCAATATGCCACTCTTGCCTAATTCCCAGGGTCTCGGAGAATCTACCTAAACATGCACAGCTGCTCGGATTCTGTGAATACACACAGCATTTGGCACTACAGTTTAAATCTGTTAATTCAAGACACACATGTTCTTCTAAAAATAGGGACACTATTAAATGGTTAGGGTTTAATAGTCTGAAATGCATCAGTCCKCTGTTGTCAAAGAGAGCTAGGAGAATCCACTCACAATCAGACCCTGAAATGAGCTTGAAAATATCATAATYTAGAAACAGAGATATTTTCCTAATATTTATGGTATTTAAATTCTTTTTCATAACAGCTATGCCTTTAGTAAGGGCTACCGGCATTCCAGATTTCGTATCTTTGCCTATGGAATTCTGTAAAGGCAACTTTTCCTTCAGTCTCTATGGCTCTGCCTATATTGCAGTACAGGAATGGCACAGAAGCCAGGCTTGACACCAAATTCTTATTGCTAAGAGTACTTTTCTCCTAGAGCATGTTAGGGCTCTGTCTGTCTCACTTGGTATTGGGGGAGAAACTGAGCTATACCCTGAGCTTTGAGTGCGTACAGGAACACACAAATTACCTGGTACACACAAATTACAGGTATACATGCCCTGACACGCTGCACCTCTTCTAGCCACTGCCACCCATGCCACCCGCCCCGCTGGTGACATCTCGTAGCTGTCACTGCATGGCTTGGAATGCCCCGAATCCTTCTCAAAAACATCATAGTATCAGTTACAACGTGGGAAATGATTCCAAATGCAACTGAGCTCGGGCTGCCTACAAAACCATTGTGGAGCAGGATTTCAGGAGTGCTCTGGGCTTCAGATCACTCCTGGGATTGCCAATCTACGTTGACACTCTGCAAAAATCACCATGCTTCTACTGAAATGAGTGAAAATCTTGACACTGAGAATAAGGRACCAGAAAAGGATGCTAGTGTGAGTTGGTAATCAAAATAAACCAATGATTTTAATGAAATACCAGAAATGTCTTCAGAGGAAGAATGGAAATTGTACACGGTAGAGAGCTGCAAAATTGGTCCTATCTTCACTTAAGAAAAAAAAAAMMCCAAAAAATGTTTAAAATCTCTGTAAAAACAATCCTTGGCTGAACCAAGTATTTATACTGTAAGACCAAAATATTCTGTTTAGATCTAGATCTTTTAGCACATTTTATCACAAAAAGTACTTCAGAAGGAAGTCACTTTAAGGAAAAAAAACAAGAAAATTTCCCCTTCTAAAGCTTATTGAACTTTCCTCTTTTTTCCCCTTTTTGACAAAATTTCAGTAAAATAAATAATGACTTGCCAGTATGCTTTTGAATCTGTTGAACTGCATTCTCTCTCCAGTGAAAAATGATTCTCTTCCAACTGTCCCTGACAGCTTGAGACTTTATAAATGACAAAACCTGTAAGCCTCAGGAAACAAGTTGTTATTAAGCTGACGAAGCTGCAGTGGCTCTACCACACAGCCTAAGCAGCAGCGTGGTCGATCTACGGGGAGTCTGCAACCCTAGTTCTGCACATATGGCCATGCTCACCTTTACTTATGTGAATGGAGATAGCTGTAGGTGAAGTTATGTACATGCCTGTTGGAAGACGGGACACTAGGGCGTTACAGAGTTAACAACCCTTTAGAACAGGAATATGAATGTGCTCATTGATTTGTAATAAAATGTAATTATGATAACTCATTTTGGATTTGCTTATAAGTTCATGTACACTTCCTTTGAGCTCTCTGCAAATGCTTTCAAGACAACAAATGTATGCAACCACTGAATGTACCAGTAACATTTGTTGACTTTAATATAAATCAATAATGAACAAAATGTATCTTACTAATAAAAGATAACCTTAAGGGGAACTGATTGTAAAATGCGTATGATATTATTTACATTTCTTTTTGCCATCAAGAAACCTCCTAAGCCACAATCAGCTCATGTCAAAAGACAAACAATAAAAAAAATAATCAGTCAATACACAAACATCGTAAGACAGTCTTATCCTGGAAATGCCATTTGTTGAAAACAGCCTTATATTAAAATAAAAGTTATAGAAAAATCATACCTGACAATTTCCTGTCAGAAACATCTGAACATATATATGCAGAATAACTTGGGAATGTGAAAAACACAAATGACAAACAGTTTCTATATAATACGATTATCCCATGACTCCCACTTTTGTTAGTTATTGAACTTTTTCATGTATGTAAACAAATTTTTCTCTTGCAGTATGCAACAAAAATCAGCATAAACTTTTTAAAGAGCAATTTCATGCAGATTACGCTAACCAAATAAGGCAGTGAAGTGCCAGTAAGCTGTGAGGTTTTTGTATCTGTATATACAGTCAATTTCGACAAAATACTACAGCATTTATTTTATATTTACAGAAGTAAATATAAACTGCTAGTTACGGGGTTTTTTGGCTAATTATTAGCAGAAGCTTAAGCAAATCAGTGGCTAATTTCATAAACAGAAGATGAAAGAAGTATTTTTTTTTTTTTCCTGGAGTAATTCTTGAGACCTTAAAATTCTTGGTCCTTAGGGAGATGAGAACTGTCCTTTATTCAGTAGATCTTAACAGTGCAATGTGCAATAATTCCTAAGACCATCTACAAATTTTCGGCAGTAGACTCCAGTAGAGCTCCTTGATTCAAGGAAGGAAGGAAGGTAGGTAGGTAGGTTTTTATTTCTTGCCTGCTCTAGTCACGAAGAATGTAAAAAATTCCCTTAATTTTTATTAATGATTCCTATAGTCGCTGTCTTGTTACTTCAGATATAAAGGCTTCATACTGAGATACTGAAGGACACTTTTCTCTCTGTGTTCAGTTGAAAGGTAGAAAGATAAAAGAACATAAGAAAAGCTTAAAGTGTAGAAGTAAAAAAYACAGAGTTAAGTCACTAACAGAACTAACAGCACTAATAGCATGCACCAAAGATGTTTTAATGAAGTCAAGAGAAGGACAGAATGCCAAAGACAAGCTTTATAAAAAGGCAGTTTCCTTGTAGTACAGAATACTTTATATGTTTTGTTAAACTATTCTTTTAGATTTATCTGTCCCTTTCTAAACTGACTTCAATATTACTTCTTAATGTGATTCCTTTGAACGTTCTTCAAGACATTTGAAAGATAAAAATAAACGTAATTTTTACAGGCAAAAGGCTAAATGGGATGAAGTTCCCTGCCTACACAGGCAAAATAACTGCTGTAAAACAACCTGTTCTGGCTTAACTAATAAGCAAGATAGAAGCCAGTTAAGCAAGCAGTATTTACATCTGGTTAATGCAATGTGCACTTGTTCTTATATGTAATGCTGTTAGTTTGTTGTAAATGAAATTAATCTCATTTACATTTTGGGCAGGAAACTCACCACTTGGCCCACATCTCATGTAGTGGGTAATAGAATTAGGAGCTTTGTTGCTCCCTAGACCTGCTTTTTGAATTTCTGCTTTCTGGGATAGCTTCCACATCTGCAGAGAAAAGCATTTCATGTTATTCATTGTGTTTATCAGGACATGAAAAAAACCCTCATGCATAAAATACATTCTACTTATTAGTAGAGCAAAAGGATATATAAACACTTTTTTTTTTTTTTTTTTTTTTAGAGGAAAGGACAGAGAAGAGGAATAGAAGAAACTCACTGGAAGTGCCTACTCAACTACACTCATTAAAATTCATCTTAGCATTTAGTATAACCAGGTATTATTTTCAAAGCCACAATCAGATAGAGTTAACTTTTAGATACACTAACCCTGAATTTCTGCCTATATGAAAAGGAAAAAAAAAAAATCAGATGCAATCAAGGCTGACTGAAACTATCGGAGAACTTAACTCATCTTTGCATTTTTACCTGCTACACATTGACAAAAATGTTCACATTCAATTCTGCAAAACAGAAAATTATCTTTGCATGCAACAGCTTGAACGT
Organism: Oceanodroma leucorhoa; assembly: GCA_030449065.1. Classification (NCBI taxonomy): domain Eukaryota; kingdom Metazoa; phylum Chordata; class Aves; order Procellariiformes; genus Oceanodroma; species Oceanodroma leucorhoa. The sequence continues at coordinate 6,079,484 of JASVER010000045.1, read as the reverse complement.
GCAAAATGCAGTATCTTAATTTACTATTCACTTAAAGCGAAGCATCAAGCAAACCCTTAACTGCAAGCAAATTATTGAGCCTGAACAACAAAACCTTTTTTTGGTTGGCAGCCACATATTTAGCGTTTATAACTACCATGCAAAGTCCTAACTTATCATTTTTAAAGGCAGCAGGGACCAAGGAATGAGCAAGTGCACTGTGTGTTTTACAGTCAGCCATGTGAATGGCCAAGGAGCAGCAGTGATTGGGTCTGAAAGGAATTTCACAGATCCTTCCACTATTTGAACATAGACCAAAAGAGACATCCACGATGCTATTGTTAAAGCCTAAAGACCAAAAAGTGGAGGAAAAGTAATCCTTCTGTGCATAAAAACATGTTTTCTTTCATATATAATAAACAAATGTCAACAATTTATTTTTCAGAGACATTAAAAAATCTCTAGCAGTATGCTTTCGCTGCTGCAGCTGAACTCAATGGAGCAAAAATAGGAGCACAAAAAGTTGTTATCCTCAGAACTGAAATGCAATTCATTACAAATTTATAAACTAATGCAAAATAGTAGCTTGAGCTGGACAAGGTTAGTCTAGAACTCCCGTAGAGGATCTGAGACACTAGTGTTCAAAGGCACTAACAGTCATTTATTCTGAAGCCCTTTGTGTTTAAGAGAGAAGCTGTTTTAATGCTGCTCCCTCCCCCCAAACCGAGTAAGGTAAAACACAGGCTAAAAAGGCATTGAATATCAGGCATAAATATTCACAGTCAGATTTGGTTTGTATGTGAAAGCTTAGTGCTGTGAAAAGAAATGAAACAATGCAAACTGAAGTGCCCCATGGGCAGTGGCTGGAAAAAATGTATTTTGCTGCCTTGATAGCAAGCTTTGACTTCACTCTACAGGGGTAACCTTTAAAGTTTCTCTTTAGACCTTGGCCTTGCTCATGATTACAATCGGAGTTCAGTGGTCATGCTGGAGAGTTCGTAATAAACATATCTGGAGACAATATTGGTATTTTTTTTGTAGCTGTGAGAGTCTAAGGACCTAAGCAAGACAAGGCTGGCAAATGAGATAATAGCATGCCTGAAAGCTTTTCCGCTTTCTTAAACAATAGCAGTTGATCTAAAAAGCAGATACTACCTCTAGCTACAAGCCTTGTTCTGCTCATAACAAGCAGTCTCGCTGCAAGACACAGGCTTGCAATCAGTTAAGAAAAATACAGATACTGGTAGCACAGTATGAGTTTGTAATAAGTACTCTCAGAGCTAAAAAGATTTTCTCTTTAATTCCTTAAATAACTTTCAAAATGTATTATGCACACGTCGCTTCAGGTAACAGCACTGTTCAACTCAAAGCTAATTCAAACACATCTACAGATTAACAGAAATGAAGTCAAATGACATGACCCAAGATCAGAACACTGATCTCGCTGTGTGAGAGTAAATGTGTGTGAAATTAAGATTATATTTCAGATTTGGATTTTTTTTTTTTTTTTTTTTTAGTGGTGAGACAATCTACAGGGAATACAGCAATAACTAACAGCACACTGTGAACAACACTGAAGACAAGTGAGAAATTTATCAGCCCAGCAATAATGGATGCCTGCAGACATGGTAAAGGATGGCTGCTTTACATTTTGAAACGGTAATTTTACCCTCCACAGAATGTCTTTGAAACATCCAATCTTCTCCCCTCATTCCTTTTCCCCACCTCGAAATGTAGCTGGAGCTCTGGAAAGGGCTACCTCCGCATTTTATTACCAATTCTCCTGTATGAAATGGAGACCTTATAGACTCATATATGGGATGTCTGCTGCTTTTCCTTGAGGAACTGTGTATTTGCAGCACTTCTACCCCTCCCTAGTTAAACACTAAAGGAATTAAAGTTCAACCCACACAGCAATACCRTGACTGCCACAAAACTGCTGTCAAGATAAATTCATTTGTAAAAATCAGAACATGACATTCATTATTTTTAATATTTATTTTAAATTTTAAATATTTTTCCTCTAGATATATTTTCATTCATTTTTTTTACTGTGTATGTAATTTTGGCCTACAACAACTGTCAGTAACTCTTTCCTCTTGCAAAAAAGTGCTAATGTCTAAGGCCTCATGTAATTCTAGTTTAAGTACGATACAATTTTAAACTGTTTATATTTACGATTAAGAAGTTTCAAGCAATTGCAGAGACAGTGGCATACTAAGTAATTACTTTTCAACATTTCTCTTTAGCTGGCCATCTGGAATTTAATGAGTTATTGGCTTAAGCATTCCTATACTCCTATAATTTTGCAAGCGAACTTTTTGTTATTTTTTCTTTTATTTAACTGTGTGGATTGCCTCAATCCACTGTTGTTATGTTACACATCTTGTTTTCTATTGTATTAGTGTTACTTCTATTAAGAAGAAAAAAATGAATTTCCACCATAATCAATACAGGTTTTTATTACCATACATCACAAGGAGTCTCATATAACTCTGTTATTTGACTCCTAATAAAACCGTACACTTCACCACATTTGTACACCAGACGTGGAAAGACAAAGCATACAAAAGGGAGAAGGTGGAAASGGTCATTTTTTCATCAGAAGTGCTGCATATCATGTGACTATTTATTACCTCTTCATAAGAATTATCACTTATGTTTAGGATTATGAACAGTCTTTGTATTTATTAATGTTCAAATATTTTAATAAGTATTATAAGGAATTCGTATTTATTGTGCAAGCTAGAAGCACTGAATTATTTGGCTATAACTTGTTCCTTGTGCAAAGTGCATTTATGCCAGGACATGGCATAAATGAAAAGGGTAAGACACTGAAATCTCTCKAAATGCTTCTTTCATTAGTATCTCATTTTCAAAAGAAGTGGGGGGAAAAAAGTATTTTTACTCCAAATACATAATCAATGTGTTACTGATACATCTGAAAGCATGAGCACAACTGAGAAGTACTGTCTTTGTACCAGAAAGTATGTTGTTCACGGTGCCATGTTTGGCAATGCAGCATGCAATTGGTTTGACATGCATTCAGCAATGTACAGGAAAAAACCAAAATATCTGTAATGCGTGACAAAAAAATATAGCTTGTATTATAAAGACTTTTAAAGGCATGCAAAATATATACACTGCAATTAATGTTTCATGCAAACTTTGGTGAGGTTACAATTTTACATTCAAACATGCTAAGAGTACACAGCTGAGCCCTATGCCGTTGTTCTTAGAAAACAACAATCCACAGATCTAACAAGAAATTATTTTTTCATTGTAGTGAAATTTTGTCTAAATCCACTGGACATTGAGAAGAACACCTGTATGTCATATTAGACTATATGTATATTTAATAATACAGCTTCCTTATCATACACAACCATACTCATACCACACAGTTTTATTATCTTCAGAAACCAGTAGCGGGGGTTCAGCCTCACTAGTGTTTACACGGGTGGTAGGAACAAATTCACTAGTTAGAACTGACCGTAGGTCACTATGATCACATTTCTGATTAGCAGAAGGCTGTTCTTGATTTTTCGTTACTGATCTAAATGCTGACAGATTTGCCTGATCAGTTGTTTTTGATGTAGATCTTTGAGGCAATCCACTTATATTACTAACTAATTCAGTGTTAAGGGATAAAAATGGCTGAGCCACAGTAAATGATCCTGTGCTGTCACTACCAGATATACTGACTTTATCATTAAACACACTTGTGCTTAGCAAAGTTCTCTCACGAAAATTTGACCTTTCCATCCTTGAAGTCTTAGGCACATCAGAGTTACATCCTAAATTACGTGGTTTAAATGTATTAGCTGCATCGCTTTGTGGAACACAATCTACTCTGTAAGCCACACAGTGAAAAAAAGTAGAGGGTAACTGGTGTGCTGAGTACTCACTAGAGGTTGATGGAACACTTCTGTCAGTGGTGGATGGTGCTGGATCAACTGATACAGGTTGCCTACTGTCCTTAGACAAAAAATCGTGAATGCTTGTCCTTCGAGTAGTTCCTTCTGCCGTGGAAATCACGCTGCTTGCACGAGGTAAGGTAGCATAAGGATTGCAATCTCTTGATTGTCGCTGTGATACAGTTGCTTGTATCTTTTCTTTAACTGATTTGGCCTTCCCTTGAGTGCCTGATGTAAATTTCACTGGAGAGCTAGTAAAGTAGGTATCTTCAGTTTTACGAAGGCTGGGCCTTACCAGTTGTTCTGGTTTAATGGATCGTCCATCTGAGAAATCAACTGTATTTTTTACACTTAATGATCTCACAATACTACAACCGGCAGACGGCTGTCTTCTTAGCTTTTCCTTTCCTGTCAGCTCCACAGACTCAGATAAGCTTTTCATGACTTCATCTAAAAGATTCTCTTCACTTGCAGATTTCATCTGTCAAAAATATGAAACATCTTATAAATTTATAAATTCTAATTTTGACCTTTTCTTAAGCAATCTTTGTGGACATAAATGAAGAACAATTCTAAAAAGTTTTGTTTGTTTGTTTGTTTGTTTTTTTAATTTCTCAGATCTAAAAGCAGTATTAAACATTTACGGTATATACTCATGAGTTTTCTGTACAGCTTACAAGCAAGTACTTTGAAAACTAGGTGTCAGACAGATCATAACTGTCTGGAATTAGTTCCTGTAATACTGATTAATGCAACAAATCAAATGATCAAAACTTCAAGTTCATCTTCTCACCCACTTGCCCTCTGCCACTCATCAATACTTCCTAAGCAATTTCATATGGACTATTATTTTAACTTAGACTCATCACCCAGAGCTAAAAGCTTAAATTCTCTATACACTCAAATAATAAAGACAAAAACCTCAGAAAGTAAGACAAAGCACATATCCTTTAGGTACCCTTGGTGCCTAAATTTGGACCGGGCAGCTCCCAATTTTTTTCTTTTTGGAGAAAAGATTTCAGAGCTAGAAAAAAAAGTTTAGGTGAATCCTATTCACAGACTTGGTGGAGAAAGACTGCAGTCTTTTTCAAAATGRCAAAAGAGACAATTTGGAAAGAATTAAGCTAAGAGCATTAAGGAAATGCTCTGCCAGAAGACTGGAAAGGGACCTCCTGAACACCCTTCCAACCTGAATCATTCTATGATGCTATGAAAAGGATTCTGTAATTCATGAACAGCAGTGGACTAGACTTGATGACTCAGGTGGTTTCTCTTATTTCTATTGCCAGAAGAGTATTGCCTAATGCTTAAAAACCAAAAATCCTTGTCAGAGAGACCATAGGTGAGAGGTCATTTTAAGTACCTAACAAAAAATCCAGAAACTCAAGTCATAGACTACCCCTATCAATTCAGCTGTGAATGTATATTTTTTCAATTTCAGTTGTGTTGTTAAAAATAGATGGAGTCTGATCCTTACTCTTGATAGGCCCTGGTCACAGTAACTGACTTGCTTTATCCTAGAGCACTTCTAGGTTTCGGACAGATCTACTTAAGAACTAGTGATGAAGAAATTAGAATACTAGCAGAGACAAGGTGATTTGGCGCTTCTAACAAACTGTCACTGATTTAGAGAAACATTCTCTTTGTCTGATTCCTCTCAGATTTCAGCGAGCTCCAAGGTCAKTTTTTTTGCTCAGTAGGGTGAAAAAGAAGAAACTGAAGCAGACAAGAGTCTCTCCTCAGGGAATGAAGTAAAGCATCTTCCTTCCTGTTGATGTAAGACAGATCTGACAACAGCTCTTACTGAAGACAACTGCTGAACTGGAAGAAGAAAAGTAAACCTACTTTTGAGTTTATGGCCTTCCATCTGAACTCTGGTGAGTGTACCATGCATCAGTACACCGCAGAGTTTTGTGCAGTAGAGATCGACTTTCTTACCTAATTCAGTAACTCGGAAAGGGTCAAGCTGCGAAATTCCAAATGGTTTTKTTTGTAATACAGCAAGTACAGTTTATCAGGATACAGTCCACACTACTTCTTAATGCAGGTGTAACCAGTATCTCYGCAAAGTTTTAAAGCAATTCTACTCACTGTAAGTTTTCTATTAATTCTGTGCCCATATACGGGATAATACATAGTTAAAATACTTTTTAAACTAACCTCGCTTGAGGTACTCTTGTTGCTTTCTTCTAAGAACTGTTGCAGGGTAACAACTTCACTTCCAGGAGAACCGGTTTTGATCTGTTTTCCACGACTATCCAGTATGTCAGGCGTTCTTTGCTGGAGCACAGGACTAGACCTTGTATGACCTTTCAAATACTGAATAGGACTGCTGCTGCTGCTAGACCAAGCATCATGTTCATGTAGCAGACTAAATTCTCCGCTGCTGTGACTTTGYGGCCTGCTTTGATTGTTAACTGCACCTGCTTTTGGGGTAAATGGTATTAAGTATTCCATAAGAAAAATATATGAAAGCTGTTGAACAGTATAGCCTTACTCAAATCTGGAACATGATCAGATTCAGTTAACAATAATTCTATTTAAAATACTAAAAAATCCAGTTGTCCTTTTCTACTCAAGCCAAATATATTACTAAGACATTTGCACTCCCCTGACTTACCTCTAACAGCTCTTTAAACATGACATAATAGCTTTTGCATAAAAAACTACTTTTCTCTTATAATCCGGGCCTCCACCTACATAACACTATATTTCAAGAGGCTAAAGATATGCCTCCACTCCTGTTCAGCATCACTGTGAGGCACACACTCTAATATACTATTTATTGAGCTTTACATTAAATGAAATACAAATGATGGAATGGAAAGAAAGAATTTTCTTCAACATAGTTCTTCAACAAGAACTATTTAGGAATGCTGCTTCTCCAACAGTTTCTGCCATTACTTCTCGTTTATTACAACAGTGGCCTGAAGCAAGCATATGGCATTAAATGCAAAATAAATTCCACAACACCAATTCTTTGTCAATAATTGTGAATAGCTTAAAAAAATACTGATGAATAATCAAGTATTTCCTACTTCGTGTCACTCCTAAGAAATGAACTTAAGTTTGAAGAAAGATTAATTGTTTACAGCAGAAGTTTCTAATACTGTACAGAAACTGGGGCAAGGACTACCTCAAAGAATCTTTTACAGAAGGSAGTAATCAAACAGATAGAAAATAAACTAATAAAAATCTTAAGCTAGCATTCATCTCTCAATTTCCAAACAAAGAGATTCTGTTTAATAAATGCAAGCCATGAATATGCAAGAAATGCAAGTCTTGAGTTGGCAGCGTTCTAGTTTAGTATGTACAATAGCCTCCAGCTAGAACAGCCATTATAAATGAAGATATATCAAGGCTTATAATATATGAAATTTAGAGAATATTGCTAAATCCAGGAACATTATTAATCTTTTAAAAACGAAATATAAAAGTTTACAGGATGGTATTACAGATGCCATTTTGTCCGGTTTGTGTTGTACACTATACAGCAGCAGTGCACACGTGGTAGGATGCTAGGAGAAAAAAGATGGAGCAACTTCTCTGCTTAAAAATAAGTGATTTTAAAGCAATTTGGTGGGAATTCTTATATTGTAACATCATTACTTGGGTTAGGTTTGGTTTAAAATAGTTTGTAACTTATATACTAATATCACCCTTTTAATATTTATTAAAAACATAAGTTCTACTAATATTTGTATCCTTTCCTAATTTGGGGAATGAAGGCTATAAAATGCTTAAAGAAAAACATGCTGTGGTGTGTTGTGGGAATTTTTTTGGTTGTTCTTTTTTTAACCTATATAGATGATCTTACAGGGAAAATAATGGAAATAAAGCRTGTATGTAAATTCACCTACAGCATACCTTTGACTTCATGGAGTGAAGCATTGTTATTGCTATTGCTAGTGGATGTTCTGCCACTATCAAGGCTGGCTGGTCTGGAAGCTAAATGGAAAATTAGGAGACACCATGATGAACAAAATTTTAGCAGATGGCATGGTACCTTTACATTCTGATCACAGAATGCTCAGAGGCAGGAATCATGCACTATTTCACAGGCTGAGCATGCCCATTGTCAACAAAGTGGTTTCTTACAGATCAGAAAGCGAAGGGATTTCCAGGCAGTCCAAGAGGACACTTTAGAAAAGGGCACTACAGGAATAGTAAGGTACAAGGGAGAGGAAAAGAGAAATAGAGTGTACATTTAGAATTGAAACTGACTGGTTAGTGGGAAACCAGGATTTTACAGATGAAAGGATGGGCATGCAGAAAGCTGTTCGTGATTAGGTCACTTACAACAGATTTGACAAGGAACCTTGCACATTGTTGAAATGCCACGAACAGGAGGAGCAAGAGCATCTGCACAGATAATGTCCTGTACTCCTATCCAATACAAGGGAAATGCACTGTTACTATCTTCAAAAGTGTCTGTTGCTCATACTAATTTTAAGTATTTATAGAAGAGTTAAAACTTCATTTCTAAATAATCTATGATAGCTTTCACTTCATAGCTTTGCTTGAAGGAACATGTAATGGTTTTATAAAACACAGCACATGAAAAATTTAGACTTCACTGAACAATAAACACTGGAAAATCAAGCCAGACTTGAATTTGAGTTTTTTAGGATTGAAATTTTAAGTTCTTTTATTCTACTGTTAACTCCAAATAAATTTTTAAAAGGGAAAATGTTTTGATCCTGTTCAGATGCACTTCATAGATACTTTCTACTAGAGATATAGAACATCTACCTGACATAGTAGTTAAGAAAGAAAAGAATAATCTGAAGAAATGATACTATACATTCAAGAGATACGCAAGTCACAGAAAACATGCTCACTTGTAACAATGCCATTCACTCTTTTTTGCAAACTTTGCTAACATTCACATAAAATATCCGTAGTTCATTTAATTACAGTTCACATCTTACCATGAACTCTTGATCCTGTACTAGAATCATCACTAATACCTTGTGGACTTACATCTTCAAAGGATGTAGTATCTATACACAGAGATATAAAAGAAGATTTAAAATAAAACAAAATGAAAATATTATTGAAATATTTATCATCTGTAAAACATAGTAAAATATTTTTCAAACCAATCCATTTTTACTTCTGTAACATTCTGTAGGAAAAATCCTGAAGCATTTTTTAATTGCAGTTATTAAGCCTATTCAGCATCTTAGCACTGCAACTCAATTATTCAGGTTGCTTTTTGCTGGAAAACTTAAAATATAAGTAAAACCAATATTTATAGGAAATTGCTGTTACACATAGTCACATCACGGTGCAAAAAGCTTCTACCTATACCTTTGTTATTTAGCAACTGCTTGGATCTGAAGCCTGTAGAAGAGTTGACAGTTGCAAAGTTGATAGCTGTAGTAGAGAAGGCCATAGCTCCCAATTCTTTCCTCCTTTTACCCGTAGATATATCATCAGGACCCTCCAGATGCTCAGAACTACCTGTCCATTGTCCTCCTGCTAGGACCATGGACTGCACCAGGTCATTCATGGCTGGGATGCAAATGAAAGCAAATGATCAGCATGGTCAATGTATTTGCTTCTGTTCTTATTTTGTATTGCAAAATGTTTGACAGTTTTCTAAGCATTAAAGCGTATTGAATACTGGAAGATATAAAGACAAGATCATTCATGTTATGACATGCAATCAGCTCAATGAATGGGAAGTGTTACAAGGCAGAGACTTCTTTCAGCTCAGTATGGTTCTTAAAACTGATTTTATTAGGTATAATCGCCATGCTTGCGCTGCAATGATATGTAATATATATGTTAGAAGCTTTGATATACTGTTTGCAATGATAAAATGGAATGAATAAGAATAAAATGGGCAGAGGTGCTAATACAATATACTGTCAACAATGATATGGGATCCTTGTACAGTGCAGGTTACTGCAGGGACACTGTATTTTACATAATAACAAAGAGAAGGATCTGAAAAAGATGACACCTGATGATATTCACCTTTACTTCACAAAACTAGAGAAAATTGTCCACCCCTCATTAAAAAATAAAATAAAATAAAACAATACAACATTTTGGCAACAACTGATGGATACTTGAAGAGTGACAGACCACCATACAGCCTTGCACTATTTTCTACACGTTCTTTAAACAAAAAATTACAGTGATTTCTTAACAAAAGGTTTATGAAATGTGTAATTTGGAACTATTTAGGTTAACACAGTGCACTGTAAATTTATATACACAGAGACGTGTATATAGACAACTATGTATACAAATATATGCAATCACAATGCACTGAATATATATATGTATGTGCATGTGCTTATGCATGTAAATGTGTGGGTACGTGTGTGCACATATATAAAGTATTCAGTGCCAAGGTTTTAAAAAAAAAAAAAAAAGAAAAAAAGAAAAAGCTCCAGCTCCTTGTATTGTAGCAGGACTTGCACATTGCAAAATAGGAGGAAAAATACAGCGCAGTCCAGGGAGAGGTTAGTGAAAAATTAGTAATGGAAGCCAGTGTAGCCATTTAAAAGAAGCTGAACTGTCATAAAGTCTTACACATGGAGCGACGGTAGAAGGCCTTCATTTTGTCTTTTTCCTTCGGTCTGTTCCTCAAAAAGGGCAGTCTTTTCAGTGCAACCACTTTTATGTCATAGCATGAGGAAAAACGGAAACAGGGAAATGAAAGAAAAAAAGGGAGAAGAACAGATGGAAGTTAAATGTTGAAACTAAGGACAGAAATGAATGTCTGAGTTTAAGCTATGTATGCTATGCTAAAAACTACCATTCTCATGCTTCCGTGTGATAATGAAATATGAAAACTACACTGAAATATGAAAACTACACTATGAAAACTTTAATTTACTCAGAAACGCACCAAAAATAATGAAGTGTAATACAGTTTGAAAGTTCTAACTGCCAAGCTCTTGAAAAACTAAATGTAACTTCTTCGCAGATGATTATAGAAATCGACGATTATACAGTTTTTACTGTGAAAAACAACATTTCTTGAACATAAAGGAAAATGTGAATCAAAAAAGCTTAAAATAAAAGCAACTCTAAGTACAATGTCTACTTTAAAATATGTCCACATCATTATTTTTTAAGATTAATAACTTTTGTAATGTTTTGCCCTGCATCTCTAGTAGGACACAGTCTATTAGCAGTCTTCATTTGTTACATTTTGTGCTCATTAATAACTTTGGTCATCTACTGTCTTGTAGAAAAATTACATGGACCTTATGTTCAATCTGCTGTTTGTGTGCAGTGACTTTAATATTTTACTGAAATAATCCAATTCAAATCTGTACTAAGAAAAATAAAATCAAGATTTATTGACTGGAATGGTACACATCAAATTTTTTGGCTGAAAAAATACCGAAGACTAAAAAAAAAAAAAAATAGAAAAAGAAAATCCAAATTTGAGTGTTTCTGGAACATTCTGGGAGGGCTAAGAGAAAATTGASATACATAATATCAGGAAATAGAGTTAAAATTACAAATAGTATTAAAAGATGGAGGAGGGGGAAATCACAAGTTAATCTTGTCCTTAGATTCAGCTATTCTGCATTAGTAACCGATTACTGGCAACTACCTGCATTCTGAAGCATCAGATGAATGTGTCAGCTGACTGCCAAGCATACAGGAGCCACATGCAAACAACTGGCATGTAAAGATCCAGAAAGAAATGCATAATGAAACAACCAAAAAGTTCTTATTTATGCAGATATGAAAGCAGTGTAGTCCAGCCTGTCAGCCCAAGATCTGCTTATTTTATCTCTCTGAAGTCGCTTTTGGGACACATGCTTTGTCAGTTATTTGCCTTGGTTTTCTGCTTAACCAGCAGTTTGTTATACAGCGGTTTCTATTTTATACAGCAGTACATATATACATATGCATTTACAAGTGCACATGAACTACCTTGAAAGAGAAAGAAATCTCCCTCTCCATCACATTATTCTGTGTTTGCACCTAGAGTAAGAAGTTTACAATGCAAATACATTTTACAACTTCCAGTGAATGCATGCTTGGCACAGCCACAAGTGTCAAAAACAAACACAAAAGTTTTCACAGTTGCAGAATGTAACTCTATCTTGACCGAAGAGGGACAGCAAACACTCTCCTGTCAGGTCCTTATGATGTGGGGTGGGGAAGAACAGGGAAAAAATAAAGGCACATGTGCTACCTATGTAAGATAAGTACACTAAATACAATTTCATCTTTGAATTATTCACTACATAGGTATACAGATTTTTTAATTCTGTACATATACTTGTAGGTACTTCAAAATAACCATTTTTTTGTTTTGGTTTGGGTTTTTTTCAGATCAATAAAGCATTCTTCCTCTTGTAGATCCTGAGGAAATAAGCCAAAACCAACATAAACACAGATGCTGACTGCCTCGAAAAAAGCAGAGAGGCCGCTAAACCTCCCATAAAGGAGACATGCATATTGTCTACTTAATTGTATATAAAAGTACATAGCTTTGAATAGCTCCCCCCCAAAGGAATATGAGGCACAGCATCAGACTAGTTTTCTCGCATGTAAATAACTAATTAGTTTTAACACTAATGCCAAACCAAAGAAGTAATTCTGTTCGATTTCTACTACTTTACATCATCATGATGAAACGTGATCTTTTGTAACTTCTATAACCCTTCATAGACAAGATAACTGATCCCTCTTAATTAAAAAAACCCACCCTAATCTTATTAAAAAGTGACCAGAGAATGTTCAAGAATCATTTGAGTCATCTATGATTCTTGTTCACTAACACAGATCACCTCCAAAAGRACTGATTTATGGCTTTCAGCAACTGTACCAAACAGAAAACTTCACTGCAACTACTGATGTCCTGGAAATTGTACATCAAAACCTGTCCTTTGGTAAAATGCAACCTTCTTGAGAGACTACGTAAGTGATTTCTGCATAGAATATGACTAAACAAATGTCTTGCAAAAAATACTGGAATGGCAGAACCATAGAAGAAACAAACAGGACACCACAAAGTTTAGCTTAGGCAGCTTTAGCTGTTTACACCTTTATTCCAACAGACTTTAAAAATGAGATGGCAGGAGAACTATTTTGGTCTTAATAATCATCTACTCAAAGAACTCTAGTTATAATTCATTAACCTTTCTTCATCTCTTCAGTATTCTATGAACATGTTCTTGCTTTCTGAGCTGAAAATGAATGATGAGTATTGCAGAATTCCTCCACTGATCASGAAATCTCCCATTTTGTAATCCTCCTACTGTTTGCCAGAAATACTCCGGGGAATTCTGTATGGATAGTATTAAAATCGTCAAATCGTTTTGTTCATGCGCACAAGAAAACGTTAGGCAGACATGTTTTGGTAATAAGTGTTTTGGTAATAGAAAATGGAGCCCAATATACTTCTTTTACTTCCACTATGATACGATGTGTCTGCTACTGGTGCTACTATTTAAAGATGACAGGCTTATTAATAGTATTAATTCCTTGGGATGTTGTTGATAATCTAAAGTGGAAGCTAGCAAAAGTAATCTGTTTTCCTCCACAGAAAAAAAGAAAATTTCCACTTGCCTGTCTTGGGTTTTCTACGCAAAAGCTCAGAATGGTATCCCATCCTCCCTGAGAAAAAAGGCTCTGCACAAAGCAGATGTCAGATCTGTGGTACTCGCCTGATTCAACCACTGAATACAGATATGAAAAGCAAAGGTGAAACTCTGCACTCAGAGGAGCATACAGTACCCACATTGCGTGCAGGATTTAACTTGTCCTGCATACAGTAACAACCATACAGGCACCCCCTCCGTTCCAGAGGACCTCTGGAGTTGGACACGGGCTCTAAGCACCCCGTGAGACCTCAGRTGCTGTTTTCTCTGCAGAACAGGGTAACCTGATTTTTGCACAGAGATCACCTATCCTTGTAAGATAATAGGTCTCTTGAAAACATTTGCATGAGAAAGCATCCTGTGTTAGGAAAACAGCCTCCATCACCACCTTCAAAAGAACAAAATCTACAAATTTCACATAGCGAATCTGTTTATCAGTAATGGTAGTAGCAGGATAATTCATTTTGGAATCAATATCGCCTCTCACTTTCTCGACAGGGCATATAGGGTAGGAAACCTATGCATCTCAAAGATCACTTCATGTCAGATAGTCTGTCCTCTAGCTTTTGAGAACACCACTGATTTGTGCCCAGTGACTGCAATYTGGGGAGTGTAAGCTGCCTTCTCTTGCCTACTGAAGGACATGCAGGACATTTCACATCAGCAGTTCCCTCTGGAACCACTGCCACTCCCAGACGCAGGAGATCAGGGTGGAACAGAACCTGCCTCTTCCCGTACCCAAAACTGCCTTCAACCAGTGTGGAAAGCTACAGTACCTGAGCATTTGCATAGACAGGTGGCAACTTACAGGTTTTCTCTTTCTTGTAGCTTCTTTCAGTGGAAGCCGTTACCACCAAGCCACTTCTTACAGAAAAGAAAGGAGCCACAGTATCTTGATATTTAGGATTTACAGTCATTCTAAAAGCAGAAGAAATAGACTGCAAAATGTGCACCAATACCGGTACTTCTCACACTGATATTCTCTTAAATTTGTGAGATGCAAACTGTCTCAGAAAGATTGTCAGCATTGAATTGGCACATAATTCATCCAAATTCTATCAAAAATTGTGGTTTCCATGGCGACATGTGTAAAAGAAGAAGGTTAGGATCCAGAATTAGATCAGCCCTTCCAGTTTGTGGATAAACACACTGGGATTAAGGGGAACATGAACAAGGTCCATAGAACAGAAAATTAATGAGGTCTGAACAACTTCAAACCTCTTTTGAGGATCAGTCACCGTAACTTCAACCATGGTTCCACCAGGAGGGTAACTGCACACTACAAGGTCCCAAGTATCATGCAAAGAAAACTGTCACATAAAAGAGCTTTTCCAGCACATGAGATCATTGACACAGATGCAGATGGTCTGAACCAAAGCGTGCACACTCTTGATTCAAACTAACACACTTGCAAACACATCCGCTATAGCTTCAGTCACTCCTGATTTCCACAAGACTTCCAGTTGATATGTAAAAGCAACAGCTGTTTTTTTTTAAAAGTCAAAAGTACCTGTTTTGAACCTTAACAGACCCTTGCACTGAAAAATGCTAAGCTTCCCAAATTGACAAGTTAGCAATGGAAGTGATAAAATGTACCCTCAAACTTAACTATTTTCTTCAGTTATTAAAAAAATACTCACAAATCTGCTTTTAAGTTTCCCTGAAGGAGTGTTTTTAGATGTTTTTGACTAAGCTTCTGCAATAAGCACAGAAGAAAAAAAATACATCATAACAGCTTTAATTATTTCTAATACAGCAAATTAATAGCTGGCACAAAACCCAGAATATCTATCTGCTGTCTTTTGAAACCCAATACTTTAAAGAAGTATTGCAAAGATTTTAAGTGAATGTTAATACACATGTATTCTGATGCTTTTACATGCACAGCCAAAATGCTTTTCATGCATAATTATTAAATAGAATCATTACAACCTGATAACTTGGCTGTACTATTATCTCTCAAGTTGTGAGAAATTGGGCAGTTTATGATTCATGTGAAGAGTGGGTAACAAAAAATATAGATAATATATGTACATGCTGCACAGAATCTGTCCTTTTATACTGTGGGCATCCTAACACGACAGCTGTCAAGCTCTTCCAACGTTAGCAAWCTGTGTGTGGAATATTCGATCTATCCACACCTCTGTAACCCTCTTTGATCTCCCTCTCAGCCACTTAACTCTAATCTTTAGGATCAGTAACAATTCACATCTTTTTAACAGGTTATGTCTCTACATTAATTCTTCCTACTGCATATTCAAGTATTATCAAAATTCTTCATCATTGGTTTTTTGAGATGCTGGAGGAACACCTTCAGACAGAAGATCTTTTTAGTAACTAAAGGATGTTACCGCAGCCACAGCTTGGAAAGCACTTCCAAGACAAGGGGAAGGATTCAAGCTGGGACAAGTGGGAGAAACAAAATAGGGTACTAGTGGTGGCATCTGACATTCTATCAAAAATTCTGCTCATCTGATCCAGTAACAGTGCCTGCTTCATCTTATCCAAGCACTGTAAATGTATTTTAACATTTACATTTAGAGCTACAGAAATCCTAAAAACTAGTTCCTGCCCAAACACTCAAGCAGTTTGCAAGAAGTCAGTATAAATCTGTCATTAATAAATGAATTCAGGCTTCATTCCTAAAGACTTTAAAAATTATCTTTACAAAAAATCTTCCAAAACACACAGCCTTTTATGAGCACCTCTTAATTTTTAATCATATAAAAAAGACATTTAGCCAAGGATTATCAAAAGAAAAAAACGTTTTGCAGTACTCACTACTACTCTTTTTGGTCCCCAAGGTCTGGCCATCTTCAAGRGAGTTTGAGCCCACAGAGGAACTATCCTGACTGTCCTGGTGGGGCAGCTGAAGAAATCCTTCACTGGATTCTGAACGGGTAGGCGTAAGGGTCACAGACTTCAAACGTTCTCGATTAACATCCTTCTTAGATTTTATCAGCTTCCTCATTTTCAGAGTAATCCAGTTCCCCCTTCTGTTATCAATAATACAGTACATTTATTGCATTTATAATACATTACTTATGCCTTCAGACTTTTCCTAATTTGTATGCAAGACCACAGACATGATTCTGCTCCCCTGAAGTTTAATGAAATCTTGATTTTCAGCTGGAACAGAATAGGTACGTCATGTTTTAGATTTCTGTTTATTTTTATATCATGTTCATCAGTACCTTCTTGGTGGAGATGGTTCATAAAATTTATACTGATCCATTATCTTCTCCTCCAATTTCTCCTTCTGTCGCCTTAATTCATTTAGCTTGTCACTATAAACAGAAATTAACAATAATGTATGTTTCAAAAATGTATATATAATGTGCGAGTAGCATGTTCCTTTGGATATCTTTTCATGAGGAATACTTATATAACACTTGTTTCTTATTGAAAAATCAAGAAAGATACAGCAAACAGTCTTATGTTTAACATTAT
This sequence comes from Oceanodroma leucorhoa, assembly GCA_030449065.1. NCBI lineage: Eukaryota > Metazoa > Chordata > Aves > Procellariiformes > Oceanodroma > Oceanodroma leucorhoa. Next base: position 6,062,551 of record JASVER010000045.1, on the reverse strand, counting down.
GATGTAAAATTGAAAAAAATTCCATTTGCCTTTATTATACAACAGAATTTCCCCCTTTTTAAAATAATAATAAACTGCATCTAGACTCTAACAGAATCATTTAGACAAGCACATTTTCTCTTCTCACAAATTCACTAAAAAAGTGTATAGATTAGAAACAAACCCAGGAACTTTCCTTGTAGTGGAATCATCAGKAATGAACACAGCTGCACTGATCCTTTAGAACTAAAAATGTAATGTTTATAGTTTGAGTTATCTGCTTTTCATATATAAATTAAATTTTTATTTTAAAAAGAGAAACATTTCAGAAGTAGCACACGTTAATTTCTATATAAAACAAAGKTTTTTWWAAAAAATATAGGTATTAGTGTAACTGCCCTAATCACAGTAATTTCATTGTTTTAAAAACTCACATGTACTGCCTTTGCTCTACATGGAAGAGATCCTTGCTTTCCATATTTTGCTCAAGTAATGTTCTATTCTGTAGCATTAATGTCTGAATTTGATCTAGTAGATGTCTGTTTTCCTCCTCCAGATTTCCTTTAAGCTGGCTAAGCAGCTGTTAAAATATATGAAATGGTACATGCATATATATGTAAGTATATTTTACATACAGGTAATGACATTATCAAGAAAATGAAGGTCTACAAAGGATTACAATAGTCAAATCAAACAGAAAACTCAACTAAATTATGACTCAACTGATAAAAGACTCTTTGATGCTTTAAATAACTTAAAACAGTTTACCTAATGGGACCCAATTTTTGTATTGCCTGTACAACAAGCAAATTAATTTGTCTTCGGACCAACTTCATTATCTATAAACCAAATGACTAATTCTCAAGCACTTCATATGATTTTATGAATCTACAAATACACTTATATAAATATTACAATTATACCAGTCATGAAAAATAGCGTAATTCTCACATACCTCACATTGATTATTTAGTTTTGTTGATGTAATATCCAGTTGCTGGTACTGTTCTTTGAGTTTAGAAAACTCAGCTTCTAATCGTGTTTGTTCTAGTTTGGAATTGTTCAATAAKGTTTTCAAATTCTTATGATCAGTTTGGAGAACTTCATTCTCTCTCAAGAGCTGACTGTATGTATGAGTAAGTCTGGAATTAAAAGACACCATAAAAGAATACATGCAGATAGAAGGAAATGTATTCATGACCCACATTCCCTCTGAAGCATGAAATTTCCAGGGCTCTATACTAGTCCATAGAACACAYACAAAAATTTCTTAGTATCATATACTGTAGGTAAGTAATCTCTTAGTCCAATTTTCTTAGGTATGTATTCTGCCTTTAAGCCAAACACTCCACGTTCTCCATATGTTTAAAAATAAATCAGGRTTTCTAAATGCAGACATCACAACTAGTTTTAAGATCCCACTCATCAAAATACAAAAAACTTACAAAACAGCTAGAATTCCTTGCCGACACAAAATAGTAAGGAAATACAAATGGTCCAAACTTTGGCAATCATGGGGGTCACATACATTGACTCTTGGTCTCCCATTGTCCCTWCTGGGGTCTGCCGTGTCCCTTTCTAAAAACAACCTCCAGTTCCTACTAATCCTCCTCACACAACGCCAAAGGTAGGAGGCATTTAATTGTGAGCCTCTTTGCCAGATGAACAGATCTTAATGCCTCTTCTTGAGGGGGGGAAGTATCATGCTGTGTAAATACTACTATTAAACCCATCTACTTACGGCAAGCTATACCTCAGTTGCAGGAATGTGAAGCAGGGCTTTGCCACCCACTGCATTTCTACTCCTACTGGCATTAACCTCCATTATCTTGCCCCTTAAGCAACTCACGCAGAGTGGCTTGCTCCCTCTACAGCTCACAACCATACTGCACAGTGCTTGGCCTGGCATTCCTCAAGATGCTATGTGGAATTCAGTATCCTCAGCATATAACAATTATTTTTTGTGGGTTTGCTTTTTTTTCCTTTTCAGTTTTTCTAAAATGACTGTATCGCAGATCAACGGAGTGGAGTTGCTATAACGTATGGATCATAAGTGTCCTGAATAGCAGCAYCAGGTATTAAGAAATGTGAGAGGATACAACACTTATTTAGACTGTACTGGCAAGTGCTCAGAGCTCTACTAATACACGTAGTATTAGTGTATTTTACCTTTCATTTTCATCACAAAGTTTTTTATACTCYGCTGCTACAGTTTCATGTTTTTCATTTTGCTGCAGCATTTTCTCCTGTTCTACCTTGAGTACTTTCTCCAATTCTTCCAGCTGCACTTTCTGTTTCAGCAACTGATTGTACCTGCAAAGAAAAATCATATTTAAGTTTCTTTTTTTGGAATGACAAGAAAATACGGAATTTTTTTGAAAAGGTGATCTTTCAAAGTTTTAAGATCTTAATGTTATATTTAAGTAATACTGATTTTATTCATACTAGTTATACAGTGTTTTTTGCTTTTTGCTCAGGAATCGCAGACTCTAATTTTACTCATGCATATCAGTATTTACCTATCTTCTAAGTCCTTATGCTCCACCTCCAGATTTTTGTGTGCAGATTTAAGACTTCCATGTTTAGCAATCAGAGATTCATACTCRGAAGCTTGGCGTTCATGCAGGTGTTCCAGTTTTTCATGATCTTTGAGAAGCGAATCATACAATGATTTCAGATCCTCACGTTCCTTGAGCACAGATTCGTTCTCATTTTCTAAAGCAGACTGCTGGATCAACAGTTGTGCGTTCTGATTCATAAGAGATGTGCTTTGAGAATTAAGGGTGGAATTTTCAACCTGCAGTCATAAACGTGTGACAAGAGTTGCAAATGAACACCATAGTCTGGATTACCTTGTCTATCTCCTCCTATTGAAAGACTTCTTGAGTTTAACCCTTAGCATCTTAGCAACCTTCTAGTTATTCCATTACCTGACAACCTTTAACGGGAATGTTTTTTTTCCTTATAYCCCAATAGACAATTCCAATTCAAAATATTCCAAGAATATTTTTATAGCAGTATTGCAAGAAAGCACTTAAGCATATGCTTAAATTGACACAGGGGAGGAGAAGAAATCAAATTAACAGGTATTTGAAGGTAAATAWTAAAGTGCTATCTAGATGAGAGGCACATTTTCCTCCCAGCATTGACAAACGGATCTCCAGTGATCCTCATATCACAGAAGCCAAATCTGTGACATGACTAAAAGGAACTTTCATATTGGTATAGTTTTTTTTTTAAATCTTTATTGTACAGAATCTCTATTGTTACCATAAAACCCTTATTGTACCCACATATCCCTTACAATGAGACTTCAAACAGTAGCATCCATTTAGCAGAGAGAAAGGGAAAAAAAATAATAGCTCCTGGAAGACACTACCCATATTCGTTTTTACTGAGGGACTGCTATTCACAGTTCTCTTCCAACTCAGTAACGTCAGCTGATCACTTTAYGTACATGTTGTGAGATCTGGTGGAAAGTACTCTTCTTCTAGAAGAGTACAATTGCTCCAACAATTATATCAGAACAGTATTAATGTCTATTAATACATTAAAGCCTTCAACATTAGACAGATTAAATACAACCCCCAAACAACAACTTTAYTTTGTGTGCCTCTGGAAAGATTAACCTGGATATTTTAAAGAATTGACRATACCTAACGTGCTTGTCATCTGATTTGTATTAGGCTAGCTTCCTTCTCTTTCCTATTCAAGAGATGAAAAACGCAAACTACTGAGGCTTCTAATACCCTCAGAGTATCTATTAAGGGGGGGCGGGGGAATCTATCACTCCAGTGCACGCCGTTACTAAGGAACAAATCCCTTTCTGTTGGAACTGCAGCATTCTTTGTTACAGATGAGAAAGCTGAACCTTTCACTGGAAATGAAGTAATGTCTGATGGCATATGTATGCTGTGAAACTTCCCAGACTGAATCCCGAGTTTGATTTAGTTCAGAATTCCCAGTTATCCTTTAAGACATCCTCTCTCTTGTATGTTCCTTATGGGTATCAGAAGGAATAGTAGAATTACAGTTGCCTAAGAATAATTTTKACATAGTCCATGTAGACTAGCTTAGTCTGCACTTCAGATTTAGCTAATAGTTAATCATTCTTATTTTCATGAACATATTTCACCTTCCACTTTGATTTAGAGTTGATGTAGAGTTGTCTTGCAACTTGCCTGAAGCTATGCGCAAAACAGCTGAATTCTCAAGGAAAGGACAACAACTCCCTTTCTCAGTCCGTTGGGTGTAACATCATTCACTCTTCCCCAGCAACAAAAACTACATTGCTTGGTGAGGTTCACCACCAAAAAAAAAGTTAAAGGTGGAAAACACTTCCTCCTCCCAACTCACTGCCTCAATACTTTCAAATATGTACAGTTAATTTATTCTCCACGTCTATCAGATAGGAAAGGCCTGTGCTGTTGTGCAATTCATGAAGCAAAAAAGGAGYTACATAGATATTCCCGTTTTTTTGACAAATGGTATTACAAAATACCCAAAGGGTTCTGAATCCCAGAGATATATCCTCATCTGTTTAAAATGGTATATTTCCATGCCCACGTCCACTAAGTTTTAACGACTAGACAAGAYAGTGCGTGCACAAATGTTCTATTTTGTTCATAGGCCTGCCAGCCACAAAGGAGAGTACTGTGCACTAATTAGATTTCAGTGTGATAGATACAAAATGCATCTGTGGTACAACTGTGTTCTGCTTTCCAGAAAGAGACAGGATGATAACTTGAGGCATTCACAAAATGCATTATTTGTTTACTCGTTTAAAGACTCCTTCACTCTTTKATTTCCATGCACACCCCATCACTTCTGACATTGTCCACTATTTCTGCTGAATTGTGGACTTTGTATTCCCTCTAAGTAGTTTTGATTCTTAGAGCTCCAAAAAGCATTCGCTCCATTAACAAGAATATTTCATTTATCAGAGAAAAAAAAGATATGTATTTAATGACCCTGTTAAAGTATGAAGAATGACATCTGAATTTTGGCCATAAGAGCTGCAAGACTCTGTGGGCAACCGTTTTTATAACTTCCATGGTCACACATTACCTTTTTTTGCCTYTGAATTATCTGAATTCAGTCTTCACATATTTATGTAGTTTTCAAAGGCTTTTTTTTCAAATCTTCTGTACTTACTAACATCTTGACTTTCCTCTTAGGTATGGCTTTTACTTTTTTTTTTTAAACTCTATTTATAAAAATAGAACAAATACTGAATTTATTAGAGTCTCTTCGGACACACTACTTCCCTGACCTAATTTAGAAGTAAAAAAGAAATTAAAAAAAATTATCTTAGAAGACTGGACAAGAGAATCTACTCTACTCCTACGTATAAAGTCAAGAGTTTAAATTGGACAAACATGAAGGATTAAAACCAGCTTCTAGAATTGTTATTATTCATCAGCAAACAAAATATTACTTGACTGCTCTTAGTGCAGATTATTTGCACATTACTTTCTTTTCCATGTCTGTACCAGAAGCGAAATGTGACTTACAATACATTACTGCCACTAGCTTTAAAGCTTTCATTTGAAAAAAACTTTGAATTAATTTTATTTTTGAAAGCAAAATAGGAAAATACTACCTGCAGCTTGGCATTTTGAGTTTGTAGAGTTGTATTTTGTTCCTGTAGAGAAACAGTCTGCCTCTGAAGTGCAAGAATTTGAGCCTGCAGATTGCTATTCTGTGTCTCAAGTTGCTTTAAYTGTGTCTTCAGTGCTTGCTTCTCTGCCTGCAGTGTAGCATTCTTTGAACATTAAAAAAAAAAAAATTTTTTTTGAGTTCACAGCTGTTTACTGAACTTCAAGAAAAAAACTTTTTCTCCAAAACAAACAAAGCAGCATGACTTTGCAGAGATTTACAGGGTGGAACAAAACTGTAAATCACCTTATATAACAAAGTAACACACAGTGATATTATCACAAGAAATAGGTAACTAATATTGTACCTATGGAGAAACTGTAAAGAAATCTCCATGACTCATGTAAGTAAGGATTACATAAGAGGGATTTAAGAGACATCTGTGGATTCAAAAGGGCTATTTCAGGTTTCCACATTTCCTTTTAAATGCTGGTCAAGTGCTTTACAGCATCTGTTAGAGCAGAATCCAGCTGCTTCATAAACTATATTTAATTCAGATTCTGCTTGGTACMTAAACTAGGTGATAAACTGCACACTTTCTTAACAATACTCTCATTTGTATTACTGGAACAGCTCACAACAAATAATTAAAGTCAGAATAATATTAAAACCACATCTTACATTCCTTTCCACTTCRATTAATCTATCTTTAACTTTCAGTAATTCTCTAGTAGTTTCCTGGTTTTCTTTCTCCCACTTATTGACAGATTGATTGTCTTCTCCACTTCTTGGAGGAGAATTCTGAACCATCCTTTCCTCTTCTTGTCTTTGCTTGAGAGCTTCATAGTTCTTCTTCACCTGAAATTATTTAGGACAACTTATATTAGGTTTAGAATTTTCCATTTTCTACATCCTAATTTATTACATGACGATACCACTTCTCAAAGAAGAGAAAGTGCTATATATATGTGATTTTATTTGTAAATTTGCTTTCTATATATGTTTGGGGAGATGATGTGCAAATGACTTATGGATACTGATAGATTAAACATAATAAACACTTGGGCTCATAGTCATACTTGTCTAACAGAAAGAGACCTCTACATTCTATTTTATTTCAGTGCTTCCAACTGCATCTCCCAACTTTTATAATAAAGTACAACCACCAAGGAGATTGTATTTTTTTTTTTTAACCAGTTCATTCAGGCTGTTAAAGGTAGATCAGAAAATATAACTTACTAAGAAATGACTATTTTTGGCATCCCAAATCAAATCAACTTCAGATTATTTATCCACCCAACATATTCAATGCCCAATGAATAAACCCATCAACAACTTTTCATGTGATTTCAACACTGGGCCTGGAGTATTGAGGTCTAAAAAAGCAGTCATACCTTCGTCCTGCTTTACATTACCCCAACAATGCCCATCTTTTGCTGTCTTACACAAAAGGTCAAATGTAGAAGTAACAATAGCAGGTATAGGAGAAATTTAATCTTACAGAAAAAATGTTTTTCTCCTTACTGTTTTAAGTTCCTGACGGAGTTGCTGGTTTAAATTTGTTGATTCTTCTAAACGAGCCTCCAAAGCGGCAATTTTTTCTTCTTTTATTTCGAGAGACTTCTTAAGTGTGGATTCTAATTTTGACTCCAAAAGCTTGTACCTACTAATCAATGACATCACACACAAAAAAGTATTTCAAAAAATTATCTGAGGTATTTAAATTCTAAAATATTCTGAAACAGTAGCCTCATAGCTACGTTTAAAAATGCTTGAATGCTGACTCTTTTCAAAAGCATGAAGACACCTCAGTATTAATATCATCCTTCTTTCTTTTAAAAGATATTAGACATACAAAAAGCCACCTTCAGTCACAGCAGTAGGGTGCTGGCTTTATTYGGATCATTAGCGTGTATGTGATGACAGCACTCTTCCTTCTGGCTCCACTCCAGTGAATCCAGCGGGGACCTGAACTAAATTAGAATGTGAAGTATTTGGAGAGCAAGATTTTCATCAATTTCCATTTCCTGCCAGCTCACAAAGAGGAGGCACTAGGGAAGGAGACGGAACATAGTACTTTGCAGGTGCATACTCATCTCATGTATGAATGTGCAAATTGCTCACTCAGCCCAGCTGCTGATATTTTAAGACTGTTACCACTCCTGATGTGTAAAGCTTCCATTTTTTTTTTACCATATTTATAATATTGTAGGGCACCTAAAAAACCCAAACCACGTATTTAGGAGAGAAGTGGTCAGATTTAGAATATATTGGTTTAGAACAGTATCTCCTGAAAACTGTCAGTGCAGGAATTAGTCTTTTTATAAAATACTGAAAACCACACTCATTAATCACTTTTAAACAGTTCAGTCACTGTACATGTGCTCTGAATCTGGAAAACATCCCACTGCTCTCCACAGTAGGATAAAATAAAACAAACCACTAATCCCTCACCTTTTTAATCCTGTCTGCTGAAGAATCTATCAGTTTAGTGAATGGAATAGATTGCAAGACACTCCTGAATGGACAACAGCATTAGATCTAGTCAGGAACTGGAGCAGAAGACCAATGGTAAGAGAATTAATAAGTACAAAGCTGTCCAGTAGCATCATGTWAGTAGGATGAAAATCCTAGATTTTAAGGTACGACAAGTAATTCTGAGGGATTTAAGAAACAGTAGGCAGTCTATGACTAGTAGAATAGATGGCATTTCATCTTCCTGAGCTGAAGCATATATTCAGCTACAAATAAGATTTTCTGTTACTGAAAAGTTATACTATTATGTAGAAARCAAAGAAGAAAAAAGACCCAGTATCCAGTTTCCTTTTGAACATCTAAYAATGAAAGATGGTACAAATTTTCTAGTATCACTGAGATTTGGCTATTTCAGATTCAGGGTCAAAATCCATAAATCTGTTTGTCTAAAGACAACAGCCATTTGAAAGGCAAGAGAAAATGGAAAACACTTCAAAGTTACATGATCAAACGTGGTCAGCTTAGGCCCCAATAGAAAGACTCTGAAGTGCTACCAAGAACATTCAACAAAAAACACAAGCAGCGCTCTCCCATCAGGGAGAGAAAAATTGTGCATTTTTAATTTCTGTCATCAAAATGAAAGAAGCAGACCAGAAATACACTGAGAAGTAATTTTCGGCATAATGAACCTAGCTTTCTACAGGCCTGATGAAACAATTGCTAATAATATAAGGAAAGCAATCCAGGTACCTTCTGGATGAATGATAAAGTTGAGAATAGGATAGTGGTAGAGCAAAATTTCAAACCAACCGTTTCCACTTTGAAAACAAGTACTTCCCATTTACAATCCTCCAGCTCTACCTGAAGTTTCAGAAGAAGCTCAAAACAGTAGCATAGCYCAAATTCCTTCACATCTAAAACTATTTGCCACAAGCCCTAACATACAACTTATACATAGCAAAAAACGTGCCCTGACTCCTTGAAAAAGGAATACCCATTCGAAGAGCACTAAGGGGAGTGAATGAAAAGAAAATTACTTATTGGTGGAAWTCCCACACACAGCTAACCTGGAAGCAAAGGAAGAAATGAAACAGGTCATGATAGGTGCCAGAAGTATGTTAAAAGTTCATTTACAGATTATAATTTAATGAAAGCTGGATAAAACTCCCCATCCCACAGAGACATGTAACTCCAAATTTTCTTCCAAAATATGATTTATAGCTCCATTATAACATCATTCTGTAAAATGCAAAGGAAACACTAGTATGTATGGCCCAAAGTCATAATTCATATAATGTCACAAACCAGCTCACCTATGAGAAGTGAACCTACAACATCTGAGCTTTAGAAGTATGAGCACTTGTAAAGGACAAGTGCCATTGTCTGGAAAGTAGAAGCAGACTCATAAATCTTTTCACGTAGTGTAAAGGTGCAAAAGCACCTTTACAGAACAATATTCTCTCCCTTTGCGGGAGCACTCACTCCAACCACTTGGAATCTAGAACGTGATTTAGAAAAATGTTGCTCAATCTGAACTTCTTAATCTAAGCAGTTTAAGCTTCAACTCAGCTCAAGGATTGGTTCTTCTTTGTATGGTATATTCACTTAAGGACAAACCAAATGTATACTATGCACTGTACGCTACACAGTAACGCTTCAATCAGAAGTAATCACACTAGTCAAGGTTCTGAGCACTTTTCTTGACGGAGCAACTCCTCATCTGTGAGCTGAGAAAGGCAGATGAAAGACACTGGCTGAAAACAAGAGGTGGTAACAGTTTCTCCCTACAGGATTCTGGCACCACCCCAGTAAGAGAGCACTGGCAGCAAGAAAGGGAAACTGAAGAAAAGTGTTGTTTGGTTTACTTTTGATATAGAAGGCCCCAAATCAATCTACATGTTCATGACAATCAGCTGTAATAACAGATCATGACAGCAGATTTTTTTTTTTTTTTAAGAGCACAACTGAATAGCATCATGAAAGAAAGATTGGCTAGAAGCCCATACTAGTCTGCTTTGCTCCTGTCACAAATTTTCCCTAAATCCCTGCAGGATAAGACAGAACACAACATACAGTACAGGAAACAGATGTCAGGATAGCAGCTGCTTTATAATGGCAGGTGTGGTAGTGACAGAGCCAGTATGAAGTTTTGGAGACACTTAAGTATTGGATACTTCCCAGCCTGTGTAAGTGGGAATGCAAACACTTCCTTTTGGTAGGAAGAATTAGAAGGAAATAGTTGTAAGGGAAGAGTGAGACAGTTTAAGGTAACCATTATGTGACAAAAGCATAAAAAACCACTTCTATCAGTCAAGCAGTCAAAAAGGGAAAAAAACCCCAACACTTTGGGCCTATTGTCTTATACTGCTGCTGTTCCCGCTGCTAACTAGAACATAAAACATTTTAATTATACATTAACTGTATCTACTGACGTACTTCAAGAAACTTCTTAGTAACAGAAAGTGGTAACTCACTTTCACAGACAGCTGAATGTAAAAGCACATCAACTAGGGTAGGTTTAGATTGGACATTAGGAAAAATTTCTTCACCGAAAGGGTGGTCAAGCATTGGAACAGGCTGCCCAGGGAAGTGGTGGAGTCACCATCACTGGAGGCGTTCAAAAAACATGTGGATGTGGCACTTCGGGACATGGTTTAGTGGACATGGTGGTGTTGGGTTGACAGTTGGACTTGATGATCTTAAAGGTCTTTTCCAACCTTAATGATTCTATGATACTGTAACTACCTTAGTAATTTCAAAGAACAGCAAGTTCCATTTTGGGTCTATTAATGTGCCTTAAAATCTAAGAGTACGCACAAAAACAGTCTGTAAAACCATTTCATCTTTATGAATAAAAGACCCTCATTTCTACACTGTTCCAGGTAGGCCTTAACATTCTCACCTGTCATCACTGCTCTGTTCATCATGCAAGAGACGCTCCTTGTTTAAGCCTATTTTTTCAAGTTCGTGGGCAAGTTTTTCTAGATCATTGTTCATCTGTTGAGTCTTCAATTTTTCATTCACCAAGTCCTTACAAAGAAAAAATTAGTCAGTATTATCATATACATAAAATAATGTAGTCTTAATTCTAGAAGTGCCAAGGCAAGAGTCTTTTATCACTACATGACTTGAATAACTCAATGTTAACTCTCCTTTCCTTCCAACTGTTAGCTTTCAGCTATATCAGACATTACATTGTTAACTGTAATAATTTCACTGTAGTTGTTTACTCCCTTCCTTTCCGTGGAACTTCCCTTTCAAATTTGGTCTTAAACATTACGGTGAAGGGGAAGTGTTTCAGCCAGAACAAATACTATCATGAAGAATCTGAACAATGTTAATTTAACAAAGGCTCCATGACAGTCTGTAAGCAGCCTTACAGAATTAAGTGTAATATGGTTATATTATTCCGTTTGATTATGATGATTATATAAATTGCGATTATCTAACACTTTCCCTACTGTAACCATTAAAAATGCCAAAAGTATACAGATTAAAGCATAAAAAATACACAATACAAACTTTTCTCAAAATATACAGATATAATTTCTGTACATTACAAACAGATTATGACAGGAATGGTAACTAATTTCCGTTTACCTCTCGTAAAGTGACAAGGGTTTTCTTATCAATGGTAGCTCTTTTCACGAGTTCTTTATTTTCTTTTTCTAGTTCTTTCAGGCGTACACATGACTCTCTATATACAACTATTTCTTTAAATAGAGATTTATTTTCCTTTTCCAGATTACTAATTTTTACATTGTTTTCTTCTAAAGTACTGTCTTTAATTTCTGCTTGTTGTCGAAGCCTTTTATTTTCTTTTTCTAGCTGTTTCTTATCTTTTTCCAGTTGAGAAGTCTCTTGTTCTAACAACTTATTCTCCTTTTCCAGTTGCTCTAGGCGCTTACTAGATATTTTTAACTCTTCYAAATTCTTTTGCAGAGTCTGATTTTCAGACTCTAAATCTTGTAATTCACTTTCTAATTGCTGAATCTTCTTATTGCTGTTTTCAAGGGCTTTCTGTAGCCTTTGGTTTTCTGTGTCTAGGCCTTGGTAGCTGACTTCCAAGCGTTCAGTCTTCTTAAATGAGGCTTTCATGAGTTCAAGGCTTTTTTTAAGTTGCTCCTTTTCACTCTCCAGTTCCTTATTTTCTAATTGTAACTGCGCCACTTTGATGCTTGTACACTTCAAGGACTCAATTGTTCTTCTTAATTCCAAATTTTCTTCATCAAGTTGTGAATTCTCCTTTTCTAAGGATTCTAATTGAAAAGTGAGGTTTTTTAAGCTATCCAAGGTTTTTTTCAGTTTCCTGTTTTCCATTTCCAGGTCTGAGTTTTCTTGTTCTAAGGCCTCGATCTTCTCACAAGTAATTTTTAAGTTAGTAATTTTTTTCTGTAATAATTCGTTTTCCTTCTCCAGATGATGCAGCTCATTCTCTAGTTCTTCTGCTCTCTCCCCTTTCTCTTTATAGTGTTCCAGTTCTTTCCTGACTTGCTTTTTTTCAAATTCAATCTTATTTAACTTACTGCTGGTCTCTTTAATAGACTCATGAAGGATTTTATTTTCTTTTTCAATTTCTTTCACTCTCGCTTCAGCACTGATTTGTGAGCGTTGTCTCAGAGAAGCTACGGTTTGATTCAAATGTTCATTTTCTTGTTCTAATAGCTTAATCTAATTTTGGGGGAAAAATTGTAAACTCTGGTGAGCGAGATGCCAACAAGTAATTGCTTCCATATATAAATGGAAAGCTACTAAGATAATAAGATTACATCATATTTCCCTTTTAAGTTTTTTAAAAAAATTCTCTTACTCTACTGGTATTTGCAGCATTACAAACATTGTGTATGTACACAGGTGGAAGTTTGACAACAAAATAAGTCAAAGTGAATCTTCAAATAYCTTCCTCTTGGATATTAGTAGATAACATAAAAATAAAACTAATGAAGCACAAACCAAAACAAATCTGTATCTATTTCTTAGCTTCATTTCATTTTCATGAGTGTTCACCCAGATTTAGATTATTTTTCTTAAACTCTGTAATTTCCAGAGATATTTGTCCACAAAGAACAAAACTGCAGTCAAGTTCTAAACCAAACTGGAGATGGAGGGAGGTGTGGGAGCTGCAAAAGTGTCTTTATTTCACTTGGAAAAAATAGAGGTGATCTGTGGGATATGAGGGCATCCTGATCAGAGTCAACAACATTTTGGGAAGAAACACATCAAAGTTACATTAATTTTTGAGTTAAAAAGAACCCTTGGACATGCTGTTCCAAAACAGCTTCCAGAGAAAGTAAATCATATTAGAACTGAATTATTTTCCTAGGTAACATATTCCTACATCTATTTCAAGGATAAACGCAGCACTGACATCTTAATTTTTAGTATTTCTTGACTTTTTGAGTTACTTCAAATAATTTGAAATTATTTGGGTATCTAACAAGACAGCAAAATCCAGAAAACTGTTTAGATCAATATTTAAGAATACACTAATAACATAGGATAAGGGATGTTTCAACAATAAACTGTTTTCGAGAAAAGCAAAAGTGCTAGTTGCAATGAAAAACAGTCTGAGAAAATTATAGAGTGTTCTTTYATATTTAAGTCTGAATGTAACTATTAATTACAGGCTCTACTGCTCCGTTCCCAGCAATGACAAACTGTTCTGAAACGATTAATGAGAAACTAATTAAGAGGTGTCTAAAAACACAACTTTGTAACACTTCTTTACATAACCTGGTATGTTACTGAACACGCATAACTATTTTCCATGAATTCTGCTTCTAGAATCCAAACTTAACAACAAATCATGATCAATGCCTCCATAACTTTAATGAAATCAAATGAACCTTGTATAGTTGACTACAGTTAAGTTTCAGCACAGGATTTGTAAAAGACACGGAAGATGCTGCTAACCCATCACAGCTCCTAAGTATATTATTTTTAAGCAGAAATAGTCCCACTGAAACGTCAGTCCTACTCCAACACATTTAAAACAATATACATATCTCTGATGGTTGAATTGGGATTTATGACTTATTCCAGAAAGTTTTAGTCCTTTTTCCCCTAGAGTACACTTCTAATACAATGTATAAATCAATTATTTTAACAATGAACACTTCTTAACAAGACAAGCTGGCATATTTTCTTTAAAATTATTCCCACGGTTCTCTTTAAAGTAAAGCTTCAATGTGAAGGTGTTTTTTTTTTTTTTGCTTTCTTTTCCACGTCTGGAATTTAATCAATTTCATTGACTAAATTGGGCCTTCAAAAATTTTCAGGACTTTTGAAATATAATATTCTGTATTCCAAAATACTGTACTTTTAAATTGAACTAAAAAATGTCCATGTCATCAAGAAGTATCAGTGAAATTTATAAAACATAACTACAGTTCTAATTCTGAAGGACTTGATTACTAAATATGAGATTTCCAGAAGTTTCCACAACTCTTGTTTCCTAGTGGCTGCCTTCCACAGGTCCTCTGAGTTGCTCTGCAAAGATCTTCAGAAGGTGTCAGCACCCATTAGATACAGATACGTCAGTGACATTCAGTATCCTCCCAAATACAGCTCAAGTCTTTGTAAAACAACCAGATGACAGTTTCTGGCAACCAAAATAAATTCTGCTATCCACCTACAAGTCACAGCTAGAAAATATTCTAGTATAGGGGAATATTATGAAGCTGGATGTGATGGTTACTACCCCAGATAAACAAGACTGAGCAGAAGCTTGTGAGGAGGAACAGCCAGCAGCGGAGCAGCAGACCAGCTCTGCTACCCTGGTCTCTGTCGGGTCTCTTCGAGGGACAGGCTGCTGTAATTCTCATTAATACTCCGACATTACTTCAAACACTGACCAGCTGTCTGGAACCTGTTTTCCTCCATTGAGAGGTGTCTGGCTTACCTCCAAAGTTTCCAATTTTCTATTTTGGCTGAGCTACACCCTCTAAGCAACTATAGCAAATGCACAGCCCATGAAAGCCACAGAAGCATTACAAAACACTAAAAAGTTCTAAAACTAACAGTAAAGCCTCAGCTAAAAATGAGCCATGCCTCTCACTGGCTGCAGGTGTTAGACAAGGTATTTTGCAGCAGGTATGTCCTTTTGGCAAATCTGCTACATTTACAATCCCTTTATGCCTGTAAAAAAGCACAAAAGGGGAACAGTACAGTACAATGCAGCATTAATACTTTTGATTCTGCTACTCACTTGTCGCTCTGAGTTTTCTCGAAGTGCTTCAAGTGTCTTTTCAAGCTGTGCTTTTTCTTTCATCAGATCTTTACTCAAATTTTGACTGTTCTGAAGACTTTGTTTCTCTTGGCTAATTTCATTCTCTAGCTCTTCAAGCTACAGAAAAAAGAAACAATTTTTTTAAAATGTACTTAAAAATGACAATAGTATTACTCTTAGCTGCGTTGAAGGTACTCTTATAGAAATGAATAAAGAAGGTTAAAGAATAAAATGGAATTTTCTATTCTTTATCTGAAACAATTCATCTCTTCTAGGAATAAATTTACTTCTGCCAGAATTTTCTCCCTGGCTCAGAAGATTACATCCATAAAGTACATTTGCATAAAAAAATTGGTCAGATTTTATTAGGCTCTGGACGTTTTCCCAAGCATCTTTTTTTCTTGTAAAATCCCATTTTAGTGAGATTTATACTGCTCCTCCAAGTCCCTTTTACCTTACAAGGGTTGAATGTTGTTTGATTTTACTTAACTAGTTCAAGAGATACTTATGATGATTCCTTGGGAATTAAATATACAGGTTTGTTTTGTCAAATGGCTCCAACTCTCTTAATGCCAGACAGCAAAACTATTTACGAGTGAAAATAACCAAGTGTGATTTTTCTGTCACATCTAAGTTATAGTTAGTTACTTAGAAGCAACATATACATTTTATTTTTAAACAATCGTCTGCTGGAAGGTTTATATTCTATGTCAACTCCACTGTCCATATTCCCCAATCCTAGACGAGTCGAGACATAGCTCGGACCCCAGGCAGGGAGAATACTTTTAGAAACAAATTATCTGAATTATACATTAAATTGCTGCTAAATAATACTGAGAAATAAAATCAGAAAAAGATAGTAGAATCGAATTTGTTCCTCTGTGAACCAATTCGTTGATCACAAATTCGCAAAAAGCATGGCATCAATTAGGTCAGTACCTGAATTAAATCTTCCTCTTAGGATGAGAATACTAATGTTTGACCAGTCTTTTGCTTCCCTCTCCCTCTTCCTCTCAAATTCAGATTTTCCTGGCCCCTTGCTTAGCAGACCAGTGCATGTTTTACAGGGATATTGGCACTTTCCTTGTCTTTTGCAAAGGAGGAGTTAACTGGCTCAATCACCCCAGCAGGGATGCAGTCAGCCTCCACCTGGGAACCAAATTTATCCATCGCCTGCCCAACTACTTACTGGGAGTGGAGTTCCTGTGGTCACGGTAACTCGTATTTATGAGACTCTATATTAGTGGTTTGTTTTAAGAGAAAGCGTGTCCAGATAGAAGTAGACTATGTATACAGGATTCATAACATTTTGATCAACATCATGCTTTTTGCTGAAGTGATCACTGTTCAGAACATTGCTTTTAGGGGCAAGTGAGAAAAAGGACATACCGCCAGACATCCAAAGTGGTAAGAAAAGTATCAGACAACCACAAGAACCTACTATGGCTTGCTTCTTATACCTATTCCTTTCTTTTGTACCCTCCTAGCTGTCCTTCTGGTACTGTACAGAAACTCAAAGCAGCACACAGGCTGCTGCAAAAAATACCATACTGTAAAAAATCAGAAAAAGCATGGAAGTATGGAATACAGTCGGGATTTCTTTCAATTTTTTTTTAATTCCCTCTTACCCACTCTTCTCTAAAAATAGTCTAACATCTGAAATATCTGCTGAAGCAAAAGCTATTTCAGAAACTTTAGACATTTCACTCCACCAATAATTAGTCCCCGTTTTTTCCCAATTTTTATTCTCTATAAATAACACTGACTAAATTACTTCATTTGATATACATAATTTGGAGAGTAAAATATTGTAGATCAGCACAGATAAATCTGACAAACTCCTCTCATTCACTTGCTCATCAATTCCTTGGTCCATCTTCTCTTTCTCAGTTATGAATGAGGACACATGACCAAGTTTTCTGCTTAGACTTATCAGTCAGTCTTCACCTATGTACACATACTTTCCCCTACTTAGTAATTACAAAAATTAGAATAATGTTCTCAAGTATCATAAAACACTTTCATTACTCATTATGTCCCCAGTATGTTAGTATTTCTTCCCTCACTGCTATAAGACATTTCTGAATAAAATGGTCACATTCTTACATCAATAAAAAAGCATAACCAAAAAAGAGAAAAACCTCTCTGAGGTGGTTTTCTTTTTTACTATAAACATACGAACACCATAACACCATTTAGACCCTAGTAATACTTTACCCAAAATAACAGCAATTCAAAAAATTACCCTTCAGAAAGAAAACGGCAAGCAACATTAGGCAACTCATACACAATCCAAACATACACTGATGATTACCTTTTTGCTAAGTCTTTGGTTTTCTTTTTCCATTTTCAGAATCCTTGAACTACTGCCTTCTACCGAACCCACTGCACTTTGTAGTTCTTCCACTGTCTTCAGCAAACTTTGGTTTTCCATTTCCAACTTCAGTAATCTGCTTGATGTCAGTTCATTTACTTCATGACCAAGTGATTTCTGTGGCACTGTAAGAGAAAAAAAAATAAAAAAAAAGGTTACTTATTACCTGGACTTCTTGAACTTTGCATTTTCAGACTTAGGGGATTTAGAAGCCTTTGACGATCCTCCAATGCCTTCTTGGTGAATAGAGCTAGCTAGGATTAATGACCCATTCTCCTTACCCAACAGAAAACACTGCAGATGCATAAAAGGAAATGTTCTACTCATCCTACAGTTCCTAATCACAGCAGAGGTTTGGTTCCTGCAACTGAGGGTATACCTCTAAATTTCCACAAATCCTTTGTATGGGATCCAGTGTATGACCAAGCAGGCTATATTGGAAGAATCAAATTTTTTGCCACAGCTATCTCTGCAAACAATTACTCTAAGAAGCCTTAACAAATCTTTCTTAGCTTTGAGAACAGTAAAGCAAGAAGACTCATGATCTGTGCTACAGAGTATGGGAGTTTGAATGGTAACACAATGTAACTCCAACGTATTTATGGATTTTTACACCTCTGTTTAACTGCACAGAATCACAAGAACAGAGACTTTTCATGTAGGCTGTTATCTCCAAGGATACATGGGAATGAGTTAAAAAAAAAAAAAAACAAACAAAAAACCCCAAACTAAACCAAACAAAAAAAACCCCACACCAAACCAAACCACGACAAAAGAAAACCAAAAAAATAACCCCCGAACTGTCACATCTCTCCAGAGGACAAAAGACGCTGTACTTCAGAAATAAGGACCTGTAATTTCCTAATGCTGTCCAGCCTCTGAGCTTTCAATTTTTCTGTTTTATCACTTTGCAAGTATTACTATGTTTACCTTCAGAAAGTTCAGTAGTCCTATTTATCTGTTCAAGTTCCCAGCCAAGATGCAATGATTCATCCATACTTTGTTTCTGAGCCATTTCTAGAGTCATATTTTCCTCCATGAGTTCCTCAATCTTCTTTCTGTCCATATCACGCTCCTTAAAAATTATTTCACATGTAGCATTAAAAAAAAAAGTCTCAACATGCACAAAATATTTTAGTATCTAGTATGCCACAGAGAAATGCAAAGGGCATTTTCTGATTTGCTAATACACAGTGAGACAGGGACGAACGGACAAAAGTATGGAGAATGTACACAAGAGAAGTGTTAACAACCAGTAAAGAACAATATGCAGAGAAGAACCTCCTCTCACCATTACCTATGGCAATGACTACTTACTCTTTTTCAAAGTTCACTTCTCTCCGAATATCAGGAAAGAAAGTATACATAATAAGCACAGCTTGGTAGCACACACAAAAAACAAACGGACAGAGAAGGAAAATTTTACCTTCTCTAAACTGTTATAAGACTACTTTGATGCAAAAAGCTGTAACAGGACTGGCTCTTTATAAAGCCCTCTCCCCACACATGCTGCTTCAACAGGAATAAGTTGCAGCTGCAACTCTCAACATTTTGTAGAAAATGAAAGTAAACAGAAGGTAATGATCTGTCACCCCTTACAGAAAACAAACAAAAAAACCCACCCAGGCAAATTATGACTTTATATTTTAGAATATTTACTTTTTGAAGAACTGGTTAAAAACAGAAATTATTTTGGGGAAAACCTTCCGATAAATATGTCGCTATACTGCCAGAATTTGAAATATGAATAACCTCTTTTGTCTAAGTATTTAAGTGACAACAGACTATCGTCACATAAAAAAAAAAAAAAAATCCTGTCATTCTTACTAATGAGTCTCTATTTCTTATCATCGTATTTTAGCTATCCAATTAAACGCTGTACTGTCTTTAGGGAGAGTACTGCCTTTGCAATTTTTCCTTCCCTAGGCAGAACCAAAGCTACTGTAGGAAACCATATCCGAAAAGTGTTAGTAAATCAAGACATACCTTCCTCCTCTCCCCCACTATTTTGACTGGAAGTTCTTTTATTAAAACTGGAAATGATATTCAATGCATATCAGTTGTCTTTGTCATCCTCCATTTACACTTACCATCTCCATATCATGTAATTTAGCTTTTAATTGTAGATTTTCTTTTTCTAACTCATGCAATTTATCAGAACGGGCTCGGGTCCCCTCTAATTGATCTTCCAACATTGTCTTTGTTTCTAGCAACACTTGATTGTCTTCCTTTAACTCCTGCAAGAATTAAGCAACAAAAAAAACTCACAACAAAAGTATTTCCTTATTCATACAAACTTTGATACACATCATAACTAGTTTTAGAAACATTGCTCTAATGCTAAAACATTCATTTGGAAGCTGTAACAGACTTTCCATAAAAAACAAATTTACAGCAATTTCACATAACTTATGACATTTTTATGAAAAGAAAATTTTACATAACTTAAAGAGAAATTAAATAAAGTGTTCATAATTACAATCAAACCATAAATATCTCTGATTTGAGATGTGATCTGGAAAGATGTATTGCACATATATGGACTACAGCTAAGCAAAAGGCTGACATCAAATAAAAATTAGTGTCAGGCTCAAAACAAAAAGAAGTACTTCACACACCATGTAACTGAATTTGTGGAGCTTATCACTACATGATTGTGTAGATGAAAAGGCTTACATGTGTTGAGAAGTTATCTAATTCATGCAACAGAAGGCCAAAAAGCTCAAAAGGACCACCTGTGAGTATCATTTTCCTGAGCAGAGACTGCTGGAGGCTGGGAAACCACAATAGGAAAGCATCACCAAGTGCTTGCCCTGTTGTTTTACTCTCCTCTAAGCATCTACTATTGGCCACTGTCAAAGACTGAAGACAGATGTAGATGCTCCTTTCAGTCCATAATTTATCATCAGATTGAATTACCCAATCTTTGGGTTGCAGGAAATGGAGAACAAAACTTAAGAGAATAATTTTCTACAGTCCATAATGAGGTTTACAGGCCACTGGGCAAACTTACTTAAGCCCAAAGTCAGGACATGATGCTGAAAATGCAACTGCATTCTTAAAATACAACCAGCCATATTCAAAGGTCCTAAATAGCTTTAATTTACATACATAGAGGATTTTTTTAAATGGCATCTGATGAAAATAATAGTATGTAAAAACATATAATTGGCAATTTTACTCATGATATAAAGACAAAACTTTTCAAACTTCAGCATGCAGTCAGCTGCAAAATTTAAAAAAAGATGAGTGAATATAACATATAAATATTTATCCTTCATACTCCTCCCTACACAAATATTAAGTTAACTTATTATTATGAAGCAATAATAATTCTGCTTATTAACTAATTAACACCTGTCTCTATTCAAGAATGCTTGAAAAATCAGGTAGTTTACAAGCTATGAAACATATAAACAAATTTTAGGTTTTTTACCAGTTTAAACATTCTATGAAAATGAAATTTCCACTGTTTTCAAATCCTGTAATCTTTTCCGTTACCAATTTTTTTAACCATAYGCTTTCAGTCCCTCTTACAACAGTAGTAGAGATACACAGTTTATAAAGTCATTCATGTAAGATGATTTTCAAATAGCTCACATACAAAGGTTTTCTCATATGCAGGCAGGCTGATGATAATGCTCACTACTCACAGTACCTGATTTTCCAACAGACCCATGTATGCTAACCTATTACATCATATATAGGTAACAGCAAACAACTCTGAGGAAATTTGAGAACATAAATCACAGCACTGGATCTCTATCACTGAGCTCAAGTTGAATAGCAGTATCTGGTTTAAAGTACGTCAAACACTGAGAAAAGATCCAGCGTTGGAAAGCAGTTACCAGCCTTTGKTTTTAATTTTGGAACGCGAAGGTGGCTTTGGAGCCTCCTCAAGAATGGATGTTTCAATGACAGCTGTTAAGGTCTGTATTTAGTGTATCTTGAGAAATTTTCTTCAAATTTCATCAGATTATTTCATATTACACCATAAGATGATAAAATTAATTTCCACAAGCAAGGCTAAGGCTAAGAACAAGTCATCTTAAAAAAAAAAGTCTTGGGAACATTGACTTTTTTTAAATTTCAGAAATGTCTAAAGCCCTTTTAACAATGTTGTAATCTGCCCCATGCACCTTATCTCTCACTACAGTCTATTGTTAACCTTTTTTATACTGCAGCTCGCTTGGAAAAACGATCTATCTCATTTTCCATTAAAAATCTAATAACTCCTGTGTCAGTTGATATGCTTTATTTCTGACTAAAGCTATTATTAGAAGTTTTGGATGAAGGATCTACAATTGAACATTAAAAAGATTTGGTTTTTGCCTTGCAGTTTTTCCCCTCTCATTAACAGCAGCTTTTATCAGTAGTAGCTACTTTATGCTGTGACATATGAAGTATACATTCATTAAAAGGTTTTAACTTTCAAACATTCAAAGAAAGAAGTCTCTTTCCAGAGGATGCTATATCACTGGTCATGAGTATTACGACATTTTTCAGATGTGATAACTAGATTATTGGGGATATCGTACCATGTCTAGGCAGCAGTTCAGTGGGAAGAAAATCTGCAGGTTACACAGATCACAATGTTGAGATGTTGCGTAGGAGTTACTATATTAGAAGGTGTAGAGAAAAGTCATCTTTCCACTGTATTCAGAACTGGTAAAGCCGTATTAGAGTACGAGATCCAGTTTTAGGGACTCAGTTTTAAGAAAGATACGAATTAAGACAGAACCCAGAGAACAGAAAAAACACCTTGTAAGGCAGAACGCTGTGGGGCTGCAGAGCACAAAGACCTAGAATAGAGGACACATGGCATGTCACAGTCTTCAGAGAAGAAAAAGGCTTCTACGAAAGGCTGTGGACACTTCATCACTCAGGTCGTAGAGCACTGATTAATGCCAAGCATTCATTTGGGGTGGTATGCGTATACAAAAATACCTTGCTTAAAGCAGGAGGACTGAATGAGTTCCCGAGATCCCACCCAGGCCTGTGAATCCAAGAGGCCACATTAAATGAAGAAGTTATGTAAAAATACTCTGTGTCATAGTTTAGCCTAATATCTTGGTTTTGCTTTTTGGTCATTTTTATCCTAAAGAAAGGGTTTCATACCAGTATCTCAACAACTACATCTAGGCAACATAATATTTTTTCCAACAAGCATTCATTTCGAGTCCTCCCTGCTTTTCTAGGAGTCTTTTTTTTTAATGATCACCTTGAAAATTTCTTCAAACTTTCATTAGTTTTGACTCCCACAAGTAATTCTTTCTTTCACAAATTCTGCCACCTTGGCATTTGCCCAACAAATTTGCCATTTACAGACAGAATGATGGCCTAATAAAATCCTGCACGTTGATGATTTGTTTCCTAAACTTCTAATTCATGACAGAACCGTAAGTCTCTCTTGCCTGGTGTCAGCGTATCTCTTTTTAGTATATTTTATCCATGGAATGCCATCGCCCTATACTCATTTATGTGTATAGCCACTATTTCTTCAACGCTTTACTTAGAAAAATGCCGTCTCTTAGGAGACCCACAAAAGGAGAAAGAAATTACTACATTTATAGCATATTTTTAAGTAATTCCTCCTTGAGTTTCTCAATACATAGTACATATCCTAAACAGAGGCTCCTACTGGTCTTTCTAGCTTAGAGCTATGGTGAATACTGCTGACTTCAAATGAAACTGCATGGCATTAGACACAAGGATTTTACCTTAAAACTGTAGTTTATCACAAAAGACTGTCATAGATCCAAGACTATATTGGGCTATCATATATCCAAGAGCAAGAAGCTGCAACACTGTTTTCATGTCCCACTGCTTAAATCATCAAAATAACTTTGAAAAAGCCACAGCAAACAAAAAATGATGGTTATTCAGTATTTTTTTTTCCTTAATATACCTCCACTCTAGCTTTGTAGAATTCAATATCATGCAGCCTTTCTTTATACCGGCTGACTTCACTTTCAAGCTTGTCGACTCGAATCGCCTTCTCACGAAGAGCATCTAATTCATCTCTATACACTCTGGCAGAACGGGCATCTGAGAGTAAATTCATATTCTAGAAAATAAGAAAACACAGAAATTAAAGGCAAGAATATTGGACAGTACATGCTGAAGGATAACATAGCTGCTTCATTATTTAAATCAGAAGTAATGTAGAGGGGTATCATAAGTTAGTTCTGAGAAAGGTAAAGAAAAAAAAAATTAAATATATTTTACAGGCTTAGTCCAGATGATGTATTTCCAGGAAAACTCCATTGGCCTTTCTCAAGGAGAGGTATGTGCAGATTTGTAAATTTCAGAACAGCACATTTCTTATACAGATAGTATTCTCAAACGACCTCCAATAATTTTATACACTTATAATAATAAATGAATCAGGTGTTTTCCCTCATTATTAACACATAGATTCAAAGTGTAAAGAAAACCAGCCAAAATTTGAGTGGATTGTTCTTGAGAAAAATTCAGTACATGTACACTCATAGGATATGTTGGTGGTAAATTGCTTGAATGTGGAAATAAAAAAAATTAAAGAAGAAATACTAACCTAACTCAGAATATTTTTCCAGCCTACAAGACCAAATAAAGGATCACGTATACAAGATCACGTTCAGAGTGCAAAATAAAAAAAATGCATGAAAGCATACTTCCTAATTAAAAAAAAAAAAAAAAATCATTCTGGTGGCGGCAATTTTTTTTTGCCCACTTTATTTTAAATAATAGTTTTACAAAACCTATACCTCTTGCTGAAGTCTCTTTAGTTCAGCTTCCATCTGTTCAAGTTCTTGTTTACAGTCAAGCAACTGCTCAGTCTTTTCCTCACTTAAAACATAAAACATAAAACACAGGTAAGTATCACTGCAAAACTTGATAATTATGATCTTGTTTGAGAACAAAATACTGAGATTCATGAGACTTCCCTTATTTAATCCAGAATTTCATGGACATCAAAGTATAAAACTTAGGTATGCCATTATGCTTTAGACATTCCTTAGGTTTTAGTCTATATCTAATCTTTTAAATTTGGTCAGATTTTTCATAGTCCTTTAAATTCTTTTTCACTAAGATCTCATACTTATGCGGGGCAGAAAACACTAGGGTGTAATAAAGGATTTTTTGTGATAAGGGATAAGGGATTTTTTTGGTAAAAAAACCCAGACAATACACATGAATGTGTACCAGGAGATTCACATCCAAAAGTAAACTTAGAATAATTTCAAAATATACATTCAAAAGGTCCAAATATTTTCCAGGAGAACCAGACAATGACCACTGATGCATTCTGTCACAGATCAGGTAAAGCCAATTTTAAAAGCATTTTTATACTTTTGTAATTTTTCTTTCTCTTACAGAGAAGAATTAAGATTTTCAGGTGCCTTTTCTCATTAAAGAAGATACTGCTTAATAACCTTAATAATTTTATGAAATGCATAATGAATTTTAATTTTAGGGAAACAACACAGTGTCTGTTTTAGTCTATTCAGAAATTTGTAATAAAACTAATTTGACATAGAATACTACAATTCTTACAGGACTCATTCCTAACTTCCACATAACACACTTATTTCTCAATGCTCAAAAAATGAGTTTGTTAAAAAAATGAGTTTGTTAAACAATGAGTAAGTGCAAGGGAAATATTTAATTCTCTCGAAGACACAGAATACCTAATGTTCAAAATTCAACTGCACCTCAGAACAAACAGTATTCACTGTTGAAAAAACCTGCCATATCCAGTATTGTATACTCCCAAAAGATATATTGCAAATTCAAACATGTTACTATATTATTTAATACTTTGGAATACAAGTATGAAACAAAACAGAAGTAGAAAAGGGGGAAATAAGAGAATTTAATGGACTGAAATGTATAATACAATCTAAAAGTAATCATACTAACAAAAAATATATTTGTTTTAAATAAAACTAGAACAGTTGTTTTTAAAAATGAGCCAATCTCACAATGAATGATCTTTTTGCAACCATACATTGTTTCAAAAAGGTCTTTGACGGCCTACAAGTATACAAGGGTTCATCTATGTATAGCTCACTGCAACACCACTGTCCACAGCAGATATCAAAGCTTTCCCTCTACATGGCTGTTCGGAATACAAATGTATCCTGTATTATGTTAGATTACTGAAATTTTTCTATTAACATTCACACTGCTRTATTATTTTTCTACACAGAAACACACAGGACTTAATACAGAAAATTACGTGTGCAATTTCCAGTTCTGGAGTTTCTATATTACAAGCCTCAAATCGCTGTTTTGCATCCAACTGTTGGTATGTGGTGCTGCAAAGAAAAATAATCTTTACAGACCTTTTGTATGAAATTATATTAGCTGCAGTGCATACTAAACCAGATACGAAGATTCATTGCCAAAACCAGATTATAAATAAATTTTAAGCTGAATATTTTCAACTCTGGAATGAATCTAATTTTAAATTTATCAAATACATGCAGCATTTAATACCAAATGCTACAGGCAGAAGTTAATTTATCAAAGTCTAGTATTTTAAATACACTCCTACGCGTAAAGGAAATTTATTTACGAATTGAATTCAAGTAGAGTGCAAAATGTGAAATGTTCCGAGCCATCACTGTTGCCTTAATTGCATGCTTCAGCTACAGACTAGAGAGGATTGTACTAAATTATACAGAACATACCAGTGTTCACTGTTTAGGCTACCTATTAACTGTCAATCAAACTAATAACAGCAATTTTTTCACTAATTTTCTTGGTGCAGCTGTTTATAGAATATGCTGGGCGGGCTCATTTCAGTAGACACATAATAATACAGACATCAGAAAAAAAGAGCCGTATCTTTTTGTCCTCTATTCTTCATGAAGACCAAGATGTAGTGGGGGAAGGGGATCCTCTGCGTAAATCAACCAGATACTTAATCCAGCCAGCTAGAGATGATCTGATCAACAGACTCTGATATGAGCAGACCAGCGAGCCGATAATTGTGACTTACGCTACCTTCAACTTTTAATTTAATTTTATCTGTCTCCCTCCACAAAATAGGCTGGATTAAAAATCTTTACTTATGCTGTTTCTAAACTATAGGCAAGTTACTATATATATATTGAATCTCTTCAGATTTAATATTTGTATTTTAAGTTCAAACTGCACATACTTCACTCTGCTAAAAAAACATTACACATTGCTATAGGGAGAAACAGATTCTCCACTGGCCTATTATTGTTCTTCTCTTTAAATAACTCTTCACTACTGCTCAGATTTGTTCCTAGACTATGAATATAGACCACCGATACTGAATCAGTTTTCTTCATAAAATAGAAGGGATAAAAAAAAGCTTTTCATCAGAATACAAAAAACAAAGAATCCAAGGTCTTTGTTATAATGGGACTGATTTTTCACAGTACTTAGATGAGGTGAAGGAGGGGAATATACCCCTTAGCTAAGGGGTCAGGACCGGGGGCGAGAAGAGAGCACTCCCTTAACTGGATGAACGTAGCAAGTTGGAAACTGTAAGAAACCATAACTGACCCAAGCTGTAAAATTCACTCATTTTACAAATTACATCATTCCTTAGACATAAATAACCACCCCCTGCCAGTAAACTCAAAGCCTGTTTCACTGCATCCAGGTTTGCAGTGGGTCAAGAGATTTAGTGAAGTTTGGTTTGCATAATTCTCTTTCTTTCATTTTTCTCTGTAGAGTGGCATGGCAGATAGAAGTGGAACAGTATTGAAGGGCATGAGCAAACAAGTCTTGTGCAGACAAGGAATTTTCTACACAGAGAGAAGCAAAGAGGGGGGGACAGGAAATATCTAATGATAATTTTTTTTCCTATTTGCAACAAATTAAAATGTTTCATAAACCGTGAATGAACCACAGATGACTATTTCTTACTATATTTCCAACAAGAAACAGGTAACTTAATCATGCTGCTGATAAGGAATCGCTACAGCACTACCTCCTTTTAAAAAAGACCTTTTTGGCACTAATCCTTGAATGGTCAAGACACAGCTCTTACTTCCAGTCCCTACCTGCCTACCCCATGCAACTGTTCTTGAGTGTGTCACCCCATAATTGCCTCAACTGCAAAGCTATTCTCTTAGAAATGTATACGAATACAGATATATTAAAACTATAGTCAGACATTCATTAATGATAACAAACAATAGAGGA
This sequence comes from Oceanodroma leucorhoa, assembly GCA_030449065.1. Classification (NCBI taxonomy): domain Eukaryota; kingdom Metazoa; phylum Chordata; class Aves; order Procellariiformes; genus Oceanodroma; species Oceanodroma leucorhoa. Next base: position 6,034,727 of record JASVER010000045.1, on the reverse strand, counting down.
AGCACAAATAACTTGCCTCTGAAACAACAATATGGACACAATATGTAAAAGAAAAAAGCAACGCTGCATTAGATTAGCTGCGAGTATTTCTAAAAGACAAATAATTTATGTAGAGCAAAGAGCCCGTTACTGTATTGTAACATGCTCAAGAGATTGCTCAAACATAGTTAGTCTTTCAGAAAGTTCAGAGTACAAAAGATACAAAATTACCACAGCACTAGTTCACTGATTTCAGTATGTTTATGGTTAAAACATCAGTAGAATTCATAATACAAATTAAGACAAACACAGATGAAAAGTTGTATTTGTTTCACTGGTCCACAAACATGCTTACGTGCTAAAAATATGCTTCCTGGGGTGCAATAACTAAAAAAAAGCATTTTAAAATGTAATTTAACATTCGAAAGAATGAAGAATTTGCCTATTGAGTACTACTATTGTGCAAAACTGACAGGATTTTAAAACCCTACAACTCTCAACACACTTCTGCAATCTACATGTACTCACAGCTCTTGCCTAAGTCTTCTTATCTTTGCTTTGGCATCTGCTAGCTCTACTGACAGGTGCTGTCTGCTTTCAGTGCGTTTCATGCCAGGAGATCCACAAGGTGATTGTGCTGCTGATGCGTGAGGTAGAAAACGGAGACAGTCCCGTTCTTCTGAGAGTTCTATGATCGTCTAAGACATTAAAAAAAGAAAAAAGAGCAAGAAAAAAAAGCAGATAATTGCGTTCAGAGCACCATGTAGATGTCAGAAACTAATATCATTCACTGCCTTAATAAATCAAAGACTAAAATGAAGCAAGAATAATGGAAAAGTTTTGTCATAAAAGAAGTTAGAAGCCCTACATACACCTCTATACCTAAAGCAAATACTCACAGCTATTTAACAGTACTGTTTGGCTATTCTTAAACTACTCAAATTCAGACTTTTAAGTCCACAAAATTATCAGTGCTTAGAGTGGACTGAGTAATAAAATGGCATGAATTCCTTGAATGTGAGGATAAATATCGATCTCTAAAGAAACTGGTGTTCTTCAGTGAGCAGCAGTATCCTTGCCAACTGAATAAAGCATCAGACCTATAGGAATATTTCTATGTCATCATATAAATAAAGGTGTTATCCTAATATGAAGATCTCTTGTGTTTTAAAGTTACTTTTCCTTTGCATTGCAAAAAAGGATTACCACACATCCTCTCCCCTCACAGTTATGTTTCTGTTTTACTCTTCTCAAGGCTGTGAACTGGAAACACAGTTGCTAACTGTCAAAGGAACATTTGGAATAATTGAAACATTAACATACCCACACTCTACTGAGAGGCAAATCTGGGACCACCAAGATGATTCATAACTTGCAATTTTTATTAAATACATTTGTTTCTTGATTCTCACACAGTACAATGATTGTGCCTCATGATAAGCTTGTAAAACCTCCTCCCCTAGTATGAATTCTGCTCCAGTTCACTCAAAGCTGTACAATAGGATACAGTAATACAACAGGCATCTTTCAGTGACTGGCTTGCAAACTGACAGGTTACTGATTCCTGGAAACATCAGTTGATATCGCTTTGGATTTTCTGTTTTCAACTACAGATGAATGCTATTTAAAGTTGTTTCAGACTCTGGTTACATGAAAAAGAGCATCTGCTATTATCTGTTCTAGTTTATCACAGTATTCAACAACGAGCATGCACACCGTAACTACCTGAAACAACTTTTTGGYAGTAAGGAATCCTTGCTTAAATACGCTAACAGAACATACATTAAACTATTAGTTATAAAAATGGTAAGCTGTATCATTCTCAAAAAATTGTTTCTTACATTTCTCTTAAACAACAAACCACATCCATACCTCTGAGTGCTCATCTCTTTCATCTATAAGTCTTTTTAAATGTAATGCCATGTTTTTCAAGAGAGGTTCAACATATTCTTGTGTCAATACAATGACATCCATCCACTGCAGATCAAACACATTTTCCTGATTATGAGTTACCTACACAGAATGAAATGGAAAAGAAAAAACACCCTCTCTAAATTATAAGAGTAGAAAGAAAGCATAAGAAAATAAAGCTGAAACTCTACAGGTTAAATTGTGTAGACAAGGTATGAAAAAAACATTTAAAATAGATTAAATTGTATGTTATGGAATACTTCCTTACCTACCTGAAAGTAGTACCTTGTACTTCTGGCAAAATAAAAAGCAAAAGGTGGCTATGACATAATATATGTTACGTATCGCATAAATGGAATTTGAATTATATTTTATAAATAAATTTGCATATGAAAATTTCATTAAACTAAATTTGCTGTAATTCAGAGAAATTCTTGGAGTAACATACTTGCTCCCTGGTACTGCTTTAACAATGTAATCCAAAAGAACTTGATTATGAAATATTTTATGAATAAAGTTAAAAAAAATAAAGGCATTTTTTGCTTACTAAAAACTAGATATACAAATCACATATCTGATTTACTTGCTTTTGAAGAAATGCAATTAGTCTTCTTCCAATATGATATTCCACCTCCAAAAAAATTAAAAGCACAAAAATAACAATATACCTCTTGAATATGGGCTGCAACAGCTGCTCTAGTGTCAAAATCCAGACCTTGGATTCTTTCAATAAATTCTTCTTTTTTCTGACACTAAAAAAAAAAAAAAAAAAAGATATCTATTTTATATATATACATATATATAAAATCACAAGTATTTTCATTCTTCCTTTGTATTTCTAAGATCTAAAAATGATAAAGCTGACATTACAATGATCACACTACTAAATTAGTCAATAATTTTGTTGACCAATCAATACTTGGTTTATGCCACGTTACAGTAATTATAACAACTTTCAACACTAATAAAATGATAAAGAAAAAACAGCTGTTGAAATGGGGCAAGGAAGAGGTTTCTTAATAGCTTACTCTCAATACTTACTCAAATTTTAGGATAGTGAGTTCCAGAGGTATTTTTTCGATGTCCTCCTCTAGTACTCAAGTTGCTTATTTAAGTTGTTAAGAACATGTTAAGAAACTGATTCTATTTTTTCAGTTTAATTAGCTGAATGCTACAAGCTTTCCTAGTAAGAGCAACGGTCCATCAAAAAAGTTTATTAAATATGTGAAACAGTTTCAGTAAGATACATCAGTAATATAATTCTTCAGTACTTTACCATTTTCTTCCTTTCTTTACAATATCAGGTGAATTAACAATATTAAAATTAATAAACTATTAGAAACCCTATATACACGGTTTGCTATATTCATACAATAAAATGTAAGAGGTGTACAGCTGTAGCCATTTTAACTGTAAGAATACCCAGATTTTCAAGGAATGCAACAGTACCACTAGAGGAAGGAAGGTCAAAGTCATATACAACCTCAGGTATTAAAATAGTAAGAAAAGAGATCGGTAACACTTAAACCATCCCATACAGATGTAAACGTAATTAAACTTACCTGAACTGCACAACCAAGTAAAAGCAGGAGGAGTTTTTTTATTTCTTCAGTACCTGGCTCTAAGAAGAAAACAAGAACAAAAAAATGGTAGGTGTGAAATGGTAATTTGAGTTTCTTCCCCTACCCCTCAGAAAATATCAGGTTTACTCATTATTTTCATATAATTTATGTTAACCAAGTGTAGAAAACAAAAAGATGAAGAAATCCCCATCTTTCCAGCTTTCAACTTAGTCCTTTTTGCCATTTAACTGCCACCCTTCAGTGTTAACAAATAGCTTAACATCCATAATAGTTTCAAATGGAAAAAACACCATTTCAGCCCTTCATAAAGCAAAACTTAAGAGTGACATTTTCAAAAGTGCTTTGGAGACCTACAATCAAGTTTTCAACTGCAATYTCAAGTATCTCAAGATATTTACAAAAGTGCTTAAATTATTTGCCACCCCCAAGCTGTAAGAGTTAGAGACAAGTTCATTTAAATTATTTTATAAAGCTATATTAGATATTCATCTGTACATCTAAAAATCAAAATGTATTTCCAAATCTGGCCTTAAGCATCTTAATCTCCTAAAGAAGCTTAAATTAAAGAACTCTGTTTACAGATTAGTAGAGATGTATCTTACTTTTTACACTTAAAATGTCCTCGTCCTGCTACTAAATACATGCTATATCTAGAATATAAATGCCATAAAGCAAACACTTTAAGCATGGCAAAATAGCTTGGGCTAGTTGGAATTAAACTCTATATGGTCACGTATCATTCTGCTTTACTGAAACAGAAAACACTACCCATTGGGCTATCTAGGAATAAAAGGGTCCT